>CASBWL010000189.1:87500-90000 GCA_949130495.1 Sambucus nigra | reverse complement strand
CATGACAAGGGAGATCGCCCGGTCATTTCTACCCCAGAGTGATTAGAACATGTAATCTCAGATCACATGAACGTATCTCACCCCAAAGCAATTAGAACGTTAAATCTCCCCCATCCTTTCGGGGGGATGCCAGGACATCGCATCTCCCCACGAGGGTAATCACACAGTCGGATAACCATCCCATCTTCGTGATTCCGAAGCTTCACGAAGATCGAATGCAAATCCCACTGTGTGATTTCCCCCGTATTCCTGGGAACGCCTAGGCGCTCGTTCCCCGACCCTTCCCGAAGGAAGGGGAGGTTGGCTAGGAACATCACCCCCCTCTATATAACATCTTAACAAAAATTCCAAAGTGGTAGCAGTAGACATGAACTGCGATAAGTTCGAAAAATTTCCTTGCACTGGGAAAGGTCACCCAACGTCAGGCATCGCGTGAGGTTGTATGCCTGTTTTCCAAGCATTACCTCGACGACATTGTCTTGGTTCACTGGTATCGGTGGGCATCACGTGAGGTTCGGTTATTTTTCGGCATCACCCGACCGAAATTGCCTGGTTTATGCACGACCTGACCGACTTTGCCTATATATTTTGGGAGTCACCTGGACGTGCATGGGAATAGATCGACCAATTTCTTGGGTCGCTTAGGCATCACCTTTAATGTATTTCATTGTTGCTAGGCATCGCGTGAGGTTGTATCCTTATCGTGTCGGGACTTTTGTGGGTGCCAACCTGCATCTTGGGTTGGGCATCCCAGGTTGGCGCCACTATTTCTTTCGACATTGGGTTGCCTTGCCATGATACCCAATCGGGTTCCAACTTGCATGGGCATTCAGGCAACATTTGGGCACATTTTCGACGTGCGCTCAAAACGGTCGACCGACGTGCCGTGTCGGTCGGCCGACAGCATGTTTCGCTTTTGGCGACCCCTTGTATCGGGCATATCTAGGGACGTTGCCTTGTTTCTAGGCATCATTCAAATGACTTTCAGGCAACATCTGTGCACAGTTCCGTTCTGCACTGAAAACGGTCAGCCGGTGTGCCACGCCGGTCGGTCGACTTTTGGTGACCCATTCTCTATCGGACATTTCTAGGAACATTTGGCCATTGGGTACCTTGCCTAGGTGTTCCATGTTTGCTCGAATGACTTTCATCAGGCAACATTTGGGCACCGTTTTCATTATGCGCTGGAAACGGTCGACCGACGTGCCGTGTCGGTCGGCCGACGATCGGGCGACTTTCGGTGACCCCTAGTATCGGGCATATCTAGGGACCTCAGTTACTTGCGGACGTTGCCTTGTATGTAGTCATCATTGGAATGACTTTCAGGCAACATTTGGACAACGTTTTCGTTCTGCCCTGGAAACGGTCGACCGACGTTTTTTGTCGGTCGGCCGACGGTCGGGCAGCTCTTGGCGACCCTTTTTTCGGGACTTTTTTGGGTCATCGGGGCTTAGTGGACTTGTTTTGGGGTGTTTTTATGCATCGGTCATGCGTCGGTAGCGGTCATCGGTCATGCTAAAAAATTCGAACCTCTGCTGCTCTGGACTCACCCCCCCTCATATAACATCTTAACGAAATTTTCAAAGTGGTAGCAGTAGACATCAACTGCAATAAGATGAGTACTCGGGTATTCCCTTTGCCAAAGTTTGAGGGCGTCCATGGGAAGTCATAATATGTTGTTGGGAAGGTCTGGGAAGCTTGCCTAGGCATTTGGAAAAACTTTGAAAAAAAATGTCGGTCGACCGATTTTTTCGTCGGTCGACCGACGCGCGAGGTTCCTTACCGGGTGCTGCCGGGCTGTGATCGAGGTTTCCCGTGCGCGCGAGGTTCCTTACCGGGTTCTCTCGGTATCGTGATCGAGTTTTTCGTCGGTTGACCGACGCGCGAGGTTCCTTACCTGGTTTTCCAGGTAGCGTGACCGAGTTTTCTCGGTAGCCCGAGGTTCCTCTCCGGGTTTTCCCGGTAGCGTGACCGAGTTTTCTCGGTAGCGTGAGGTTCCTTTCCGGTACTGTTTTTCGTCGGTCGACCGACATTGTCCTGCTATTTTTGGTCGGCCGACCGACTTTGCCCATTTTGGGCCGACATTGCCTTGGTTCTATGCATCACCCTAAATACTTGTTGGGTGGTTTGGGTATTACCTTGGCAACATGGGTCGAGTTTTCTCGTGCACGCGAGGTTCCTTCCTCGGATGGATTTCCTTGTTGGGCGCCGGTCGACCGACTGTATCGTCGGCTGAACGACATTGCCTTGCATCGGGCGACCGACTTTGCCCATTTTTGGGCATCACCCAAATGACTTTACCTTATTTCTAGGCATCATCCGACCGACATTGCTTGTTTCTAGGCATAACTCGACCGACCTTGCCTTGTTTCTGGGCATCGTCCGACCGAAAAATTCCTTGTTTCTAGGCATCACCCGAGAGCACGAGGTTCACTCGCAGGAGCGCGCCTAGTTGTCTCGTGCGGGTGACGTTCCTTACTTGAATGTATTTCCTTGTTGG
>CASBWL010000189.1:55000-57500 GCA_949130495.1 Sambucus nigra | reverse complement strand
ATTAGAACGTTAAATCTCCCCCATCCTTTCGGGGGGATGCCAGGACATCGCATCTCCCCACGAGGGTAATCACACAGTCGGATAACCATCCCATCTTCGTGATTCCGAAGCTTCACGAAGATCGAATGCAAATCCCACTGTGTGATTTCCCCCGTATTCCTGGGAACGCCTAGGCGCTCGTTCCCCGACCCTTCCCGAAGGAAGGGGAGGTTGGCTAGGAACATCACCCCCCTCTATATAACATCTTAACAAAAATTCCAAAGTGGTAGCAGTAGACATGAACTGCGATAAGTTCGAAAAATTTCCTTGCACTGGGAAAGGTCACCCAACGTCAGGCATCGCGTGAGGTTGTATGCCTGTTTTCCAAGCATTACCTCGACGACATTGTCTTGGTTCACTGGTATCGGTGGGCATCACGTGAGGTTCGGTTATTTTTCGGCATCACCCGACCGAAATTGCCTGGTTTATGCACGACCTGACCGACTTTGCCTATATATTTTGGGAGTCACCTGGACGTGCATGGGAATAGATCGACCAATTTCTTGGGTCGCTTAGGCATCACCTTTAATGTATTTCATTGTTGCTAGGCATCGCGTGAGGTTGTATCCTTATCGTGTCGGGACTTTTGTGGGTGCCAACCTGCATCTTGGGTTGGGCATATCCCAGGTTGGCGCCACTATTTCTTTCGACATTGGGTTGCCTTGCCATGATACCCAATCGGGTTCCAACTTGCATGGGCATTCAGGCAACATTTGGGCACATTTTCGACGTGCGCTCAAAACGGTCGACCGACGTGCCGTGTCGGTCGGCCGACAGCATGTTTCGCTTTTGGCGACCCCTTGTATCGGGCATATCTAGGGACGTTGCCTTGTTTCTAGGCATCATTCAAATGACTTTCAGGCAACATCTGTGCACAGTTCCGTTCTGCACTGAAAACGGTCAGCCGGTGTGCCACGCCGGTCGGTCGACTTTTGGTGACCCATTCTCTATCGGACATTTCTAGGAACATTTGGCCATTGGGTACCTTGCCTAGGTGTTCCATGTTTGCTCGAATGACTTTCATCAGGCAACATTTGGGCACCGTTTTCATTATGCGCTGGAAACGGTCGACCGACGTGCCGTGTCGGTCGGCCGACGATCGGGCGACTTTCGGTGACCCCTAGTATCGGGCATATCTAGGGACCTCAGTTACTTGCGGACGTTGCCTTGTATGTAGTCATCATTGGAATGACTTTCAGGCAACATTTGGACAACGTTTTCGTTCTGCCCTGGAAACGGTCGACCGACGTTTTTTGTCGGTCGGCCGACGGTCGGGCAGCTCTTGGCGACCCTTTTTTCGGGACTTTTTTGGGTCATCGGGGCTTAGTGGACTTGTTTTGGGGTGTTTTTATGCATCGGTCATGCGTCGGTAGCGGTCATCGGTCATGCTAAAAAATTCGAACCTCTGCTGCTCTGGACTCACCCCCCCTCATATAACATCTTAACGAAATTTTCAAAGTGGTAGCAGTAGACATCAACTGCAATAAGATGAGTACTCGGGTATTCCCTTTGCCAAAGTTTGAGGGCGTCCATGGGAAGTCATAATATGTTGTTGGGAAGGTCTGGGAAGCTTGCCTAGGCATTTGGAAAAACTTTGAAAAAAAATGTCGGTCGACCGATTTTTTCGTCGGTCGACCGACGCGCGAGGTTCCTTACCGGGTGCTGCCGGGCTGTGATCGAGGTTTCCCGTGCGCGCGAGGTTCCTTACCGGGTTCTCTCGGTATCGTGATCGAGTTTTTCGTCGGTTGACCGACGCGCGAGGTTCCTTACCTGGTTTTCCAGGTAGCGTGACCGAGTTTTCTCGGTAGCCCGAGGTTCCTCTCCGGGTTTTCCCGGTAGCGTGACCGAGTTTTCTCGGTAGCCTGAGGTTCCTCTCCGGGTTTTCCCGGTAGCGTGACCGAGTTTTCTCGGTAGCGTGAGGTTCCTTCCCGGTACTGTTTTTCGTCGGTCGACCGACATTGTCCTGCTATTTTTGGTCGGCCGACCGACTTTGCCCATTTTGGGCCGACATTGCCTTGGTTCTATGCATCACCCTAAATACTTGTTGGGTGGTTTGGGTATTACCTTGGCAACATGGGTCGAGTTTTCTCGTGCACGCGAGGTTCCTTCCTCGGATGGATTTCCTTGTTGGGCGCCGGTCGACCGACTGTATCGTCGGCTGAACGACATTGCCTTGCATCGGGCGACCGACTTTGCCCATTTTTGGGCATCACCCAAATGACTTTACCTTATTTCTAGGCATCATCCGACCGACATTGCTTGTTTCTAGGCATAACTCGACCGACCTTGCCTTGTTTCTGGGCATCGTCCGACCGAAAAATTCCTTGTTTCTAGGCATCACCCGAGAGCACGAGGTTCACTCGCAGGAGCGCGCCTAGTTGTCTCGTGCGGGTGACGTTCCTTACTTGAATGTATTTCCTTGTTGGGCGTCGGTCGACCGACATTGCCTTGCATCGGCGGA
>CASBWL010000189.1:22500-25000 GCA_949130495.1 Sambucus nigra | reverse complement strand
GGGGGATGCCAGGACATCGCATCTCCCCACGAGGGTAATCACACAGTCGGATAACCATCCCATCTTCGTGATTCCGAAGCTTCACGAAGATCGAATGCAAATCCCACTGTGTGATTTCCCCCGTATTCCTGGGAACGCCTAGGCGCTCGTTCCCCGACCCTTCCCGAAGGAAGGGGAGGTTGGCTAGGAACATCACCCCCTCTATATAACATCTTAACAAAAATTCCAAAGTGGTAGCAGTAGACATGAACTGCGATAAGTTCGAAAAATTTCCTTGCACTGGGAAAGGTCACCCAACGTCAGGCATCGCGTGAGGTTGTATGCCTGTTTTCCAAGCATTACCTCGACGACATTGTCTTGGTTCACTGGTATCGGTGGGCATCACGTGAGGTTCGGTTATTTTTCGGCATCACCCGACCGAAATTGCCTGGTTTATGCACGACCTGACCGACTTTGCCTATATATTTTGGGAGTCACCTGGACGTGCATGGGAATAGATCGACCAATTTCTTGGGTCGCTTAGGCATCACCTTTAATGTATTTCATTGTTGCTAGGCATCGCGTGAGGTTGTATCCTTATCGTGTCGGGACTTTTGTGGGTGCCAACCTGCATCTTGGGTTGGGCATCCCAGGTTGGCGCCACTATTTCTTTCGACATTGGGTTGCCTTGCCATGATACCCAATCGGGTTCCAACTTGCATGGGCATTCAGGCAACATTTGGGCACATTTTCGACGTGCGCTCAAAACGGTCGACCGACGTGCCGTGTCGGTCGGCCGACAGCATGTTTCGCTTTTGGCGACCCCTTGTATCGGGCATATCTAGGGACGTTGCCTTGTTTCTAGGCATCATTCAAATGACTTTCAGGCAACATCTGTGCACAGTTCCGTTCTGCACTGAAAACGGTCAGCCGGTGTGCCACGCCGGTCGGTCGACTTTTGGTGACCCATTCTCTATCGGACATTTCTAGGAACATTTGGCCATTGGGTACCTTGCCTAGGTGTTCCATGTTTGCTCGAATGACTTTCATCAGGCAACATTTGGGCACCGTTTTCATTATGCGCTGGAAACGGTCGACCGACGTGCCGTGTCGGTCGGCCGACGATCGGGCGACTTTCGGTGACCCCTAGTATCGGGCATATCTAGGGACCTCAGTTACTTGCGGACGTTGCCTTGTATGTAGTCATCATTGGAATGACTTTCAGGCAACATTTGGACAACGTTTTCGTTCTGCCCTGGAAACGGTCGACCGACGTTTTTTGTCGGTCGGCCGACGGTCGGGCAGCTCTTGGCGACCCTTTTTTCGGGACTTTTTTGGGTCATCGGGGCTTAGTGGACTTGTTTTGGGGTGTTTTTATGCATCGGTCATGCGTCGGTAGCGGTCATCGGTCATGCTAAAAAATTCGAACCTCTGCTGCTCTGGACTCACCCCCCCTCATATAACATCTTAACGAAATTTTCAAAGTGGTAGCAGTAGACATCAACTGCAATAAGATGAGTACTCGGGTATTCCCTTTGCCAAAGTTTGAGGGCGTCCATGGGAAGTCATAATATGTTGTTGGGAAGGTCTGGGAAGCTTGCCTAGGCATTTGGAAAAACTTTGAAAAAAAATGTCGGTCGACCGATTTTTTCGTCGGTCGACCGACGCGCGAGGTTCCTTACCGGGTGCTGCCGGGCTGTGATCGAGGTTTCCCGTGCGCGCGAGGTTCCTTACCGGGTTCTCTCGGTATCGTGATCGAGTTTTTCGTCGGTTGACCGACGCGCGAGGTTCCTTACCTGGTTTTCCAGGTAGCGTGACCGAGTTTTCTCGGTAGCCCGAGGTTCCTCTCCGGGTTTTCCCGGTAGCGTGACCGAGTTTTCTCGGTAGCCTGAGGTTCCTCTCCGGGTTTTCCCGGTAGCGTGACCGAGTTTTCTCGGTAGCGTGAGGTTCCTTCCCGGTACTGTTTTTCGTCGGTCGACCGACATTGTCCTGCTATTTTTGGTCGGCCGACCGACTTTGCCCATTTTGGGCCGACATTGCCTTGGTTCTATGCATCACCCTAAATACTTGTTGGGTGGTTTGGGTATTACCTTGGCAACATGGGTCGAGTTTTCTCGTGCACGCGAGGTTCCTTCCTCGGATGGATTTCCTTGTTGGGCGCCGGTCGACCGACTGTATCGTCGGCTGAACGACATTGCCTTGCATCGGGCGACCGACTTTGCCCATTTTTGGGCATCACCCAAATGACTTTACCTTATTTCTAGGCATCATCCGACCGACATTGCTTGTTTCTAGGCATAACTCGACCGACCTTGCCTTGTTTCTGGGCATCGTCCGACCGAAAAATTCCTTGTTTCTAGGCATCACCCGAGAGCACGAGGTTCACTCGCAGGAGCGCGCCTAGTTGTCTCGTGCGGGTGACGTTCCTTACTTGAATGTATTTCCTTGTTGGGCGTCGGTCGACCGACATTGCCTTGCATCGGCGGACCGACTTTGCCCATTTTTGGGTATCACCTTGTTG
>CASBWL010000189.1:0-2500 GCA_949130495.1 Sambucus nigra | reverse complement strand
ACTTTCAGGCAACATCTGTGCACAGTTCCGTTCTGCACTGAAAACGGTCAGCCGGTGTGCCACGCCGGTCGGTCGACTTTTGGTGACCCATTCTCTATCGGACATTTCTAGGAACATTTGGCCATTGGGTACCTTGCCTAGGTGTTCCATGTTTGCTCGAATGACTTTCATCAGGCAACATTTGGGCACCGTTTTCATTATGCGCTGGAAACGGTCGACCGACGTGCCGTGTCGGTCGGCCGACGATCGGGCGACTTTCGGTGACCCCTAGTATCGGGCATATCTAGGGACCTCAGTTACTTGCGGACGTTGCCTTGTATGTAGTCATCATTGGAATGACTTTCAGGCAACATTTGGACAACGTTTTCGTTCTGCCCTGGAAACGGTCGACCGACGTTTTTTGTCGGTCGGCCGACGGTCGGGCAGCTCTTGGCGACCCTTTTTTCGGGACTTTTTTGGGTCATCGGGGCTTAGTGGACTTGTTTTGGGGTGTTTTTATGCATCGGTCATGCGTCGGTAGCGGTCATCGGTCATGCTAAAAAATTCGAACCTCTGCTGCTCTGGACTCACCCCCCCTCATATAACATCTTAACGAAATTTTCAAAGTGGTAGCAGTAGACATCAACTGCAATAAGATGAGTACTCGGGTATTCCCTTTGCCAAAGTTTGAGGGCGTCCATGGGAAGTCATAATATGTTGTTGGGAAGGTCTGGGAAGCTTGCCTAGGCATTTGGAAAAACTTTGAAAAAAAATGTCGGTCGACCGATTTTTTCGTCGGTCGACCGACGCGCGAGGTTCCTTACCGGGTGCTGCCGGGCTGTGATCGAGGTTTCCCGTGCGCGCGAGGTTCCTTACCGGGTTCTCTCGGTATCGTGATCGAGTTTTTCGTCGGTTGACCGACGCGCGAGGTTCCTTACCTGGTTTTCCAGGTAGCGTGACCGAGTTTTCTCGGTAGCCCGAGGTTCCTCTCCGGGTTTTCCCGGTAGCGTGACCGAGTTTTCTCGGTAGCCTGAGGTTCCTCTCCGGGTTTTCCCGGTAGCGTGACCGAGTTTTCTCGGTAGCGTGAGGTTCCTTCCCGGTACTTGTTTTTCGTCGGTCGACCGACATTGTCCTGCTATTTTTGGTCGGCCGACCGACTTTGCCCATTTTGGGCCGACATTGCCTTGGTTCTATGCATCACCCTAAATACTTGTTGGGTGGTTTGGGTATTACCTTGGCAACATGGGTCGAGTTTTCTCGTGCACGCGAGGTTCCTTCCTCGGATGGATTTCCTTGTTGGGCGCCGGTCGACCGACTGTATCGTCGGCTGAACGACATTGCCTTGCATCGGGCGACCGACTTTGCCCATTTTTGGGCATCACCCAAATGACTTTACCTTATTTCTAGGCATCATCCGACCGACATTGCTTGTTTCTAGGCATAACTCGACCGACCTTGCCTTGTTTCTGGGCATCGTCCGACCGAAAAATTCCTTGTTTCTAGGCATCACCCGAGAGCACGAGGTTCACTCGCAGGAGCGCGCCTAGTTGTCTCGTGCGGGTGACGTTCCTTACTTGAATGTATTTCCTTGTTGGGCGTCGGTCGACCGACATTGCCTTGCATCGGCGGACCGACTTTGCCCATTTTTGGGTATCACCTTGTTGCTAGGCATCGCCTTGTTGGGTATCACTTTGCCCATTTCGAGGCATCACCTTGCCGACATTGTCTTGTTTCCAGGCATCACCAGACCGACAGTTGCCTTGTTCCCGGGCATCACCCTGTCGACATTGCCTTGCTGCTAGGTCGACCGATTTTTTCGTCGGTTGACCGACGCGCGAGGTTCCTTACCGGGTGCTGTCGGGCAGTGATCGAGGTTTCTCGTCCGCGCGAGGTTACTTACCTGGTTTTCCCGATAGTGTGACCGAGTTTTCTCGTGCGCATTAGGTTCTCTCCCGGTAGCATGACCGAGTTTTCTCGGTAGCGTCAGGTTCCTTCCCGGTACTGGGCGTCGGTCGACCGACGTCGGCCGACCGACATTGCCTCGCTATTTTTCGTCGGCCGACCGACTTTGCCTTGGTTTTATGCATCACCCTAAATAATTGTTGGGTGGTTTGGGTATTACCTTGGCAACATGGGTCGAGTTTTCTCGGTAGCGTGAGGTTCCTTCCCGGTACTGGGCGTCGGTCGATCGACGTCGGTCGACCGACATTGCCTCGTTTTTCGTCGGCCGACCGACTTTGCCCATTTTGAGCCGACTTTGCCTTGGTTCTATGCATCACCCTAAATACTTGTTGGGTGGTTTGGGTATTACCTTGGCAACATGGGTCGAGTTTTCTCGGTAGCGTGAGGTTCTTTCCCGGTACTGGGCGTCGATCGACCGACGTCGGCCGACCGACATTGCCTCGCTGTTTTTCGTCGGCTGACCGACTTTGCCTTGGTTCTATGCATCACCCTAAATACTTGTTGGGTGGTTTGGGTATTACCTTGGCAACATGGGTCGAGTATTCTCGGTAGCGTGAGG
>CASBWL010000188.1:0-345786 GCA_949130495.1 Sambucus nigra | reverse complement strand
CTGTGGCATTAGCCTATAATCCTGCAAATACCAATTCGAATTAATTCATAAGTATGCACACAACTTATTTTAATCCTATGAGTATTCACTCACTTATGATATAATTATCACATAAATAATTTCCCGAATATTAGTTTATCACAACTAGCTAGTATTCTAACTTAATCATACTCACACATTCAGATTTACTCATATACTATTAACACACACACACACACACACACACACACACACACACACACACACACACACACACACACACACACACATATATATATATATATATATATATATATATATATATATATTCTACCCTCATAAATATATATACCCGTCGGAATAATTTTCTCGAGTGTTGTTCATCCCAAATACTCCTAAAATTCAAAACCCGGATATTATTCCCGCCAACCCGAGATTTATATACCACTCATCTAATCATTTAGGGGCCCTCACCCTCTATTTAGGTGTCCCCTATTATTTATCTCCATAATGAATTCTTTTCCAATCCTTTTAGTCCAAGAAAAACATCCCAAAAGTAACTTCCATAACTGAACCGAACCTATGGACATAAATCGAACCAATCCGATTCTGACATAATGAGAAGAATCGATAGCCCTAAAAATGAACCAGTTCGGTGACCTAAAAAAAAGAACCGAATCGATAACCAATAAAACGAACCGATATGGCGATCTAATCAGTTTGGGAGTTTACCTTCTTCTCAAACTCTGAAATTTATGTTTTTTACACTCACCCACCATTATTATAAACATCTACACACTTAGATATACCAAACACACCAATTGATTCATGGGATTCCTCATGTTAATTAAGATTTAAACCCTAGTTTTTTTATTCAACTCTTGTGACGTCTCACCAAAATTACACCATTATCATGGATTCAAGCTTAGATTTCATAAGGAGCAATTATGACATCAATTTATATGAAATCATTTCCAAAAACCCCCCATTTTGATCCAAGAATCTGATCCCCAAATGATATGGTTTACACCAACTATAATATGAATAATAAACACATATAAAAGTTTAAGGAAGTTAAACACGTGCCTCATTAGATAAATCCGATGACCTCGTTCTGAAATCCGTCGGAGCTTGGTAGAATGTCTCCTATTTCTTCTCCTTTTTTTTCCTCCCTTCCTTTCTCTTCTTTATTTTCTTTACTTTATTTCTATATCTCCTGGCTTATAATAGGAGAACAAGGCAGACCACCTTACTAAACCCACAATTGACTCGTATACTCAAATGCGAGCCCCTACTAGTCCAAAAAGTGCCCTTGGAATCCAAACACTATCCCCGGGTAGTCTATTCAGACTATTTTGGCCCTTCTGAGACAAACCGTGCACTCAAAATTCCCATCTGAGTCACTTATAAAAAATTCACCTATTTAAATCCAGTACAACTCCACACATGTTTTCCGAATAAAATATTATTTCTTGTCGCTTTGTCCAATCGCAACATGATATAAAGTAATCCAACATCAAATTACTTATTCTCGAAAGTAAATATAACACCCATCAATATTAATTTGATACTTGCCAATTGATATTTAACCCGCACTTCAAATTATCTTTCACTTAAAATTCTCAAATCATTAAATTACATCCACTCATGTAATTTAAATATCCATAAAAGTACGGGGAATTACTGATTTACAATACTTGATGTTGTCTTCTAGCAAAAACTCCCTCGGACCCTTGGAAGAAATTTTTGATCACAAATTTAGTGTACATTGAACAAGATGTTCATTTGATATAGTTTTTTTAATGGTATAATTGTGATAGTATTGTTTTTGTTTGATTATTTTTTTAACAGAGTGGATAGTCCTATAAACAAAGGTAAACTCCGTCCAAATTTTTAAAAAAATATTTACAATTTTATGTTGTAAATAAATTTTTTGTATTGTTGTGATGTTTCATAATGGTATAATTGTGATCATTATGATGTTTATTCGATGTTCATGATGGTATTATTGTTGTGAATTATTTTTATTTCTTTACAAGGTGGATAGTGTTATAAACAAAGGAAACGTTGTCTAAATTTTATTAATTGTTTTCATATTTGTGTTGTAATAAAATTCAACTTAAATTGTTTGCACATTTATATCTTTGGAAAAATTTCGACGTGCCTTTAGGCATGGGCATTCTGTTAGTGTGTATATATATTAATATTTATATAAATAACAAAGCAGGTATCTAGAGATGTAACAAATATTTGTGTGTCCCAAAGTTCATTTGTGTCACTATATAATACAAGCAAATGTGGATGGAAAAAATATCACCTGCTTTCTAGATGTAGGATGAGAAATGGTCTGGAACTATAGACCACTTGTGGTCTTTAAGTCTTGAGAGATGATGAGACAATTTGAAAGAAGTCTTTCAAGTCAAAAGAATTTGTTTTCCGAGTTTCAAACCACATAAGATATAATGTAAAATTATATTATCGGTATATAAAATGTAGTCGTTAAAAGCAAGATGTGTAGAAAAAATTTATATTATATGTTAACTAAAAAAACTTACATTATGAATTATATGCATAAAAAAGATTATTTTCATAATATGCGTGTATAATAAATAGTACATTTTGAAGAAAATAACATAACTAATGGACATATAGCTAATCTTGCTTATACACAAGTTAATATGGATAACATATTTGTTATTATAATAACAATAATAATAATAACAACAACAATTATAATAATAATAATAATAATAATAATAATAATAATAATAATAATAATAATAATAATAATCAATTATAAAGGTGATAATATTTTCGATGTAATATACAAAAAAATAGGAGAGACATATATTTAGAAATACAAGTACATATATAATATAACTAGTGTAAATATATATCAATTATACAAATAGAATTAATATAAGATAAATATTTGTTTGTAATCATCAAAAGTAATATATTATAATAAATTAATGAAAATTAAATGTAATTAAAGTAATTTAATAAAAGATTAATTAAATTTTCATTTAACAATGTCCCCCTTTTTGATGATGACAACCAAGATGATTCACATAAAAGAATAAATTTTATCGCAATAAAAGTGAATCATATATTCTCCCCCGATTTGACATAGGCAAAAGAGATATTAAAAATGAATGACAAGAGCTAAGGAGAAGGTCTCCCCCTGTCAAAAGAAATTAGTTGTAACACCCGGCGTATTTAATTACCAGGTGATCAATTCTTTATTAAATTAAAATCGGTATCTCATTTGGTTCATTCTTAGCATCACTATTGAAAACTTTTTAATATTTACTAACCACCTAAAATTCAAAAAGCTGATATTATTATTTTTTTTAATTTTAACGTGCAAGAAAAAAATAATTATTATTTAAACATTCACAATTCATTAATAAAACTCATAGAGAATAAAGTGACATAATGAATAACTGTTACTAGAATAAACACTTCCAACCTAAATCCCAAATACAGTAATCTGAAATAAAAATCTAGTCCAATCCACAGAAAAATAAAGATGTAAATCCACTATCTCTAAATAATATTTGAATAAGAATGGGAAACATGGCCGACTGAAATAAGTGTCTCATATAAAGGAAATGATAAGTGCGGAGGCGTCTACTACTGAGATCTTGCAACTTCTATAGCAGCTGCAACACATTAAATGATAAGAACTCCAAGGCCTGGCATCCTTGTGGCTGGGCTCCTAAAATGCTTTTGCCAAAATATAGGTTTGGAGAAAAATGGGTCAGAGCCCAAGAAAACATTTGAAAATTTTATGAAGTGTTTAAAATGCAAAATTAGCAGAAACTAAATACATGTTAGCTTTACGTGCCCTCACTTGAGACCCTCACCTCTTAACTAATGTGCACACTTAACGCATCTTTCTAACTCGCCCTAGTTATACTACCCTGCCTAACTAGTCCGAAAAATATCTATCTTTACACAAACTAACTACTTGTGCCACATGCATTTCCCATATCATATATTATCACGTAACCCATATAATTTTTCCAATTATAAGTTTCCCATTAGAGATTAAGTTTCCACATACCCAGGTTATTTTAGATGTCACTATCTCTCTCATCTACTTAAGCACACACAGTAGAATAATTCATATGTTTATATATGTATGTATTACTCTCATCACACACACACACGCACACACACACACACACACACACACACATGTATATATATATATATATATATATATATATATATATATATATATATATATATATATATATATATATATATATATATATATATATATATATATATATATATACACACGACAACCCTAGGCTGAGTTGCAGTGCATGCATACTCTGCTATCAAGTCTCGGTACATCAGATACTATATAAATGGACTACATATTCAAAATCACTCTTGAACCATAAATACAATTAACACAAGTTGGAGGAGAACATAGTTATATACCTTTGGAATACATAGACACCGGACGCACCGAAATTACCGGTCATACCACTGGTTACACAAATTGTGATCAACCCTAAGTTCTATGTTCTAAGGTACGAGTCTAAAATCCCCCAAAATGGATAATCAGGATAAGGCCGCCCACGACGTGAAACCTCTCGTGATAGCAATCAATTTAGATATGTTCATTACACATAATATCGCAATCAACATAATATATGCATGCACTCGTCCTACACATACATAGAGTATATTTCAAGTTTATCCCATAAACTAATAATTCACATTTTATTCCCATTTCCCATTATTCTTAACAGCTCTTGTAAACCAAAAGGATATAAATAATTTAATTAATTAATTCCGTAGCTTCCCTCAACCCATACTTACTGGTCCAAAACCCGAAATTATTATAACTAGCCCGAATTAGATTTTAATTCCCAATAATCATTTTTCTCGGTAATGTTACACTCTTCCAAGAAATATAAAATGATGATTTGAGGCTTTTCTGATCCGACTTTGAAAATACTTGAAACTATAAAGTTGTTCCAAACATGATTTTATACAAAAATACGCATGCACACAACCCATTTCGGCTTAACACAATCCTAAAATGTAATACCCCATACTTTTACAAATATCTAAATTGCACGAGTGGTTGTAATTTAACAATTTCAGAATTTAAAGTAAATGTGATGGACTATTTTTATTTCATGTCGCATGTGAATAAAAGTGATAAGTGATGTTATTTTATTTGGAAAACACGCGTGGAGATGTGTTGTGTTTAAGACGTGAATTTTTGTTAAGTGACTTGAATAGGAATTTCGAGTGCATGGTTGGTCTCGAAAGGGCCGAGATAGTCAGATTAAAGTGCCCCGGGGTAGTGTTTGGGTTCTATCATATTTTTGGATTAATAGGGACTCGCATTTGTGTATATGAGTCAATTTTGGGTTTAATAAGGAAATAACCCTTATTTCTCTCTTATAAGGGAACCAGAAAAAAAGAGAAGAAAAGAAAATAAACAAAGAAGAAAGAAGAGAAAGGAAGTAAGAAAAGGGAGAAGAAATAAGAGATTTTCGGCCAAGCTCCGATGGATTCCGTCTTGAGATCGTAGAATTTATTAAACTAGGCAAGTGTTTAACTTGATTTAACTATTAAGTGTGTTTATTGTTCATAACATAATTGGTGAAAAAATTATGAATTTTGGGTTTAGGATTCTTGAATCAAAAATGGGATTTTTTTGGGAATGATTTCACATGATTTTGATGAGATAATAATTCTACATGAAATCTAAGCTAAAATCCTTGTTAATGGTATAAATTATGCTGAGAAAATGAAAGTTAAGGTGTAATTAAGAAAACGGTTGATTTTTTTGTTAAATTTATGAATTCTAAGAATAATTTAGTGCGTTGGATATATCTAAGTGTGTAGATGCTTATAATAATGGTTCATGAGGGTAAAAACCATAAATTTTGGAGTTTGAGAAGAAGATGAACTCCCGAACTGATCACATCATCAAATCAGTTCTTTTTATTGGTTATCGGATAGATTCCTTTTTATTGGTTATCGGTTAGGTTCATTTTGGGGTTATCATACCGGATCTTTGGACTATGGGTTCGGTTCCGTTATAGTAGAAAAATTTGTGATATTTTCTTGGATTAAAAATGATTGGAGAAGAATTCCGTTTGGAGATGAATGATAGGGGATCCAATATAGAGTGTGAGGACCTCTAAATGATGAACTAAATGATGTAGAAATCCTGTGTTAGTGTGAATAAGATTCGGGGTATGAATCTAAGGAGTGTATGGATTGAACACTACCTGGGATATTATTTTGGCGGGTATATATACTTCGATTGTATATGTGAATAACATTCGAATTTGCGAGTAGGATTAAAATAGAATACTAGTTATTGGTGATAAGCTAGTGTTTGAGAAAATATATTTATTTGAGAATTGTATCATAAGTGAGTGAATACTTATGGTATTAATATAAGTTGCGTGTATACTTATAAATTATTGCGAATTGGTATATTCGATATTATAGGCTAATGCCACGAGAGATAGTCATGATAGCAGGATTTCATGTAATATATATATGGGTATAGAGACAGTATATATATGATATGATTATGAATATATATGAGTGTGAATGATATATTTATGCGAAGCATACCCCTCTAGTGCTATTATGGGAAGTCGCGCGATGTGGGTGAGGGCCCTAGATTGAGGAGAAATAAGCGTATAGTCCTCAGGGCATAGCGTCCAATTTTATATTGTGAGACATTTATCAGGGGTGAGATGTGGGTGGCATGTTTCGTTCTCATTTCCTGTGAGGAACTATGACCGCTTCCCATACATTTTGATTTGGTTTGTACCAGGTCGGTGTGAGAGTCTAACTTCTAGTAACCTCGAACAGTATGTGAGTAATTCCCTAGAAAATGATAACATTGAGAGACTGCATCCAATGAGTTATATCTCAAAGGGATGGTTATTATACTTATATAGTGTGTGATGTATAAGTATTGATATACATAATGTGTATAGTATATCGTATAAGGAATGAAATGTGGAATAATTTTAGATAATTCGGGAGTATAAAATCCGAAATAAAAAGGTGATATACGTATATAAAGATGAGGAGATTATATACGAGATGATAACACTAAAATGGCAATAGTGTAATAACTAGTGAATGTTATTCATAATATAAGCATAAATTATAAATGAGAGATTACATGTATATGCTCTACGATAGCTTAAAATATTTTATATTGCATCGGGTATGTGTTAGCATGTGGTGACTTGGGAGTTTACGAGGTGCTAGTTAGGCTGGGTAGCTTACTAGGGTGTTTTAAAATACATGCGTTAGGTGTGCACTGTTAGATGAGAGGTGAGGGATACCTCATGTGAGTGTGATGCCAGTTTAAATAAAGAGAGTATCATATTTAAATTATTAAAGTATGTTAAGCACTTGCCAAAATATTTTCAAAAACTCGATCGTTGGCCCGTATCTATTTTTCTTTTTCTTCTCCTTGTTATACTGTTAGGTGTCCAGACACATGGATGCCCAGATAACTATCCTTTTGAATCAAATGTTGTTGTCGTAGCTGTGGATGTTGGTAGGTAACTGTTTAGACGCTTCTATCCTTATGATATCTAGATAAGAGGTACTATTGTGATATTCGGGCATATTGCCCAACTATGGCCTTTTAGTTTATTTTAGGCATTTTTATTTACACTAATTCGATATGGTTGTATCAATGTTGTTACGAGTCATTTTAATTGTGTAGTAGAATTTAAATGCTAGACTTAATGTATTTGGGGTATTTATTCTTGCAAGAGCATTTTATCTCTCATTCATGTTTTTAAAACTTAGAGAGAGTTAGAAATAGAGGGATATATATATATATATATATATATATATATAGAGAGAGAGAGAGAGAGAGATCTTGGGAGAGAGAGAGAGATCTTGGGAGAAAGAGAAGATATAATAGATAATTGGAGTTTTGGATCTTGGAATTGTTGCTATGGGAAGAGAATCTGAGACTACAAACTTGAGGCAAGTTTCTAACTTGCAAATATATGATTTAGTGTGGATAATTTATATATATAGTTGTGTTTTTTAGATTTAAACCATTTATGGGTTTTGATGATTTTTTGTGTTTAAACCCTTAATCTTTAATTTAAATTTGATTTAAGTTGGACATTTTAGTTAGTTTTTTGTGTACGAATGATTTGGTTAAATCTCAGGTTGATAATGTTGAGATTAGGGGAAATAATGGAAATTAGGGGATTTAGGGTTCTTAAGACCTGTAGCCAAATTTGGGGAATTCTTACCCAGGCGAATCGATTTGCCCCTAGCGAATCGATTCGCTAAAAGGGTAGGCTACAGGTCTGTGCTGGGCGAATAGATTCCGATTGTCCGAATTGATTCAACAAACTAGCAGAGTGATTGGTCCTCTTGATCGAATCAATTCATCTAGTCCGAATCCATTCGCTTTCAAGACCGAATCGATTCGGAAATCTGGTTGTTTTATAGGGTTTTTTCACCTTGGTTTCTAGTCCTTTTCTTTTAGGTTTAAGGCTTAGGAATTTTCTCTTATGAAGTAATAAAGAGTATTAGGGGTATATATTAGGGGGATTAATACCCTAGACTAGTATGGGGGTAAATGGGGCTTATTTTGGGGGTTATTCAATAGAAGTTAGTGTCGTTTTCATCTTAGAAGGTAGCCTAGGACTACGGGAAGTAGGATGGTATTGTCTGGGATTATTGGATAATACTATTTAGGAAAATTTATTCTTGATGTCCTATAGTATTGTTTTGAACTCTTGGAGACTAGTATAAGGATAATTTTACTTTGTAGCATATATTGTTTATAGCGTATGATTTCATGCATAAGAAATGTACATTTTAAAATTGGCACATGCTGGTTAAGAACGAATGGTTTTGTGAATTTAAAAAGTGGATATTTTAAATTGGCATATCTTGTGATTAGGGAATGCTTATACATACCTCTCAAAATGCTATCATAAGGGAAGTTACGTGCATGAGGTAATGTTCCCTGGCTTGTGAATGTAGGGAGAATATAGTTCTCGGCCATTGGACCGGTGTTTACATTGTGTGGTCATTTTATTCAAAGTGAGGTAATTTTGGGTATGTTTATGACTCATTGTCGAAGGTATATGTACGCTTCCCATGCAACACGATTTAGGATGCCCAGTTTGTCTTGGTGATAGGCCCTAGAAGATGATAGCTATTTTGGGGCGCATCCAGTGGGGTGACTCTAGGAAGGATGGTTTTAGAATCGTTATATTGTGACTATGACTATTCTCACGAAAGTGGTATTTTATAAATGGCTAAAGCATTTTACAATTTAACTTAGGGGCATAAGATTCCCCATATGGTAAATGGACTTTTGAAGTAATGTTTTATGAACTCGTCATTTAAGCATTCTTCATGGAATTTATCTATTTCTCTTAATTAAACAGGTAGTTTAATTTCTAATGATCTAGTGTGACTCTAGGATGTGAATTTAGATGAGTGGTGAGGACGATTCTTATACGGAAGTGAGAATCCCACTTGTTTATGATGTTTAGCACTCATAATTGTTACGCACTTTATTCACACTATATCATATAAAATCGGGCCCTGAACCGTTTATATTTGTCTTTCTTACATGGTTCTCTTTTGTGCGCAGTTGCTCCTCCGCGAGGGTGCCCGGTATGATCTTTCCTTCTCAGTGTCAGGTAGCTATAGCATTTTTGCAATTTTTTAGGATTCTTGTTATAGACGCATCCATCTTTTCTATATTCTAGTTATGATCAGTTTGGAGATTGGGTCATGTTGCCCAAGTTTTGTACTTACTTATATATATTGTGATATTTGTTTGTAATACTTGGTGTAGCCGTTGTATTGGTCTATTAACCGACAACTTATTCGGTTATTATTTTGTTGTGTGTTGATTAAACTATTGTATGCCTTTTTTTATATCCACCTTCTTTTATAAATTGAATTATCTAAATGATTTTACTTAAATTTAAAAATTAATTTGACATCCGTTTTCTATAATAATTGGTGGTTATCTCGTATTATTATTTTCGCGACAGTGATGCTAAGAATGGACCATCTATTATTTCTATAATTATTGGAGTATTAGGTTGGCCACCTCTTATTTTAATAAGCAGGGTGTCACAGATGGTATCAGAGCATAAGGTTCTAGTGTCATTAGGAATCTGTGTGTACGTATTACGCTTTTAGCGTTGCTTTTGGTGACATAGAGCCTTAGGACTAGAATTGTTGATTCCTCATGTGAGATTTCCTTCTCCTGCCTTAATGTAATATTTTAGTAAATATTTTGTGCATTCGTTCGAGATTCATGTGTTGATTAGTGAAGGGAAACCAAAGAAGGCCGTTATGAGGGAAGAAGGATGCGGGGCTTAGTGAAAACTGTAAGCTGAAGTCGGGGATGAGGACCGCATTGGAGGTCACTCTCTTCGTGGCATTTTTTTATTGATACAATGACTACAAAATTATAGTATCTCCAATGTCCCAAGTACCGCTACAAGTAGAGAGTGATACTAAACTTGAAATACCTAGTGAAGTTAAATTGGGAAAAAGTTTGGGAGTTCGCAGAGGCAGTGTAGCTACATTCAGTGGAATTATAGGGCTCATAAGCTTTATCTTAAAGCGGGGTATAGGAATGCCCAGATGTGAAAATTTGAGGAAATTTGTTCACTCATTGGAGAAATAACGAAATGGTGCGAATGATAGCCACCATAATTGGGAGAGAAGGATGTTTTGCTCGAAGAGGAAACCTTGAACCAAAGTAAAGTAGGTACAAGGAAGAAATATATAACAACCCTCGCTTTTGAGAACCTATTTTATATTTATTTACTGTGTGAAGTAATTATATAAAATGTTGGAATGTGGAGTAAGTATTAATTGAATGAGATAAAAGTTTATATTTACTAAATTGTTGCATATTTACTGTATGTGCAAGTAAATATCACCATGTTGTGTTTTGTGGTGTCATATGATTTAAATGACATTTATGGTTTAAAATGAAACCGAAACTTGATGTGAATTATAAAACTGTCGGATGCCGATTTAGAGGGCGTAGTTAGTCCCGAAATGTGCGAGATAGTCGAAATAAATGCCATATTGTATTTTTATGTTTTGGGCACTTTTGACTAGTTTTGACTTAAATGTGTAGTTGTGAGTCATTTTAATGTGATATTAACTATTTAAGTTGGGAATTTTAGACTTAAGCCACGATTTTTAGGTCTTGCACCTCATTTATTCTCTTAAGTGTATTTACTAACCTAGAGAGATAGAGAGAAGAAGAGAACTTTGGAGAAAAGAGGGGAGAAAGAAGAAAAAAGAGAGATTGAAGATTGGAGATTGTTGCTACTACAAGAAAATCTTAGATTTGAAGCTCAAGGCAAGTTGTCTACTTGCTAATATATGGTTTAAGATGAATAAATGGTATTTATTGTTGTGTAGTTAATATAGTTTTACAATTTTGGGATTTTGAGGGATTTATAGGTTTTAAATCTTTAGAAGTTAATTTATATGTTTATTGGTATGATTGATGGTGGTTAGATGCATTTATTCTTTGAGGGGTTGAATTAATTATGTTGGTTGGAGAAGAAAAGAGATTTGGGGAAATTAGGGTTCATAACCCTTAAACCACACATGGTAAATTCACAGGGGAGAATCGATTCGGCCAGGGCGAATCGATTCTCCATAGAGGCAGCTTACAGGTTTGTATAGACCGAATCGATTCGGATGGTCCGAATCGATTCGGTAAGTTTCAGAAAGTCAGGTTTTCCTATCTGAATCGATTCGGCTGGTCGAATCGATTCGCTTGCCAGCCCGAATTGATTCGACCAGGGCGAATTGATTCGGAAGTGCTGCAATTTTGAGTTATTTTTCTAACTCAATTTTCACCCATTTTCTTTAGGCTTAGGACTTAGGAACCTTCTTGTATGAAGTAAATTTAGAGTCCTATAGTCCTTGATGAGTTAGTTAAATACCCTACATTATAAATGGGTTATGTCGGGGTTATTCCGGGGTATACAAATTGATGTTAGAGCATTCTTTTCTTTTGGTTAAAAATTAGGGGACTAGGAGTTTTAAGGTCACATTCGGAGACTTTAGAAGCTCAATTGAGGTATGATAGGCGTGATGGGTTGTAATAACACCCTAAAATGTTTGGAGAATAAATTGAGAGTTTATTCATTTATTGAGCTTACAATGATGAGATGTATTAAGTATGGCTCCGGATAAAATGTGATGTATTTGTAAAAATGAAAGTGAATATGGAAAATGAAAATTTAATTAAACACACCTCTCTAAATGCCATCATAAGGGAAGTTCGCGCGTGAGGTGAAGCCCCCTGGCTAGTGAATGCTGGGTGGATATAGTCCTAGGCCATATGAGAGTTGTTGTATATTTTCTGCGCTGGTGAGGTAATTCTGGGTGTGGTTATGACTGTCCCATAGGCATATGGCCACTTCCTGACATCTTGCGTTGTAGGTGATAGGCCCTGGAAGATGATGGTCATTTAGGGCGCGCACAGTGGGGAAACCCGGACGGGCGATCTTAGAATCGTTATATGTATATGATTATAACTATTCTTAATCAAGTGGGACTTGATGTATAATAAATGCCACAAAGATCATAATAAAATGCCACAAAGAGTTTAATGAAATGCCACAAAGAGCATATGATTCCGATTATGTTAATTATGAAATGATATAAAGGCTTATAATTAATGTTAATTATTCATATCCTCTTGCATAACTAAATAGAATTTATAATCATTTAAATTGTCTTAGTTTATGCTTTGAGATTATGTTGATAGATTCGCATCCGATCATTCGTGATTAACTATTCATAACTGTCATACTTTTTATTCATCCAGTGATCATATAAAACTGAGCCCTGACCCGTCCCTATTTCTTGTTGTGCATGAATCTTGTATCCGCTCAGGTGCTCCGCTGTAAGGACGCCCGCACTGACTTTCTCATTTCGATGTTTTGGGGGAGTCGTGATACTTTGCAAATATTACGGGATATTTGTGAAGACGCTTTCATTTTTGTACTCTAGTTATGATCGGGTCTTTTACTCGGGCGTGAGGCCCAAGCTTTTGTAATTGTCTAATGTAATGTATTATGTAATGTAATTAAACTGTTGTAATACGTTGCATGTAACTGTTGACCGACAGCATATTCGGTCCCCTTATTGTATATTTGATATGGATGTAATATAAGTTCTTTTTGGATTTACACTTTCTTTTCAAATTGGGTTGTTTAAATTATTTCCTTAACTTATAATAAAACAAATTTTTTGGCAACCCATTTTCTTAAATACAAGGTGGTTATCCCGCATACTTATTATATTATTGTGATGATAAGATTGATTCCATCCATGATTCCTGTTATATTGGAGTATTGGGATGGCCACCCGTTATTTTGGTGAGAGGGTTGTTACAGATGGTATCAGAGCATCAGGTTCTGGAGTCTTTAGGATCTATGCGGACTTGTCACGGTCTACCGTAGCGTTCTTTGATCTAGAGCCTAATGTTAGGACTTCTTTGTTACTTATGTTTACGATTTTCTGCTAGATAGATTGTTTTATATAGTATTCTAATTCTATTATTCTTCATCTCAGATGTCGCCTAAGAGAGGTCGCCCCACTAGAAGAAACAGAGCTGTTGAAGTGTATATTGGTCCTCCACCGCCGCCACAAGCAACTATTAATGCTGCTGATGTAGCAAATATCGTGGCTCAAGAGGTTAATGCTGTTATGACCGTCGTGGCTTAGTAATTGCCACAAGCTCAACAACAACGAGCTCAGGATGTACAACTGCTCCTGGACCTTCTCCATGGGAGAGAGTTAGGGAGTCATTTTTAAAGGGCCATCCCCCAGAATTTGATGGAGGCTCCGATGTTATTAGAGCTAATAAGTGGAAGAAGCATATGCAATGCCATATGCGAATGGTGGAGTGTAAAGAGTAGAGGAAGCAAGTCCTTGCTAATTTTAAACTTGTTGGGGCCACATTACTGTAATACCCCGTACTTTTGGCTATATTTATTTTTGGATTAATTAATTAAATGCGTATTAATTGGAAATTAATTCGGGTTAAAAATACTAACGAGATGCGAGTTGGTATTTGATTATGTGCATATATGATGTTATATGAATATTGAATTATGAAATTTGTCGTGAGATTTATATACGGCAAATTGGGAATTTTGTTGAGACGCGTGTGACCGCCGCGTCATAGTATATTATTTTAATTATAAAAGTGATTTTTCTTTTTATAAATTGTATGGTCGTTTTGAGTGCGCCAACGCATCCGGAAGGGTCGAGATAGTCAGAAAACACTAGCCGGGGGTGTAGTTTGGGTCCCGGGGTATTTTTAGGCCATACCGACAACTTAAAGGGTATTTTGGTAATTTTGTATTTTGAGGAATTAAAAGTGACGAAAATTGGGAGTTTTAATCTGATGTGGATTTAACCCACTAAACCCACTAACCAACCCATATTAACCCATTAAGCTACGGAGGCTATCATTAGGTTTACAACTTTCCCAAAGAAAAGCCCTAGCCACCATAAACCACCATTGGAGAAGAAGCTTGGAGAGAGAAGAAATTCTGCAGAAAAGCTCTATCAAACCATCATCCAAACTCAGAGACAATCAAGGCAAGTGTTTTAATTATATTTAAATTCGTAGAATGTTCCTTCCATGTTAGAAAATTGAAGAATATTAATTGTTCTTGAAAGATAATGAAAACCCATGTATTTTGAAGCTTAGAACTTGATATCTTGAGGAGGATTTGCATGTAGAACGATAGGTAGATGTTCATACTGATGATATTTATGATTGGATGAAAATTAAAACGGATTTATATTGGGTTAATTCACGATTCAAAAAGTTAGGGTTCATGTTCTTGAAAAATTGGGAAAAAGTGTAGAGATTTGTAAATTTGGTTGATGTTAGGATGGATTAATCCTTCAAAACGTGTTAGGATGTGATTATAATATGTTTAGGATTGTTTAGAGACCTTAAAATGATTGTTGGAACTTAGTTTAGAAGAGGTTTGAGGAGTAAGAATGGTGAAAAAAGAGATTAGGCAAATCTGGGACGAATCTGGTAGGTCGTTAGAAGCCCCTGCCCAGGTCGTTCGAACGAGCTTCTAACGAATTGACCAGTCATTCTAATGAAAGGGAGCCTCGTTCGATAACTTCGTTCGAACGAGATCTCGTTAGAAGGAATAGTTTGTTCGAACTAACTGGATCTCGTTCGAATAGCCTCGTTCGAACGAGACTTCTAACGAGCAGACAGTGGAATCTCGTTCGAATAGTCTCGTTCGAACGAGACTTCTAACGAGTTGACAGTTTGGGCCTTTTTGGACTGTTTTGATTTTTGGAGTCCCGTAAACTTGTTTGAGGATATAGATAACATTCCGATGATGATGTAATGATAGAATTGGGACTTTTGGGTATTTTTGAGAAGGAAATTATATACGAGAGTTAAATTAAAGGGACGGTTTGGGTTAAGACGTGAGTGTCTACTACGACGTGAGAATAAATTATGGCGTGTATGATTATAAACCGGAATAGTATAAATTGTGATAATTATAAGTTGGTACGAGAATGCGGTATGTACTACGATTAAACTACGTTGATTACTAAGATGCGTGTTTACTTAGTATTGGTATATAAATTGTGTGTATGACATACCTACCATACTTGCTATCACGGGAGGTTTGCGTTCGATTAGGGCCCTCTAATCCTTGTGTTGCCCGGATTTAGACTGGTTACCTTGATGAACATAGGTCATAGAAAGACTTATTGGGATATTAATAAGTCCGCTGATCGTGGGAGCGTAGGTATGTGCGTGACCCATGTGATGTGACTGTGTTCGCCTCCATTATTTGTGATGTTGTTATCTTTGAACTATTCCTGAGAGATTCGGAATATGTGATCCTTATGTACGTGATGTACCGGGATGGATAGCAGAGTATGTGTGCACCACAGCTTAGTTCTCGGGGTGCTTGTATTGTATATTTATGTTGTTATTAATATACACTTAATTAATGTAAACCTTCATGTTAATGTTGTGAATATAATTACGATATTGTTTCGAGAAACATAACGGGGTAGCTGATAGTGAAATATATTGCATCTGAGTTACGTTAAATCCCTATTTAATGGCGAGCGTTATAATGTCAATAGAACCGAGTAATAAGGGTAGGACCTATGACAGTCTAGCTAGATATGATGTCACTCAGCTAGTGGTTTGTGTCGTTGTAGATGGGTACTTACGTTAGGAGTGCACAGTTAGACGAGAGGTGAGAATATCATGTGAGTGCACGTCCTAACATGTACTTTGCATTTAATGTTTTAAATGTTTTTAAAGCACTTGCAGGTTTTTAAAATATAACTCCACATTCGGGCTCTGACCCGTTTGCTTTCAAATCTACTTTTCTTGTAAAACCATTTTAGGTGCCCAGCCACAAGGACACCATGCATAGGATACTCATTCTGGTGACGAGCTGTAGCTGTTTGTGGAAGCTACAGGGATTTGCTTGTAGACGCTTCTATCACTTGGATTCCAGATTCATTATCTATCAGTTGTAGGGCATGTTGCCCATTTCTATTAGAGTTACATTTCCATTACAGTTTTCAGACTTTGTCATGTAATGTTTTAGTATTCGTTTTACTTATTTCAGTTGTGGGATTGTAGTGAGGAGTTTTTCCTCCAGACTTTATTTACATTATGTGATGGTTATTTCTTTTATTTCAGTATGGTGAATGGTGTTATTATTCTTTATTACACTCGTTGCATGTTAATCAGACTTTAAATAAAATTTGGCACTTACTTTTTAAATACTAGGTGGTTAGTAATAATAAAAATGTTTTCGACAGTGATGCTATCAACTGAGCCAACTTGGCATTTTGAATTAATTTAATAAAGGAGTAGCTACCCGGTATTTAATTTGTCGGCGTGTCACAGGTGGTATCAGAGCATCAGGGTCTAGTGTCGTTTAGGATCTGACGGCTTATTATGTTTCCGCTAAGTTTCTTTGATATAGAGTCCTATATTTTAGGACTGTTGTACTCTTTTTGTGTATGCTTCGTTCTTCAACTATTTTAAGTTTATAAACAGCGAACTTATAAACTTTGTTCTTATTTCAGATGCCTCTACGACGTGCACGATGAGTTCCCAGGGATGCAACGCCCGAACCCCAGCCCGCTCCAGTTCAGGGCATGTTGAACGCCGCTGAGGTTGCAGCTATAGTAGCCCAAGCGGTAAATGCCGCCATTGCCGTTGTTCAGCAGGCACCACCTCAGGTGCCGGTTGCCGCGCCAGCACAGGCTAATGCATTCCCGTCTGCTTGGGAGCGTGTACGTGACACTTTTCAGAAAGCGCATCCGCCAGAGTTGGCAGGTAGCTCAGATGTGGTAGTCTCGAGCCAGTGGAGGAAGGATATGCAGAGGCACTTAAGGATGTATGAGTGCACGGACGTCCAGAAGCAGGTGCTAGCTACTTTCAAGCTAGTTGGATCTGCACTGTAGTGATGGGAGTCTATTACCACCGTGGAGGAGAGGGATACTCTCACTGTTCAGGACTTCTGGGTGCGGTTTGACCGCAAGTACTTTCCGTCGGCTGTTCACACGAAAATGAGGAGGAAACTTATGAATCTGAGGCAAGAGGGTAAGACTGTGGCCGAGTATGAGGCCGAATTCACCAATTTGTTGAATATCGTTCCAGATGAGATACCAATAAAGAATAAGAAGATTGAGAAGTTCACGGACGGGTTGACATGGAGGATCCATCATCATCTGCTAGGGAACCTATCGTTGGCCAACTATTCTGATGTGGTTAACGCTGCATTGTTACACTGCCAGGACCACCGTTTTCATATGGACGAGGGCAAGAGGTCGGGGGAGTCTAGCCATCAGGGCAGGACTGGAGGACATGGTGCCAGCGGGGCACAATCTGGTCAGGGGCAGAGACAGAATGAGCAGGGCTCCCAGCAGGGGAATAATAAGAGGTTCCGATCAGGGAACTGCAGACAGGGACAAGGAGGTTTCCGTCAGGGCCATCAGGGTCCAAACGGCCATCAGGTCCAACAGGGGCAGAATAGGCAGCAATTTCACCAGGGCCAGCAGGGTCAAGGGAGGAACAGTAATGGCCACTAGGGCCGGGGACCGCAGGGGCAGAGAGGAGGGAACTTCCCAGGTAAGTGCTTCGTTTGTGGCAAGACTGGCCATAAGCGACAGGATTGTCCTAATAGGGGCAGGGAACCACATCAACAGCAGCAGGGTGCTCGCCAGGAGCCACAGAGGCCTATGTTTCCCGCCGCTCTTTCCGCACCGCCACAAATGGCAGCATTGCCACCCATTCCAGCAGTCCCAGCTCAGCAAGGGCAGTTACAGTATGGACGTGTCTACAACGTCCACCAGGCTGCAGTTCCACAGGCACCTCCCGCGATTGAGGGTACGTTTCCTATCCATGGTACTATGGGTCTGGTATTATTTGATACGGGGGCTACACACTGTTTTATAGCTACACACTTCGCGAAAGATTTAGGATTGTTAGCTACGGCAGAGAGCACAGTGACTTGTGTCGACTCACCATTGGGGAGTGGGTCACTTATTTTCTTTATATGCCGGGGAGTGGAGGTAGAGATTGGTGTTTGGTATTACCTGCAGACATGTTAGTATTAGATATGCATGTTCACGATGTGATTGTCGGTATGGATTGGCTCGTAGCTTATAGGGCCATGATTGATTGCTTCAGCGGGAGAATGGTTTTTGCCATTCCGGGGCAAGAGATGTTTATAGTGGCGATGCCTCGCCCAGAGGGAGGATCGACCTCTCATCTGTATTACATTGAGGAGGATACCTCTAAGGAGGTAGTGATTCCCTTAGATTCTATCCCAGTTGTCAGGGAGTATTCAGATGTGTTTCAGGAGATACCAGGCTTACCCCCAGTCGAGAGATAGACTTTTTTATAGACCTATTGCTAGATACGAGGCCTATAGCACGCGCACCGTATCGTATGGCTCCGGCAGAGATGCGAGAGCTACGAGATCAGATAGAGCAGCTGTTAGGTCAGGGCTTTATTCGCAGGAGTACCTCACCTTGGGGCGCTCCAGTTTTGTTTGTGAAGAAGAGGGATGGTTCACTGAGATTGTGTGTGGACTACCGAGAGTTGAATAAAGTTACGATACGGAATAAGTATCCGTTGCCTCGAATCGATGACTTATTCGACCAGTTGAGAGGATCTTCTTTCTTCTCGAAGATTGACTTGAGATCGGGATACCATCAGTTGCGTATCAGGGAGGAAGATGTCTCGAAGACTGCGTTCTTGTCGAGATATGGTTCTTACGAGTTTCGGGTTATGCCTTTCGGCTTGACCAATGCTCCAGCTGTGTTTATGGACTTGATGAACAGAGTGTTCAGGGATTTCCTAGATCAGTTTGTCATTGTCTTCATTGATGACATTCTGGTTTACTCTCAGACAGAGGAGGAGCACGCCGAGCATTTGAGGCAGGTTTTGCAGACACTTCGTCAGAACGAGTTGTATGCAAAATATGAGAAGTGCGGGTTTTGGCTGAAGGAAGTCCAGTTTTTGGGACATATCATTTCCAGCCGGGGAATATCTGTCGATTCGGGGAAAGTATCAGCGGTGAGGGAGTGGGGATAGCCCACGACACCGACTGAGATTCGTAGTTTCTTGGATCTCGTAGGATACTACCGGAGGTTTATTCGGGGTTTCTCGGAGATAGCAGGTCCTTTAACACATCTGACTCGTAAGGGTGTGCCATACATCTGGAGTGACGCCTGTCAGTTGGCATTCGATGAATTGAAGGACAAATTGACCTCAGCACCTGTGTTAGCATTGCCGAGACCGGGAGTTGAGTATTTTGTTTACACCGATGCATCTTTACAAGGGCTTGGAGGTGTATTGCAGCAGGAGAGACAGGCCATAGCTTATGCTTCCCGTAAGCTTAAGCCTCATGAGAAGAATTACCCCACGCATGATTTGGAGTTGGCGGCAGTGGTATTTGCCCTATGGATTTGGAGGCACTATCTTTTGGGGGAGAAGTTCCAACTGTTCACGGACCACAAGTCCCTACAGTACCTGTTCACGCAGAAAGAGTTGAATATGCGGCAGCGTAGGTGGCTTGAGTTTGTGAAGGACTACCAGTTCGACATCCAGTATCACCCGGGAAAGGCTAACGTGGTAGCAGACGCGTTGAGCCATAGGCCAGCAGATGAGGTGGCAAAGGTGTGGAAGGCTAAGTGGAAGGAATTGGGACACCAGGATGCAGTGGCCCGATCTTTCATGTCTGTGATGACCGTTACACCGCAGATTGTCACGAAGGTAGTACGGGCACAGGCTAATGACTCGTTCTGTCAGGAGCAGATAGTTCGATTACTAGCAGAGGGAGCCGAGTCCTATACCGTTAGCTCAGATGGGGGATTACGCTTCAATGGGAGATTGGTAGTTCCGGAAGGGGATGAATTACGACATGAGGTGATGGCAGAGTCGCACGGCTCACGGTTCGTGGTACATCCCGGAGGGGACAAAATGTACCAAGACATGAGACGCCAGTATTGGTGGAGCGGTATGAAGAGAGATATCGCTGAGTTTGTTTCGAAATGCGCCACTTGTCAGCTTGTAAAAGTGGATCATCAGAGACCGGCAGGATTGCTACAGCCGTTGGAGGTCCCGGTGTGGATGTGGGAGAGCATATCCATGGACTTTATCACGGGGTTGCCTACGTCGCAGAGGGGTCACGACTCCGTTTGGGTAATTGTGGACAGGTTGTCCAAAGTCTCTCACTTTTTACCCGTAAGGACTGACTACACTACGGGACAGTATGCCCAGCTCTTCATTTCAGAGGTTGTGAGGCTTCACGGTGTGCCCCTAAATATCGTGTCTGACAGAGACAAGATATTTATTTCGTGGTTTTGGGAGAGTTTCCAGGAGGCCATGGGCACGGAATTGCGGTTGAATACGGCTTATCATCCGCAGACCGATGGGCAGACAGAGCGCACAAATCAGATGTTGGAGGACATGCTACGCATGTGCATTATTGACTTCGGGGGTGGATGGGAGCAGTACCTTCCACTGGTGGAGTTTGCTTACAACAACTCCTATCAGTTCACTATTGGCATGGCTCCGTTTGAGGCATTGTACGGTAGGCCTTGTCGTTCCCCAGCATGTTGGTTAAAAGTGGGGGACAACAAACTACTTGGGCCGGAAGTGATTCAGGATACTTCGGCAAGGATTGAGTTGATTCGGAGTCGCATTCGGGTAGCTCAAGACAGGCAGAAGAGTTATGCTGATGCGAAGAGATTTTTCAGAGAGTTCCAAGTCGGGGACCAGGTTTTGCTCAGGGTATCTCCTATGAAGGGGATTATGCGTTTCGGGAAGAAGGGGAAGTTGGCACCGAGGTATGTGGGGCCGTTTCCCATTATTGAGCGGATCGGACCGATTGCGTATAGACTTGGGTTACCGGAGCATTTGCATCGGATTCACGATGTGTTCCATATTTCCTCTGCGAGGAAATACCTTAGAGATAATTTGGCTCATTCTCACATTGCTGTAGAGGACATCGATCTCCAGCCGGATAGCTCCTACGAGGAGGGGCCGATTGCTATTTTGGACCGAAGCGAGAGGAAACTGCGGTCAAAGATAGTTCCGTTAGTGCGTGTTCAGTGGCGACATCACAATGTCGAGGAGTCCACATGGGAGCGCGAGGATGAGATGCGCGAACGTTATCCAGAGTTGTTTTTAGCAGGTACTTTCTAGTTCCGAATTTCGGGACGAAATTCAGTTATTAGGGGGGAAGTATGTAATACCCCGTACTTTTGGCTATATTTATTTTTGGATTAATTAATTAAATGCGTAATAATTGGAAATTAATCCGGGTTAAAAATACTAACGAGATGCGAGTTGGTATTTGATTATGTGCATATATGATGTTATATGAATATTGAATTATGAAATTTGTCATGAGATTTATATACGGCAAATTGGGAATTTTATTGAGACGCGTGTGACCGCCGCGTCATGGTATATTATTTTAATTATAAAAGTAATTTTTCTTTATATAAACCATATGGTCGTTTTGAGTGCGTCAACGCGTCCGGAAGGGTCGAGATAGTCAGAAAACACTAGTCGGGGGTGTAGTTTGGGTCCCGGGGTATTTTTAGGCCATACCGGCAACTTAAAGGGTATTTTGGTAATTTTGTATTTTGAGGAATTAAAAGTGACGAAAATTGGGAGTTTTAATCTGATGTGGATTTAACCCAGTAAACCCACTAACCAACCCATATTAACCCATTAAGCTACGGAGGCTATCATTAGGTTTACAACTTTCCCAAAGAAAAACCGTAGCCACCATAAACCACCATTAGAGAAGAAGCTTGGAGAGAGAAGAAATTCTAAAGAAAAGCTCTATCAAACCATCATCCAAACTCAGAGACAATCAAGGCAAGTGTTTTAATTATATTTAGATTCGTAGAATGTTCCTTCCATGTTAGAAAATTGAAGAATATCAATTGTTCTTGAAAGATAATGAAAACCCATGTATTTTGAAGCTTAGAACTTGATATCTTGAGGAGGATTTGCATGTAGAACGATAGGTAGATGTTCATACTGATGATATTTATGATTGGATGAAAATTAAAACGGATTTATATTGGGTTAATTCACGATTCAAAAAGTTAGGGTTCATGTTCTTGAAAAATTGGGAAAAAGTGTAGAGATTTGTAAATTTGGTTGATGTTAGGATGGATTAATCCTTCAAAACGTGTTAGGATGTGATTATAATATGTTTAGGATTGTTTAGAGACCTTAAAACGATTGTTGGGACTTAGTTTAGAAGAGGTTTGAGGAGTAAGAATGGTGAAAAACGAGATTAGACAAATCTGGGACGAATCTGGTAGGTCGTTAGAAGACCCTGCCCAGGTCGTTCGAACGAACTCGTTCGAACGAGCTTCTAACGAATTGACCAGTCGTTCTAACGAAAGGGAGCCTCGTTCGATAACTTCGTTTGAACGAGATCTCGTTAGAAGGAACAGTTTGTTCGAATGAACTGGATCTCGTTCGAACAGCCTCGTTCGAACGAGACTTCTAACGAGCCGACAGTGGAATCTCGTTCGAACAGTCTCGTTCGAACGAGACTTCTAACGAGTTGACAGTTTGGGCCTTTTTGGACTGTTTTGTTTTTTAGAGTCCCGTAAACTTGTTCGAGGATATAGATAACATTCCGATGATGATGTAATGATAGAATTGGGACTTTTGGGTATTTTTGAGAAGGAAATTATATACGAGAGTTAAATTAAAGGGACGGTTTGGGTTGAGACGTGAGTGTCTACTACGACGTGAGAATAAATTATGGCACGTATGATTATAAACCGGAATAGTATAAATTGTGATAATTATAAGTTGGTACGAGAATGCGGTATGTACTACGATTAAACTACGTTGATTACTAAGATGCGTGTTTACTTAGTATTGGTATATAAATTGTGTGTATGACATACCTACCATACTTGCTATCACGGCAGGTTTGCGTTCGCTTAGGGCCCTCTAATCCTTGTGTTGCCCGGATTTAGACTGGTTACCTTAATGAACATAGGTCATAGAAAGACCTATTGGGATATTAATAAGTCCGCTGATCGTGGGAGCGTAGGTATGTGCGTGACCCATGTGATGTGACTGTGTTCGCCTCCATTATTTGTGATGTTGTTATCTTTGAACTATTCCTGAGAGATTCGGAATATGTGATCCTTATGTATGTGATGTACCGGGATGGATAGCAGAGTATGTGTGCACCCCAGCTTAGTTCTCGGGGTGCTTGTATTGTATATTTATGTTGTGATTAATATAAACTTAATTAATGTAAACCTTCATGTTAATGTTGTGAATATAATTACGGTATTATTTCGAGAAACATAACGGGGTAGCTGATAGTGAAATATATTGCATCTGAGTTACGTTAAATCCCTATTTAATGGTGAGCGTTATAATGTTAATAGAACCGAGTAATAAGGGTAGGACCTATGACAGTCTAGCTAGATATGATGTCACTCAGCTAGTGGTTTGTGTCGTTGTAGATGGGTACTTACGTTAGGAGTTCACAATTAGACGAGAGGTGAGAATATCATGTGAGTGCACGTCCTAACATGTACTTTGCATTTAATGTTTTAAATGTTTTTAAAGCACTTGCAGGTTTTTAAAATATAACTCCACATTCGGGCTCTGACCCGTTTGCTTTCAAATCTACTTTTCTTGTAAAACCATTTTAGGTGCCCAGCCACAAGGACACCATGGATAGGATACTCATTCTGGTGATGAGCTGTAGCTGTTTGTGGAAGCTACAGGGATTTGCTTGTAGACGCTTCTATCACTTGGATTCCAGATTCATTATCTATCAGTTGTAGGGCATGTTGCCCATTTCTATTAGAGTTACATTTCCATTACAGTTTTCAGACTTTGGCATGTAATGTTTTAGTATTCGTTTTACTTATTTCAGTTGTGGGATTGTAGTGAGGAGTTTTTCCTACAGACTTTATTTACATTATGTGATGGTTATTTCTTTTATTTCAGTATGGTGAATGGTGTTATTATTCTTTATTACACTCGTTTCATGTTAATCAGACTTTAAATAAAATTTGGCACTTACTTTTTAAATACTAGGTGGTTAGTAATAATAAAAATGTTTTCGACAGTGATGCTATCAACTGAGCCAACTTGGCATTTTGAATTAATTTAATAAAGGAGTAGCTACCCGGTATTTAATTAGTCGGGGTGTCACAATTACATTGGTGGGAGTCAATGACTATACCAGAGCAGAGTGATACCATGACCATCAATGATTTATGGGCTATGTTTGATCGGAAGTACTTCCCTCCCGCAGTTCAAAGGGAGATGACAAGGAAGCTTCAGGATATGGTACAGGGAGAACGGTCAGTTGCAGAATATGAAGAGGAGTTCACCCGGTTAGCAAGTTTTGTACCAGATGTGGTGACTCCATAAGAGAGGAAAATATCAAAGTTCATGGGAAGTTTTCACTAAAGGATACGACAACATTTGTTGGGTAATCCATATTTGTAAACTTTTGTGGATGTAATAAATGTTGCATTGCCTCATTGCCAAGAACATCGGTTGTTTTTTAAGGTAGTAAGAAGTCTACAGTGATGGGTCAGGCAGTAAAACCTAGAGGCAATGGGATTGGAGGAGGAGCATTTCCTTCGTCCCAATCTTCTGGTAATAAGCAATGAGAAAGGGATCCCCAATAAGGGGATTTGTCTAAACGTCAATGTTTTGGTGGATTCAATGTTGGTGGTAATAACAATAGGCAGGGTCAAGGTACCCCGCAATAGTAACACGCAGCTAGAGGTGGAAATGGAGGTAGAGGCCATCCGGGCCAAGGCTTCGGGAAGTTTAGAAATAATCGGGGATGAAACTAAGAGAATATGACGAATCAATGCTTTCAGTGTGTAGAGCCGGGCCATATTAAGAGGTTATGTCCTCAGTTTATTAGGGGACAACTTCCTAGGATCCCACAGCAGCCACAGGCTCAGTTACTGCCTCAGGTACCTAATCTGGTTGCCCCTCCGCAGCAGGGTCAGCTACAATATGGGCGAGTTTACCATATTCAGGATGCTATGCTTCCTCCGGCTCCGCCGGTGCCGCTAGCTATTGAGGGTAAGTTTCTTATTTAGGGGCACATAGTTCATGTTCTATTTAATACGGATGCGACACACTCGTTCATTTCTATAAGTTTTTCTCAATCTACATAGTTGATTAAATCTGTAGAGAGTACCTTCACTAGTGTTGAGTCTTCTGTGGTCGATGGTTCACTCATTTTCTTTGTTTGCTAACAAATAAGAATAACTCTTGGTAATTTGTGCTTTGAGGCTGATCTTCTCGTCCTAAACATGGTCGGGTTTGATGTGATTTTGGGTATGGTTTGGCTACTGAAGTATCAAGTGAAAGTTAATTACTATAGGAAGAGTATAGTTTTTTCCATTCCGGGGCAAGAAATGTTTTTAGTGGTTATGCCTCGTTCAGAAGGAGGGACTAGCACTTACTTGTATTGTACAATAGAAGAGATTTCTCTGGATGTAGTTGTTCCCTTGGATTCTATTCCGGTGGTTAGAGATTTCCAAGATGTGTTTCGGGATATACCGGGTTTGCCTCCGAGTTAAGAGATCGAATTTATAATTGATTTAGCACTGGGAACTCAACCAATTGCGAGAGCTCAATATCGTATGCCTCCTGTCGAGATGAGGGAGTTGAGGGATCAGATTCAGGACTTGCTAGAGCAAGGGTTTATTAGGCAAAATACGTCACCATGGGGCACTCCGGTGTTATTTGTGAAGAAAAGGGACGGTTCCCTCTGGTTATGTGTTGACTATAGGGAGTTGAATAAAGTCACCCTCCAGAACAAATACTCGTTGCCTCGGATTGATGATTTGTTTGATCAACTTAGGGGAGCGTCATACTTCTCTAAGATAGATTTGAGGATGGGGTATCACCATTTGAGGATACGAGATCAAGATGTGTCCAAGACTACTTTCCTTACGAGATATGGGTCCTATGAATTTCCGGTTATGCCTTTCGGACTGACCAACGCTCCTGCCGTGTTAATTGACCTCATGAATAGGGTATTTCAGGACTTCTTGGACCGGTTTGTCATCGTCTTTATTGATGATATTCTAGTGTATTCTCAGACAGAATCTGACCATGCTACTCATTTGTAGTTGGTCCTGCAAAGATTGAGGGATCACCAATTGTATGCTAAGTTCGAGAAGTGTAGTTTTTGGTTGCAGGAAGTACAGTTTCTGGGTCACATTGTGACAGCCCAAGGTATTTCAATAGACCCAACCAAAGTTGTTACGGTGAAGGAGTGGGGTCATCCCACGACACCTATTGAGATTCATAATTTTCTGGGTTTGGCGGGTTATTCCTGTCAATTTATCAAGGGTTTCTAAAAAATTGCTAGCCCTTTGATAAATTTAACTCGGAAAGTGGTGAGGTTTGTTTGGGATAATTCTTGTTAGTCATATTTTGACGAGCTCAAGGATAGATTGACTTCTTCTCCAGTCCTTGCATTGCCAAAACCGAGATTAGAATATTTATTCTTTATTGACGCATCTTTGTAAGGATTGGGAGGTTTACTTCAACAAGAGCAATGGGCTATTGCTTATGCTTCTTGCAAGTTAAAGCCCCACGAAAAGAATTATCTGGTGCATGACTTGGAACTTGCCGCAGTAATTTTTGCCTTGAAGATTTGGAGGCATTATCTCCCAGGGGAGAAATTTAGTCTTTTCACGGACCATAAATCGCTGCAATATTTATTTTCAAAAAAAGATTTAAATATGCGACAACGCCCGTGGTAGGAGTATGTGAAAGACTGTCAATTTGACATCCACTATCACCCGGGCAAGGCGAATGTCGTAGCGGATGATTTGAGTAGAAAACCCAAGGGGGATTTAGTGGAGGTATGGAAAGACAAATGGAAGGAGCTTAGTCAGGAGGACGCGGTTGCTAGGGCGTTCATGTCAGTGATGATCGTTACGCCTACCATTGTGACTAGGGTTGTAGAAGACCAAGGAATAGATGAAGGCTGTCAGAACCATATACGCCAATTATTGATTGAGGGAGAAGAATCCCACTCGATAAGTTCAAAGGGTGGATTATGTTTTCATGGGAGACTCATTATCCCAGATGAAGGGGATTGAAATGGGCCGTAATGGCAGAATCTCATGGTTCTGAAATTTTAGTGCATCCTAGTGGGGACAAGATGTATCAAGACATGCGCCGTTAGTATTGGTGGCCATGCATGAAGCGAGATATTTCTGAGTTTGTATCCCAATGCACTATTTATCAATTGGTCAAGATAGATCATCAGCGACCGACAAATTTGTTGCAACAGTTGGAGATACCGGTGTGGAAGTGGGAGAGTATATCAATGGACTTTATTATAGGCTTACCAAGGTCATAGAGTGGTTGTGATTCTATTTGGGTGATTGTCGACCACTTGACTAAGTCGGCACACCTCCTACCCATGTGCACAGATTATGATACTGCTCATTATGCCCGATTATTTATCGCGAAGGTTGTTAGACTCCATGGAGTTCCCTTAAATATAGTTTCCGAACAAGATAAGATTTTTGTTTCCCACTTTTGGAGAAGTTTCCAAGAGGCTATGGGAACCGAATTGAAGTTAAGCACTTCTTATCACCCTCAAACAGATGGGAAGACTGAAAGAGTCAACCATGTTGGAGGATATGCTCTTAATGTGTGTACTTGATTTCAAAGGTGGATGGGAACAATATCTCCCTTTGGTCTAATTTGCTTATAACAATTCGTACCAATTTACTATTGGAATGGCGCCCTATGAAGCTCTTTATGGTAGGTCGTGTAGATCACCCACTTGTTGGTTGGAGGTGGGCGATAATAAGTTTCTTGGACTTGAAATGATCCAGGATATTTTTTCCAAGATTGAATTCATTCGGAATCGCATTCGGATAGCTCAAGATCAACAAAAGTGTTATTCCGACGTGAATAGAAGGCATATGGAGTTAGAAGTTGGAGATCAAGTCTTGGTGAGAGTATCGCCTATGAAAGGTATAAAGCGCTTTGGGAAGAAAGGAAAGCTTGCGCCGTATTTTGTTGGACCTTTTCCCGTTATTACTAAGGCGGGTCCAGTGGCATATCAACTTGCCTTACCGAAACCTTTACAACAAATCCATGATGTGTTCCATGTTTCCTCTTTGAAGAAGTATTAGAGGTGTGAAGGTACCCTTTAGCATATTCCTTTCTAGGATATCGATTTGCAACCTGATATTTCATATGAAGAACAATCGGTTGCTATTTTAGAGCATGAGGAGCATAGATTGAGGTCTCAAGTGGTGCCCTTGGTGCGAGTTCAATGGAGTCATCACAATGCCGAGGAATCGACGTGGGAATGTGATGATTATATACGGGATAAGTATTCGCATCTGTTCTTGCAAGGTACGCTTGAATTTTGGGGACAAAATTCCCTCATAAGGGCGGGAGTATGTAACAACCCTCTCTTTTGAGAACCTATTTTATATTTATTTACTATGTGAAGTAATTATATAAAATGTTGGAATGTGGAGTAAGTATTAATTGAATGAGATAAAAGTTAATATTTACTAAATTGGTTAATATTTACTGTGTGTGTAAGTAAATATCACCATGTTGAGTTTCATGGTGTCATATGATTTAAATAACATTTATGGTTTAAAATGAAATCGGAACTTGATGTAAATTATAAAATTGTCGGATGCCGATTTAGAGGGCGTAGTTAGTCCCGAAATGTGCGAGATAGTCGAAATAAGTGCCATATTGTATTTTTATGTTTTGGGCACTTTTAACTGGGTTTGACTTAAATGTGTAGTTGTGAGTCATTTTAATGTGGTATTAACCATTTAAATTGGGAATTTTAGACTTAAGCCACGATTTTTAGGTCTGTCACCTCATTTATTCTCTTAAGTGTATATACTAACCTAGAGAGATAGAGAGAAGAAGAGAACTTTGGAGAAAAGAGGGGAGAAAGAAGAAAAAAGAGAGATTGGAGATTGGAGATTGTTGCTACTACAAGAAAATCTGAGATTTGATGCCCGAGGCAAGTTTTCTACTTTCTAATATATGGTTTAAGATGAATAAATGGTATTGATTGTTGTGTAGTTAACATAGTTTTACAATTTTGGGATTTTGAGGGATTTATAGGTTTTAAATCTTTAGAAGTTAATTTATATGTTTATTGGTATAATTGATGGTGGTTAGATGCATTTATTGTTTGAGGGGTTGAATTAATGATGTTGGTTGGAGAAGAAAAGATATTTGGGGAAACTAGGGTTCATAACCCTTAACCCACACTTGGCAAATTCACAGGGGAAAATCGATTCGGCCAGGGAAAATTGATTCGCCATAGAGGCAGCTTACAGGTCTGAATGGACTGAATCGATTTGGTAAGTTGTAGAAAGTCAGGTTTTCCTATCTGAATTGATTCGGTTGGTCCGAATCGGTTCGCTTGCCAGCTCGAATCGATTCGTCCAGGGAGAATCGATTAGGAAGTGCTAATGTTTTGAGTTATTTTTCTAACTCAATTTTCACCCATTTTCTTTAGGCTTAGGACTTAGGAACCTTCTTGTATGAAGTAAATTTAGAGTCCTATAGTCCTAGATGAGTTAGTTAACTACCCTACATTAGAAATGGGTTATGTGGGGTTATTCCGGGGTATACAAAGTGATGTTTGATCATTATTTTCTTTTAGTTAACAATTAGGGGACTAGGAGATTTAAGGTCACTTTGGGAGACTTTAGAAGATCAATTGAGGTATTATAGGCGTGATGGGTTGTAATAACACCCTAAAATATTTGGAGAATAAATTGAGAGTTTATTCATTCATTGAGGTTACAATGATGAGATGTATTAAGTATGGCTCCGGATAAAATGTGATGTATTCGTAAAAATGAAAGTGAATATGGTGAATGCTAATTTACTTAAACACATCTCTCTAAATGACATCATAAGGGAAGTTCGTGCGTGAGGTGAATCCCCCTGTCTAGTGAATGCATGGTTGATATAGTCCTAGGCCATATGAGCGTTGTTGTATGTTTTCTGCATTGGTGAGGTAATTCTGGGTGTGGTTATGACTCTCCCGCAGGCATATGGCCGCTTCCCAACGTCTTGCGTTGTAGGTGCCCAGGTTGTCTTGGTTGATAGGCCCTGGAAGATGATGGTCATTTAGGGCGCGCACAGTGGGGAAACCCAGACGGGCGGTCTTAGAATCGTTATATGTATATGATTATAACTATTCTTAATCAAGTCGGACTTGATGTGTAATAAATGCCACAAAGAGCATAATAAAATGCCAAAAATAGCATAATGAAATGCCATAAAAAGCATATGATTTCGATTTTGTTTCTTGATTGGGAACGGAACTATGAAATGAATCAGTGTAAATAATGAAGGCTTATAATTAATGTTAATTATTCATATCCTCTTGCATAACTAATTAGAATTTATAATCATTTAAACTGTCTTAGTTTATACTTTGAGATTATGTTGATAGATTCTCATCCTTATCATTCATGATTAACTATTCATAACTGTAATACTTTTTATTCATCTGGTGATCATATAAAATCGGGCCCTGACCCGGTCCTATTTCTTGTTGTTCATGAATCTTGTATCCGCTCAGGTGCTCCGTCGTAAGGACGCCCGTACTGACTTTCTCATTTCGGTGTTTTTGGGGAGTCGTGATACTTTGCGGATTTTACGGGATATTTTGTGTAGACACTTTCATTTTTGTACTCTAGTTATGATCGGGTCTTTTACTCGGGCGTGAGGCCCAAGCTTTTGTAATTGTCTAATGTAATGTATTATGTAATGTAATTAAACTGTTGTAATACGTTGCATGTAACTGTTGACCGACAGCATATTCGGTCCCCTTATTGTATATTTGTTGTGGATGTAATATAAGTTCTTTTTGGATTTCGACTTTCTTTTCTAATTGGGTTGTTTAAATTATTTCCTTAACTTATAATAAAACAAATTTTTTGGCAACCCGTTTTCATAAATACAGGGTGGTTATCCCATATACTTATTATATTGTTGTGATGCTAAGAATGATTCCATCCATGATTCCTGTTATATTGGAGTATCGGGCTGGCCACCCCTTATTTTGGTGAGCGGGTTGTCACAAAAGAGTCCTTCAGTGAAATGATATACTCACTAGTAAGTGTTACTAACACTTATGGAGATGTCGTGTTCGTGAAACCTCATTGGTGGACTTCCAGCCTGGGGAATTCACTGAAATGAGGAAGTTATGGTCGGTAACGCATTTTCTTTTATTGGGGGAGTTAAGGGAACTACGAGGGTGATTGTCAGGATCGAGGCTAGAGAGCCTGAGATACTGAAAATTTTAACATGGTCAGGATGGCCAAAGATGCGGAATGATTGTGATGTGGAACGTAGAACCATACGCTTTGATTTTGCCCGGTAGTAGTGGAAGGACAAGAATAGGATGCCCAAATGGGGCATTGATTAAGGTAGTTTTTGGTACAGCTATGACAAGGGTACTGTATCTGGGAACTTTTTGGAGTAGCAAGGGTAATTGGCAATAATGTTATTGTGAGTTCCACCTCGGATGAGGGAGGTGTATTATGTGTGGCAAGACTCATATTTAGTATCTTATTAACCCTAGATTCGGGTGTGTACTTTGAGCTTTGGGGAAGTATGGGTAATATTATAGATGGTATATCTATATGTTTTTCACGGTAGCGAGTTTTTATTTTCCTTCATTCACAGTATTAGAAGGTGTTAATATTTTAAAATTTTATCTAGTTTATACTACTCGTTTGTTCTGCGCTATACAAGCATAAAATAATTTGTTTGGTCAGAGCGATAGCAGGCTAATGATCACAAGGCTATAATATCTGCGGTTCTAGGGAGAAACTAAATCTTCTGCTATATCTCACCTGGATAGAAGTTCAGACCTTTTAGATATGGTCTAAGGTATACATGAATTATTCTTTTACTGTTTCATGTTAACATATCTCCACGATCGAGAAAGTTAAGTAGTAGTGTATTAGAGAGGTTCCTTGTTTGGTTTTTCCTTGCAAGACACTCCACACATGAACCTTAATGACGTTAGGAGTGGAGAGATGTTATTTTATGTTAGGATGTTGGTTTTGTTTGAATTAGCCAAGAGTCACGTGATTGATTAGGGACTAATAAAACGTTGATGTGAGGTGTTAAAGCACTGGAAATATTTATCTCACCGCACATATGTGGGTGAGACAAGGAAAAGGAAGTCGGGTAGAGGCTTATGGCCAGGCCTTGATTAGAAGGAAATTTTAAAGGAAATATATTTTTGGTAGGAGGTTCGTAAAATTTTACAGAGAGTAGGCGCCTCGATTAGTTAGATATTCCATTTTGCCTAAACGAAAGGACATAGAGATAGAAGGGAGTTAGTAGGGTTACGAGTTAGGATTTCTAGCGGTCTCGATTGTGTGCCTTAGGACGTTATATCTTGATGACCGATAATGCGAGGTAGTAGTGTAACGGGAGGGTTCCTTGTTCGTAATTCGCTTTGTGAGACATCCCACGCATGAAACCGAGTGAATGTCGGAAATCAAGAAAGGTCTTGGGCACTAGGGATATAGTTAGTATAATACTCATTCTATGTGAGTAAGGAAACACATTGACCTTAGGATTATTATGAAGTAAGGCCCACGGGGTATGTGGCACTATTTTAGGAAGGTTGTGGTGAGTTAACCACAAGAACATTGGTGGGTTAACTTTAAGAAGGATTGGGTTTCTAGGAATAAGGAGTATGGAATCTTGAGTAACTTGGGGTACTAGGCCCACATGAATGTGAGGCCCATCTTTAGAGAGACTGTTACGTATGTGACCAAGATTTCGAGGAACTGAAGGACATGTTGACTTCTACTCCTATACTCACATTGCCAAGATCGAGAGTGGACTATTTGGAAATTACGGACGTGCCTATACAAGGACTGGGAGGTGTGTTACTATAGGAGCATGGGGCCATTGCATATGAATCTCACAAGCTTAAGCCCCATGAGAAGAATTATCCCATGCATGGCTTAGAGAACGACGCGGTAGTGTTCACCTTAAATATGTGGAGGCACTACCTCCTAGTCAAGAAATTCAGTCTTTTCATGGACCACAAGTTATTACAATATTTGTTCTCGCATAAAGATTTGATTATGTGGAAAATTCGGTGGTTGGAGTTTATAACAGACTATATATTCGATATTCATTATAACCCTGGAAAGAACTTAGCTAGGAGGATGCTATAGCAAGAGAATTTATGTCAGTGTTAACCGTTATGCCTGCTATTATGATGAAAGTCATGGAAGAGAAAGGAAGGGACAAAGACGGCTAAGACCGGGTACGCCAGTTGCTGACCGAGGGAGCGAGGTCCTACTCTATTAGTTCTGAGGGTGATTTAGGTCTCCACGAAAGAATTATAATCCCGGATGAGGGAGACTTGAAATGTGATGCCATAACAGAATCTCATGGTTATAGGTTTGTAGTACACCTGGGTGGGGACAAAATGTACCAAGCTATGCACTCTCACCTATAAAAAGGGACATTTCTTAGTCCGCCTCCCACTACGCCACTTGTTAATTGGTGAATGTGGATCACCAGTGACCGACTGGATTGTTCCAATCGTTAGAAATATCGTCGGGTTAATGGGAGAGTATATCCATGGATTTTATCACTGGATTACCGACAACGCAAAGCCGTCAGGATTCTATTTGGGTAATTGTCGATCATTAGACCAAATCCGCACATTTCCTATTAGTGCGGATGGATTATTATATGGCACGTTATGCCCGACCCTTTATTGTGAAGTTTGTGAAGTTTTGTGGGTTGCCTATAAATCTAGTGTTGAACGGATGGAAAAAAGGGGAGAGTCAATGAAATGTTGGAGGACATGCTTCGTATGTGCGTACTTGACTTTAAAGAAGGATGTGAGGAGCACCTTCCATTGGTCGAATTTGCATACAATAATTCGTACCAATTCATAATAGGTATAGCACCATTGTGGCATTATATAGCTGACCATGTACATCACCTACTCGTGGGTTTGAAGTTGGAGACAATAATCTTCTAAGACCTGAAAAGATCCAAGATATCCCTTTGAATAGTGACTTTATTTGAAATCGCATGTGAATTGCACAAGATTGTTAGGAGGGATATGCTGATGTGAATAGGAGTCATGTAAAATTAGAGGTAGGGGAAAAAGTATTGGTACGGGTATCCCCGATGAAGGGTATAATGTGATTCGGAAAGTAAGGAAAACTTGTGCTGCGTTATGTAGGCCTTTTCCCATTGTTGCAAAAGTAGGCCCCTAGCACATCAATTACTTTGTTGGAATGCCTACAACAAATTGATGATGTGTTTAATGTGTCATCCTTGAAGATTTATGAAAGATGCGAAAGAGATCATCAGCATATTCCATCAGATAATATCGAATTATAACCTGATATTTCATGTGAGGGACAACCGGTTGCTATTTAGATCACGAAAATCATACACTAAGATCGAAAGTGGTACCCTTGGTTCGAGTCCAGTGGGAAAACCACAATGCCGATGAATTTACTTGAGGCGAGAGAATGATATTTGAGAGTTGTACCCCCTAGTATTTTTATAAGGTATGCCTAAATTTTAAGGGAAAAATTACCTTATAAGGGGGGGAGTTCGTAATGCCCCTTACTTTTGAGCAATTATTTTTATATTAATTTGCCTTGTGGGTTAATTATATAAAATAAAGAAAGTTGAAGTGAATATTATTTTAAGTGATTTAAGAGATAATATTTACTAAGATTTGCGTATTTACTATTATGTGATTGTAAATGGCATCATATTGTGTTTTATTGTGTTGTTGTGCTTTAAGCGATGGTTATGACTTATATTCCAATTGGATCATTATGATGAAATAATATGACGTTGGAACATAAAATATTGTACGATATTTAGAATGCCAATTTAAAGGGTACGGTTAGTCCGAAAACAGTTGAGATAGTCAAAATAAGTGACAAGTTGTATTTTTGGGTTCCAAGTGCTTTTGATAGGTTATAACTTATTTATGTTGTTACGAGTCATTTTGATTTCGTAGTAGCATTTAAATGCTAGACTTAATGTATTTGGGGTATTTAGTCTTGCAAGAGCATTTTATCTCTCATTTGGGTTTTTAAAACTTAGAGAGAGTTAGAGAGAGAGAGAGAGAGAGAGAGAGAGAGAGAGAGAGAGAGAGAGAGGAGAGAAGAGAGAATTCGAGATTTGGAGCTTGGAATCGTTGCTACGGGAAGAGAATCCGAGACTCCAAACTTAAGGCAAGTTTCTAACTTGCAAATGTATGATTTATTGTGGATAATTGGTATATATAGTTGTGTTTTTGAGATTTAAACCATTTATGGGTTTTGATGATTTTTTATGTTTAAGCCCTTAATCTTTTACTTAAATTTGATTTGATTTAGAGATATTAGTTATTTTTTGTGTAGGAAGGATTTGGTTAAATCTTTGGTTGATAATGTGAAGATTAAGGGAGAGAATTAAAATTGGGGGCTTTAGGGTTCTCAAGACCCATAGCTGAATTTGGGCAAATCTGACCCAGGCGAATCGATTCGCTAAAAGGGTAGGCTATAGGTCTATGTTGGGAGAATTGATTCAGATTGTCCAAATCGATTCGGCAAACAAGCAGAGTGATTGGTCCTCTTTACCGAATTGATTCGTCGAGTCCGAATCATTTCTCTTTCAAGACCAAATTGATTCCGCCAGGGCGAATCGATTCGAAAATCATGCTATTTTATAGGGGTTTTCCACCTTGGTTTCTAGTCCTTTTCTTTTAGGTTTAAGGCTTAGTAACCTTCTCTTACGAAGTAATAAAGAGTATTAGGGATCTATATTAGTGGGATTAATACCCTAGACTAGTAGGGGGTAAATGGGGCTTATTTCGGGGGTTATTCAATAGAAGTTAGTGTCGTTTTCATCCAGGAAGATAGCCTAGGATTCTTAAGGAGAATAGTATTGAAGAAAATTTACCCTTGGTGGCCTATAGTATTGTTTTGAACTCTTGGAGACTAGTATGAGGATAATTTTACTTTATAGCCTATGTTGTTTATAACGTATGATTTTGTGAATAAGAAATGTACATTTTAAAATTAGCACATACTGGTTAAGCACGGATGGTTTTATAAATTTAAAAAGTGGATATTTTCAATTGGCATATCTTGTGATTAGGGAATGCTTATACATACCTCTTTAAATGCTATCATAAGGGAAGTTATGCGCATGCGGTGATGTCCCCTGGCTAGTGAATGTAGGTAGAATATAGTTGTCGGCCATTGGACCGGTGGTTACATTGTGTGGTCATTTTATTCAAAGTGAGGTAATTTCGGGTATGTTTATGACTCATTGTTGAAGGTATATGTACTCTTCCCACGTGACGCAATTTAGGATGCCCAGATTGTCTTGGTGATAGGCTCTGGAAGATATAGCTATTTTAGGGCGCATCCAGTGGGGTGACTCCTAGAAGGATGGTCTTAGAATCGTTATATTATGACTATAACTATTCTCACGAATGTTGTATTTTATAAATGGCTAAAGCATTTTACAATTTAACTTTGTGGCATAAGTTTCCCCATATGGTAAATGGACTTGTTAAGTAATATATTATGAATTCATCATTTAAGCATGATTCATGGAATTTATCTATTTCTCTTAATTAAACAGGTAGTTTAATTTCTAATGATCTTGTGTGACACTAGGATGTGCATTTAGATGAGAGGGGAGGATGATTATTATATGGAAGAGTGAATCCCACTTGTTTATGATGTTTACAACTCATAACTGTTATGCATTTTATTCACACGTATATTATATAAAATTAGGCCTTGACCCGTTTATATTTATCTTTCTTACATGGTTCTCTTTTATGCTCAGTTATTCCGCCGCAAGGGTGCCTGGAATGATCTTTCCTTCTCAGTTTCAGGGAGCTACAACATTTTTGTGGATGTTGTAGGATTCTTATTAAAGACGCATCCATCTTTTCTATATTCTAGTTATGATCAATCTGGACATTGGGGCGTATTGCCCAAGTTTTGTACTTTCTTATATATATTGTGATATTTAGTGTAATACTTCATGTAACCGTTGTATTGGTATATTAACCGATAACTTATTTGGTTATTATTTTGTTGTATGTTGATTAAACTATTGTATGCCTTCTTTTATAAATTGAAATGTCTAAATGGTTTTACTTAAATTTGCAAAATTAATTTGACATCCGTTTTCGAAAATAATTGGTGGTTATCTCGTATTATTATTTTCACGACAGTGATGCTAAGAATGGACCATCTATGATTCCTGTAATTATTGGAGTATCGGGATGGCCACCTCTTATTTTAATAAGCGAGCTGTCACAATATATATATATATATATATATATATATATATATATATATATACGAGTATAGAGACAGTATATATATTATTTGATTATCAATATATCGGTGTGTGAATGGTATATTTATATAAAGCATACCCTCTAGTTCTATCATGGGAAGTTGCGCGATGTGGGTGAAGCCCGTGGTTTGAGGAGCAGTTCCCAAGTCATAAAGTACATTTTTATATTGTGTGACATTTATCAGGGGTAAGACGTGGTGGGTATGTTTCGTTGTCATTTCTGGTGAGGAACTATAACCACTTCCAATACGTTATGATTTGGTTTATACCAAGTAGGTGTGAGTGTCCGACTGCTGGTAACCCAGGATGGTATGTGGGTAATTCCCTGAAAGATGATGGCATTGAGAAAGTGAATCCATTGAGTTATAGCTCTAAGGGATCATTTTTATACTTATATAGGCTGTGATGTATAAGTATGGATATACTTGATGAGTATAGTATATTATATATATATATGAGATCTAAAAAAAATATATATTCGAGAAGAATAAGGATTGAAATGTTGAATAGTTTTAGATCATTTGGGAGTATAAAATCTAGAATAAAAATTTGATATACATATATAAAGATGAGAAGATTATATACGAGATGATAACACTAAAATTGGAATAGTGTAATAACTAGTGAATGTTATTTATAATGTAAGGATAAATTTCAAATGACCGATTATATGTATAAGCTCGGGCGATAGCTTCGAATATTTTATATTATCTGGGGGTATGTGTTACCGTATGGTGACTTGGGAGTTTATAGTTTGCTAGTTACGCTACGTAGCTAACTAGGGCATTTTAAAATACATGCGTTCGGGGTGCACTGCTAGATGGGAGGTGAGGGGTATCTCATGTGAGTGCAACACCAATTTAAATATGGAGAGTTTCATATTTTAAATATTAAACTATGTTAACCACTTGCTAAAATATTTTCAAAAACCCGAGCTCTGACCCGCATCTATTTTTCTTTTTCTTCACCTTATTATACTTTTAGGTGTCCATACATAGGTACGCCCGACTGACTATCCTCTCGAGTCGGACGTTGCTGCCCCAAATGTGGATTTTGGTAGGAAATTGTTTAGATTCTTTTATCCTTGTGATCTAGATAGGATGTAATGTTGTAATATTCGGGCATATTTCCCAACTTTGGTCTTTTAGTTTATTTTTGGAGTTTTAATTTATGCTGATTCGATATGGCTGTATATGTGTTTTATCAAGAAATATTCGATTATTGTTTTTTTTCTCCAGTTAACTGTATGGATGGATCTATTATGTGTTTTAGTTAAAAATATTAAAAGATTTAAAAATTAACGCTAGGCCTAATAGTTTATTAGTAATGAATTTTGATTTCGACAGTGATGCTAGGAATGAAACCATTTGAGATTCCTGTTTAATTTGATATAGGACTGATCACCCGGTATTTTATTAGGTGGTGTGTCACATAAAATTATCATACAATGCTCATCCTTTTTCTGAAACGATTTTACATGCGTTCGACTTTCGAATTTGTATGAGTTCACTTCATTTCTAGTTAGATAATTGAATCTCCAATTTAATCACATGATTTTCTTACATTTCAAGATCATTAATAAACTATATAATCTGAATAATGAGTTCTCTAATCCCAAATGAGTTGTCTCAAGTCCAAACCTTATAAACATGGTTTTTTATCTAAAAATCCTATAATCTAGCATGTATTTCAGTAAACTCATTATTAAGAAAGTTTAAACAACTTGCCTCTTAGGAACATTCTCAATTTTTTTTGGGAAAATAATGTAAGTTCCTCCTCCTCATTCTTCCTAAATTTCAGTGGTGTATGGTGGTGGTTAAAGGTGGTTGTAGGTGTTGCTCCTCCTTTAAGAACGTTCACCCTCTTGCAAAAATCTACATTTTCTGGTAAAAACTCTCACACTTTAGCCCTTTGATTTCCTCTCACTTTTATTTTTCAATTCCCCATTTAATTATCCAAAGAATTGGTTTTAAATTAGCTAATCACGTATCTCTTAATAGGTTAGAAATCCAAAGGTCAAAAATTGACTTTTAACTTATCCGGCCAACCCAGAAATGACTCGATACCCTATACATATGCCCGAATAGTGTTTTCTTACTATTTCGATCCTTCCAAACACTTTGGCTCACTCGAACTAACCATTTGAATTTTCTAAAATGAAAGTATATTTTATTTTTCAAAATTAAGTTCCAACACGACTAACATACATGTTCCGACTAAATTGACCGTAATTCTCATATTTCCCACTCATGACAATCATAATACTTTCTTATCAATTTATTACTCATTCACAAAGTAATATTTAATATAAATAAATATTAAACCTTGTCTCGTTAATTAATATTTATTTTAATTAGGATTAATTTCCTTATTTAATTTAATTAATCTCAATATAAAAATCATTAAAATTACGGGGTGTTACATACTTTTCCCTAATAACGGAATTTCGTCCTGAAATTCGAAAAAAATTCCTGCTATAATTAACCTCATCCTCGTTGTCCTAAGTAGAGTCTTCGGTATTATGATGACCAATATTACCACCTCATTTCCTTGCACACAACTGCATCCGAACAAACTAAAAATTTACTGATAATAATCTTTTGGTGTTTCCATTATACCTACACCAATGGTACCGTTTCGACTGAAGGTCTACTCACTACAACAACGATTTAGTGACAAATTCATTCAATCCCTTACATACATATATATTTCCTTATACTTAATGACTCAATTATATAATGACATGCAAAACTATCGTCAATTCGATAACAATGTCTCAAAAGATGAGTCAATACTCCACTCGCTCTATTATCTCTATGTTAGGAAAGGCCTCAGTTTTATAGCTACTAATTTCCCTTATTGTCGTACCAAGCTATCTCCCCTCGTTGGACACACCCTCAACAATCCCTGACTACTCATATCAGGCCTCAAAATTTTGGTTCACATAAACATACTCTAACTATGTTTTTGAACTATATGTAAACGATGTAGGTTTACTCCATCCTTTTTTGTGGATCACGAATCACTTCGAATTCGAGAATCTTGTTAATTACCCTTTTTCATCTATCCAAGGGTGGGTAAATTTTTTATATCTCCCTATTAAACCTCAGAAGTCACTTCGAAATTAATATTTTTCTACGTGTTATCACATGCAGCTCCACCAGTTGTAATTAATATTTCTAATTACTCTAAAAAACCTAGACATTCATTCTCGCATTCATCCACATTCTATTTCACCCCTCCCGACTATCCATCGATATATGGTTAACACACCTAGATCAAATCTCAACTCCGCCCTCATTGCCTCCTGATATTCCCTATTCAAGGTTGGACTAAAACGTATCGTCCAGATTTACAACAGTATTGGACGACACCCTGTGCTGGTTCATTTTTTTTAATAACCCGTTGGGCACACTTCCCGGTAGTATAACACCCCCCAAAACATTAATGATTATTTTTTTCGTGGACAATTAACGTCACAACGTAAAGAAAATACTAACTACCTGTGATTTTGATAATCTAATATTGAACTTTATCAATCCGCGTATCCATCCAGTCCTTAGAATTTTCAATTTATCACAACATTCGGGTAGGTAGTATCAGACCGACCATTTACTTTTATGAGTGGCGCACTTGGAGGCAACTTCACTATGTCTCACTCAATTACTCCCATTTTTCTTCTATATAAAAAAAATGGTTCGTGTGTTTTCTCCATAGTTATGCACTTCTTAGGACTTTTTCCATCTATTAGAATTTTACCAGCCTATTGATGCATGAACCACTCTACGCATTGAACTAGGTGAGATTTCATTTGGTTTTAATGTATTTTGACTCACCTTTCAATTTACCTCGGTTGTGGGAGTTTCCTTATGACACACACATATTCATACTATCTCCTTTCTTTGAACGAAGTTTAGCCTCTCCTACATTTCCACTTGTTTTCCTGATTGTCCCTCAGACACATTACAACATCTTTCTAAACCTCCTTATCATAGACGATACCGAAAGTAAAATTAACTAGGGTACCCATACACCCTATATCACATGCACAACTACACACTCATTTCTAATGTTCCACACGTAACATACTTATCTCAAGTATGACCTTGTATTATCAGTGTGGCTATACCTTATGGCAAACCTCAGTTACCCTACTAAAGTTATTTAATTCCCCTCGAGACTACCCCACCCATCTACTAGTGGTGAAAAACGTTTTCCCAAGTGCTCCTCACACAGCACCACTCGACTCTACAGGTCTTACATCATAGAATAGCTTCCAACTCATGCTTTCACCCATATACAGGTGTAATAACTAAAGTGGTAAATCATACCCTAGTTACCAACACATCTCTCAACTCCTGAAATTTGCTAGGATTCATGTGTGGGACATCTTGAAATAGAAATCCAAACAAGGACCCCCCGATATACTACTACCTAGCATTATCGATCATCGAGATCCGTAGGTCCTACACACATGATCAGAAACATCCAAAATCCTATCCCTGAATGTACAAGTCTAACCGTCCACTCCCACATCACTAAAAGAGTTATGCAAAATGGTTCTTTCACTATCATTAGTTTTCTCATGACAGGTCGATAACGAGGTAAATTTCTCTGCTCAACAGTTAACTTAATATCCCCAAATCAGATTAGTATAGTCCCTATACACTGGGATCAAATATAACAAGACAACTATGACCTCTAGAGTCTCCTCCACAATATAATATAAACGTGATCCCAACCTTCTTCCAGGTGACACATCTCTATACAAAATATCCTGCCCTGAAATTGAGAACATGATATCTTTGCTGTAACAACCCACCATCGCTCAACCCGTCACTAACCAAACTATACCCAGAATAATGCTATACTCGAATACCATCTCTCGAAATGAGTTAACCCACTAAAATATTTTCTCTCAGTGTCCCACCCCCTCCATTACAGATGGAACCAAAAAGAGCCCCGCAATTCAATGGTAAATATGTATACGTAGTAGTAATACTAATGATACACCCATTAAACCCATGTCACGCATGAATCTAGTGCTAACGAAATACTGTGACTCGCTCATGTCATAAAAAAAACATACACCATTTACCCTATAGGATAAACCCAAATCTTTAATTGCTTATAGCATGGGTAGTTCAAATTCTTCGTAGACATAACACTCTCGTCCAAATCGATCCAAAAACTTGTATAATTATTGCCCCTATTGGGCATCCCTCTCCTGTACCCTAACTCGTTGTGGACAAGTTCGATACATGTTGCCCTAAGCTCCAAACATAGGACAAATCTTGGTGTCATTCCCCAATATCTGTCCCTATTGGTCATATCAGGATTTTTTTCTCTAGGACCAGGTAGTCTTGGCCTTAATTGCTACTCCCGTTATTCCTTTGGTTGTTGGCCCCGTGGAACACACTATTGTCCCTAGAGACCTTAATTGAATCCATCGTCATTCGATAGGAATTTCTTTGATCTACATCCTTTAAATGGATCCCCTACTAGGCATCCCTCCGTGGTGCATTACTATTACCAATTACCTTTAGTTTTTCCCTTCTGATTATGCTCTCCAACCTGCTTAGCTCCCTTCTCATGGAAGCATTAATATAAACACTCCAAAAGTATGTCATTGAGGTCATGTGCTTCAGTCCTCCATGACTAATTTCCCACAAATATTGGTGACTCCTAGTCGTGAGTCCATCATCACCTTTAAGAACCCTCATCTCCACTACTTACCTCCCAGAGTACGAAGTTCACTTAAAAAATAAATTCTTCATCAAAATCGACCCCTGTTCGCCCCTCCTATAATAAGTACATAAAATTTGTTCGCATCTTTGTCTGAATAGTAAATGAACGAACTTGCGGTTAAATTGCTCCCAAAATTGTTCGACTAATTTATTATCTACCCCCCGAGGCGTCCATCTCCTACCAAGGCAATACTACACCTATGAGCAAAGATTTACACAAAATTTAAATCTCGGGAGCCACTACACTCCACCATATGCCGTCACCTCTCTTTTACCCGAATCATTAGATATGGCTCTTCGAAAGGGCCCCTCCGACTCCCCCTTGACTACTATACTGGGTGAGTCTGAATTTGCACCACCTTATTTATGACAGTGCTTGGGGAAACTACTACTCCCAAATAATTATCCTATTATCATATGTCTTAGCCGTAGTCATGGTGACATCTATCGCGATCTTTGTTCCCAAAATACTCTATGGCTTCTTCCGAGCCTCTCATCCTATAGTTTTTCTAATAGCCCTCATTAGTCGTCCTATATTGTTCGGTGTACGAATACCAAACAAACTCGTATATGAATCACATTAACTATAGTTAGTAAAAGGAGTACATAAACATGTATTCGAAGATGATTGCATCAATCATATCATAGGGCTATATCTTAAAGAATGCTACACTGAACTGCACTAAGATGCACATATCCTAAGGACACTAGAACCTAATGCTCTAATACCATCTGTAACACCCAACCTAACTAAATACCAGACGATCAGTCCTTTATTAAATTAAAACTAGTATCTCATTTTGTTCATTTTCTTAGCATCACTGTCAAAAAAAAATTAATATATACTAACCACCTAAAATTCAAAAAGTTGATGTTAATTTCTTTTTATTTTAACATTCCACAAAAAAAAATATTTAAACATTAACCATTCAACAACAAAAGTCATAGAGAATAAAGTGATAGAATGAATAATTGTGACTAGAATAAACACTTCCAACCTAAATCCCAAATAGAGTAATCCGGGAAAAAAAATCAAGTCTAATCCACGGAAAAATAAAGATGTAAATCCACTATCTCTGAATAATATCTGAATAAGAATGGGCAACATGCCCGATGGAAATAAGAGTCTCGTAAGAAGGAAATTATAACTATGGAGGTCTCTACTACTGAGTTCCTGCAACTTCCACAGCAGCTGTAATGCATCAATGATAGGAACTCCAAGGTTTGGCATCCTTGTGGTTGGGCTCCTAAAATGTTTTTACAAAAATATAGGTTTGGAGAAAAACAGGTCAGAGCCTAAGAAAACATTTGAAAATTTTATCAAGTGTTTAAAATGCAAAATTAGCAGATACTAAATACATGTTAGGTTTACGTTCCCTAACTTGATATCCTCACCTCTCAACTAATGTTCACACCTAAAGATTCTTTCTAACCTGTCCTAGTTATACTACCCTGCATAACTAGTCTGAACTATATCTATATCTACACAAACTAACTCGTTGTGCCACCCGCATTTCCCACATCATATATTATTGCATCACCCATATCATTTTGACAATAATTACTTTCACATTAGAGATTAAGTTTCCACATACATAGGTTATTTTAGATGTCACTATCTCTCTCATTTACATAAGCACACATAGTAGAATAATTCATAAGTATATATAAGTATTACTCTCATCATATATATAAACTAAAATGACACCCCTAGGCTGAGCTGTGATGAATGCCTACTCTGCTATCATGTCCTGGTACATCACGTACTAAATAAAAGAACTACAGGTTTAGAATCGCACTTGAACCATAAATACAATTCACACAAGTTGGAGGTCAACATAGTTCTAGACCTTTGGAATACGCACAAACCTAACGCACCCAAATGACTAGGCATACCATTGTTCACACAAATAGTGATCATCCCTACGTTTTGTGTTCTAAGGTACGAGTCTAAAATCCCCCAAAATTGCTCATCAGGATAAGACCGCCCATGACGCGAAACCTCACGTGATAGAAAGATGCATAGGTATTTTCATTGCCCATAATATCACAATCAACATAATATATGCATGCACTCATCATATACATAGATAGAGTATATTTCAAGTTTATCCCATAAACTAATAGTTTACATTTTATTCCCATTTTCCATTATTCCTAACCTTTCTTGTTAATCGAAAGGATATAAATAATTTAATTAATTATTTCAGTAGTTACCCTTAACCCGTAGATATTGGTCCAAAACCCAAAATCATTATAACAAGCCTGAATTATATTTTAATTCCCAATAATCATTTTTCTCGATAAAGTTACATTATCCCCAGAAATATAAAACGACGATTTGAGGCTTTTTTTATCCGATTTCGAAAACACTTAAAAACACAAAGTTGTTCAGAACTTGAGTTTATACAAGAACCCATGAGCACAGTACCAGATTCCTCTAAAAATAGTCCTAAAATTATCATATAATGTTATTCTTTTTTCTAAAATGATTTTATATGCGTTTGACTTTCGATTTCGTATGAGTTCATTTGACTTCTAATTGGATAGTTGAATCTCCAATTTAATCACATTATTTTCTCACATTTCAAGTGTAAGGACATTATCCATCATAATTATTATGTCATATACCGCTACAACTCTTCGAAGGGTTGAGGAAGCTAACATCTATAGAAGAAGAATTCGAATTTCAAAGTGGACTTCAACACTCATGCCCAACAAGATAATTTTTTGTAAAATTATGTTTAAGTTTCATTTACATTTCATATTAAAAGTGTTGGGATATTTTATGAATTTTTTATAAATGGTTTTTATCAAAGCATTTTCTTATGAAAGTTTTTTTGTAAAAAGTTTTCTGATCCCATATACAGTTTTACTTTTTGAGGCTTCCAACTTTTAACAAAGTCTGAAGATTTTTTGGATCACCGCCTCAATCGTTCAAATGACAGCGTATCTCATTCGAATGATATGCTGTTTCATTCAAATGACATGAGTTTTAGGCTTACACATCACCACCTCAATTTTTCTATATATTGGGTGTGAGACTACTAGTTTTTGGCCTTGAGAAACACTATTTTTAACTGAATACATATTTGAGTGTTTTTTTCTTCTCTAATAATTTAAAGGGTTCAAAGCCTTTGTTTTACAATTCACAAATCCCAATTACTTTTCTGTGAGTTATTTTGTGGAACCCAAGACATATATGCTGGGAGTTTATGTCACTACACTAGGTGCCTTGGAAGGTACTGGGCTGACAATAGGTGTCACCAGCAAGAGGTACTGGGTTGAACGACTGTGTGTCATAGTGATTGTTGCGGTGTTCCTGGGCTGGCATTGAACTAACCGAGACCTGCGAGTATTTATTATGTAAATTGTATTTTCATTATAATCCGTTTAAGCCGACTTTTACAAATTATAGTGGAAACAAAAAGGGTTTTTCCCTTCTGGAATCTTTTTCCTGAAATTTGTGTTTGTCAGCTTAATCATCGCATGGTTTAATTTATTGATTTCATTTGACACGTAGATGCATATTTAGGGGCTGAATAAAATTGGTATTTGGTTTGAGAAAATTTTGACATCCAATAAAATAAGTTTGATTGAAAATTGTGAATCGGTTTGAATCAATACCGCACACGACATTTTCAAATAGGTATTGGCGCAGGTTGCGCTAATTTATTGGGTCGAATTATACCTTTTGGAAAGCCCGTATGAAATCAAAATTAAAATCCATTGACGAACGTGTTTGGTTTCTTTATTAAAGAGGGTGGAATCCTTCCACTGTCACTCCTAATAATATCACCACTTTGAAACCAGTGTCGAATTGGACTGAAGATGATTTGAAAATGTCTAATTTTAACTCTCGAGGTTTGAGAGCTATTTCTAGAGCGGTCACTCACGTTAATTTCTACCAAATTATGACGTGCACCACGTCTAAAGATGGATTGGATGTCCTCCAATTACAAATGAAGATACAAACACGATTAAAGAATCAAAGTTACGAAATTCGTCCACCCAATTTGAGACAATCACCATGTCTGAGTTCGAATGTTTTGATGAGTTTTATGCACATTTGTCAGACATTATTAACTCAAGTTTTTATTTAGGTGAGCCAATTGATAACACACGTGTCGTTAAAAATATTTTTAGATCTCTCCCAAAACGTTTTATTCCTAAATTCCCTGTTCTGAGTTCACCAAGAAAGTTCAATTCACTTAAGTTAGAAGAGCCTGTAAGAGACCTAAAACTTATGATATTGACATGATTACCCAAACCATTAAGGGTAAGGATAAAGGCATTTCTTTAAAGACTGAATTTAAGAAGAAAAATAAATAGAGAGTTTATGAGTCTGATTCTAACGAAGATTTTGGTATTGACGAAGCGGCCTTGTTTGTAAAAAAATTTAAAAAGCTTCTCAAAATGAACAAAAATAATTTTTCCAATCAAAACTCTTTTGAGAAAAATAAAAAGAAAGAAAGGGCCAAAAAGGGTTGTGAAAAAGAGAGAGAGGGGGATAAAAATGAAGAGAGTGAGGATGATTTAGATGAGATAACTTATTTTTTGTGTAAATGCAAAGGACATAGAGTATTTGAGAATCCTACTAGGCTAAGGATAAAAGGGAATAATGTAGCCATGCCTACTACTCTTAGGGATAGTGAGGGAGATGAGTCTGGTAAAGGTTTAGAACATGGGATGTGTGTAGATTTTTTGATTCATGTGAGCACACCCAATTGGTCCCACGATGATTGTATTCATGAGAGTGGCGATGATGAGTCGAGTGTTTGTAGTGGTAATGAGATAGAGTTTGAAAGTGGAGATGAAAGTGATATCAAAAAGTATTTTAGAGATTTCTACGCCGAGACCTTGAAAACAAAGAAGTATAATTGGTATTTAGGTCATCGGGTTCTAGATTTGGAGAGAGAGAAAGAAGGTTTAAGGAGGAAAAAGTGTGACTTGACTTACACGGTGCCTAGTCTATTGACACGTGTATCCCAATTCCAGGGCGATCTCGAACATGCCCATGAGGTCAAAGTACCTTTAGATAATGCATCTAAGAAGGTTGAAAATATTATTCTCAATCCCATTTTGGGTAGTGGTGAGGTAATAGGAATAATTCATGTTGATGCATCCACTTCTTTTGTTTCGCCCAAGCCGGTTCCTACGTTAGTGTTAGATCCACATGACTCTTGACCCGGCCCACCTAGGCATACCGTACCTATTAGGAGAGCGTATAGGAGATATTTTGAGAGAATTGTACCTAGTCTAGTTTATGTTTGCACACATTGCAATAAAAAAGGTCACCTTGAGGAGTTTTGTTTTAAGTTCTGTAATGTGTCATGCTTTGCTTCTACACATGTTTGCACACACGAACCCATCCATGATACTTTGGTTGAACACAATGATAGAGAGTTTGCACATATTAGAGAGTAAGTAAAGTTTTTGGTCAAGACTTCACATGACTTGATGCAGTTGTTTCAAAATATGTCACTCTATTTGCAAAATTCCACCGCACCTACTGGATAATGTCTATACTTTTGCTAGCATAGGATGATTTAAATGATGACACTTTTTGCCAATTGGTAGTATGTCATTTTGTAGTTTACATTGTTTTCTTGTTTTTGTTTTTGTTTTAGCATTGTTTTGGATTAATTATCCCATTCGAGGAACTATTTTCACGAAACTTTTTCACTGGACAAAACTGCATCACATTCTGGGTAAACTGTGAAAATTTAATTTTCGTTCAAACGAGAAGAGTTTTTGTTCGAGCGACTTCTAATGTCGTGTGAAGCTTCTTCTCGTGATAAGCATTCTCATTCGAGCGATGTAGACACCCCATTCTAATACCCCCTAACCTCTCATGAGGTCCTTAGCACCTTACTTCATCATTGCAAACCAAAGTCATACCCCAGGTACTGACCTAAAGGCCATGAGGAATTCCCAAGATCCATTAAACCAAAAGTTAAAATCTTCATCTCGACCAAGACTGGGTGAATATTCAAAAGGAATTGAAACCCCTTTCCAGCGGTCCATCCCGTCCGCGATTCTGACTTACCATGTGGACGAACGACCCATTTTCTCCCGAAACTCAATCAGGAGGTCACCAGACACTCCCAAGCTCCGTGTGAAGAAAATTAAATATTTATCTCAACCAATACTGAATGAATCTTTGAAGGGCACTGAAACCCCTTTCCAAGGGTCCTCCCCGTGCGCGATTCTATCTTATAGTATGGACGAACGATCTGTTTTACTCCGAAAGGTCATCGAACGCTTCTAGGTGCCGGTTGACCAAAGTCAACTGCCCAAACCAGGTCAAACTCTTTGGAATATCCAAATACATCTCCTAACCTTTCTAACCATTTGCCTCATGCGCGATTCTGACTTACCATGCTGACGAACGATCCGTTTGCGTCCGAAGTTTCCTCATCCAAAGGATCGACGAGCACTTCCGAGCCACATTTTACTAAAAGTCAACTCTTGGACCCAGGAGCAGTCCCAAGGACTTTTGAAGGTCTCTAAAATACCTTTCCAATAATTTTCCCCATGAACAATTCAGATCAACGATTCACGCTCTACGATCGATTTCCAGAAGGAACCTCAAAGACACTGCCAAACGGCAGGTTCCAAGCCTTGCCTATCGACAGTGTGCCTAAAGACACCTGTTGATTGGTAGGACCAGGTCTATGTCGATCGGTATTGCCCTGGTCCTATAAAAAGGAGGGGCTAACCTTATTCCAGGGAGGGAGAAAAATCATAGATCCATTACTCTCAGTGAGTTCAGAAAACCCCTCTAGAAGTCCGCGTGATTTCCACATCCAAATCCCTTTCCAACCTCCACCTTTCATCAACTTTTTCATCAAACTTGGTGAATTAAGTACCCTCCATCATCATCCAAGTTTAAGGGCTGCTCTCCAACATCCAAGATCAAGCTCAAGATCTCCAAGAAGGTCCAACTCTTTCAACTCTCTCTTTAAATTTCCCTAAATTCGCATTAACTTTTTTTATTACTTAGCACTTTTATGCTCTCATCTCACATATCTTAATAGACTTTTTATCTAGTATTATTGCACATCTCTTATTTTCATATATATAAAACCCAAAAAACAAGAAAAAGAGGATTTACTCATAAATTCTAAATGTGAATTCTCTCACTTTTCTCACACCTTTCTCACAACCAAAAAACTTTTTTACACACACACACACAAATATAAGATAATTCCCCGGTTGGATTTATGGGATAAATCCCACCCCTCGTTTTGCATACGAACTACGTGGACTTTGATGCCTCTATAGGCTAAATAGGCGTCTTAGGGCAAAACCCGAGACTCGAGTCCTTTTTTACTTTTTTCTTATTTTTCTATATTCTTTAAACTTAAGTCTTTTAAATTCTATGTATTTCCATATACATATATATATTTGTTCGTAATGTCGTATTATTTCACATGCGTTATCATTCCCTTATAATGATCGATTCTAGGATAATCGCATAAATCATATTTTCTAATATTACTTTTAGGAACATTCCTATGGAGGACTCTCTTTATCTCTTTCGTGATACAAGTAGATGATCCCTATCTCCACTACGTATAAACATGCACACATATCATGGGTAAATAAAGGAAAATAGCAACAACCCATGAGAGACCGTAAGGGCAGAATGGGTGCCTAACACCTTCCCATTTCGTAACTTAGCCTTCGGACCCTTTTCAAATCATTTTGGTTTCATATGTATCAGTATGTCTTTGGATGTTGTCCTTCGGGATGGCTCCCTTTTCTTTTGTCTATTTTGAGTAAAATAGACTGGCGACTCTATCTCTCTACATTTTTCACGTCATTCACCGACGCCAGCCGAAGCGCTCCCAAGGGGGATGCACAGGACCTAGAGGGATCCTCTCCCCCCGTGAGGGGATATATCCGGGGATGGCAACAAGCGACATAGAGCTTCGATCGAGAGACCCCTGGATATTTTCTTGGTGAAGTCTTCTAATACATATTGTTATATTATTTAGCACTGTTGGGTTGATTATGAACAGTGTTCGAAAAATACAAAAGGATTTTCATTATTTTTATAAAATTTTTGAAAACTCCAAAAAGAGTTTTGCATTTTGTTTACACCGTATATGAATGGCAATTAGGATGATCGAGTCACAATTTCATTCCATATCCATGTGACTATTTGATATTGTTTTGGAACAATATGTTGTGTCATTAATGTGCTTTACAAAGTTTGGATTCTTCGAGATGATATATAGTGTTGCTACCTGCATGATTGACTCAATTTTCCTCTATTGCACACGTGCACCGATTTTTTTTATTTTTGTTCTTATCTATCACATGTTGGTTGAGCGTTTCCATCTCAATTCTATCTATACAACGAACTAAATGCGATAAAAATTGAGAAAAAATTAGTGCATGATATAAACCGTTTGTGGGTTTGTGTGTTTTAGTTTGAAAAATGTAAATGGGATGTGAAAGGTATTTCTTTTTTTCCTTTGCGATAAACCCACCATTTAAATGGACCTAAAAAGTGAGGAATTGAAAATTATTCGGGGTCTAATGAGGTTGAAGAAGATCCCGAAAAAATTGAAAGGCAATAAAAAGATATATATGCCAAAAATGGGCCAACAGGTTTTAGTTTCACCACCTCATAAGAAAAATAAAAAGTATTATCTTTTCATGAGGGAGATTGGATGGAATTTTCCTTGAAAGTCATGAAAAGTCATTACATAGTTTTGGACGTTATTGGTGTGGAAATCATTTATACTTTGATTTGTTGATATGATTAATATGATGTCATCTAAATTCAAAAAAATTTACACCTAAGGACAATTTTGATTTTCATTCGTTAGGAGTACACTTATGCATCATGCACACATGTCATTATTGAGTAAATTTTGCTATCGAATTTGTCCACACCCATTTATTCCGTTTTCACGATTTGGTTGTCTTAGTGAAAATCCACGGTGTGTGATTTTTTTTGTAACATCATTTTTGCATTTTTTTTTAAAAATCAAAAATAGTTTGCCGGCCTTGGTTTACCATGACACCACGATTTGATTTATGTGATTTATTCATTTCCTTGTCTATTTCGGACAAATAAAAAGGGGGAGAACAAATTATGATTTTATGGGGGAGTTTAAGTATAGGGGATAATTAATTATGCTTTTATGTTTATGCTTATATCATTTCAAACTACATACGTCACAAGGTATTTTCTTTGCCTCATGTGTGTAGGTACAATTGAGGATTTTGGGATTGCACACCCTGATGAGAAAATCTTGAACTTTTCAAAAGTTGATTGTTGAAGCAAAGTTTGAAGACTTGACATTTTATCTTTCCATTTTTGTTTTTTGGAGGGTAGATTTGTATAGGTCATTTTTTTTTATTGATAATTCAGATATTTTTACCTTGTACCAGCATAGACATAGGGGGATATTTGTAAGGACATTGCCCGTAACAATTAATTATGTCATATACCTCTACAAGTCCTTAAAGGATTCAGTAAGCTAACATCTACAAAAGATGGATCCGAATTTCAAAGTGGACTTAAACAATCATGCCCAACTAGATAAATTTTGGTAAAATTATATTTATGTTCCATTTACATTTCACATTAAAAGTATTGGGATATTTCATGAATTTTTAAAAATGGTATTTATGAAAACATTTTCTTATGAAAGTTTTCTTCTAAACAGTTTTCTAATCCCGTATACAATTTTACTTATTGAGGTTTCCAACTTTTATCAAAGTCTGAAGATTTTGGGATCACCGCCTCAGCCGTTCAAACGACAACGTATCTCGTTCGAACGAGATTATATTTCTTTTAAATGACATCGTATGTCATTCGAATGATAGGAGTTTTATTTTGACACGTCACCGCCTCAATTTTTCTATATATTGGGTGTCAGCCTTCTATTTTTTGGCGTGGATAAAGACTGTTTTTAACAGAATACATATTTGAGTGTTTGTTTTGTTCTCCAGCAATTTAAAAGGTTCACAGATTTTGTTTTACAATTCACAAATCCCAATTTTTTTGTGTGAGTTGTTTTGTGGAGCCCAATACATATTTGATGGGAGTTTATGCTGCTACACTAGGTGACTTGGAACGTAGTGGGCTGATAATAGGTTCCACCTGCGGGAGGTACTGGGTCGATCGGCGGCGTGTCATAGGGAGTTCTACGGTGTTCCTGGCTGATAATGATGAACCGACACCTGCGGGTATTTCGTATGTCAATTGTATTTTCATTGTAATCCGTGTAAACCGACTTTTACAAATTATAGTGGAAATAAAAAGGGTTTTTCCCTTTGGAATTTTTTTCCTGAAATTTGTGTTTGTCATCTTAATCATCGCATGGTTTAATTTTTTGATTTGATTTTACACATAGATTCATGTTTAGGGTCTGAATAAAATTGGTATTTGGTTTGAATAAATTTAGACATCCAATTAAATAAGTTTGATTGAAAATTGCGAATCGGTTTGAATCAATATTACACATGGCATTTTCATTAATATCATCAATAAACTATTTAATCCCAACCAGGAGTTCTATAATCCTAAATGATGTTATCTCAAATCAAAACCTTATAAACCTGGCTTTTTTTTCCAAAAATCCTATAATCTAGCATGTATTTCAGCAAACTCATAATTAAGCAAGTTTAAAGAACATACCTCTTAGTATGATTCTGAATTTTCATTAGAGAAAATTATGTAAGTTCCACCTCCTTGTTCTTCCTAAATTCTGGCGGTGTATGGTGGTTGTGCAAGGTGGCTGTAGGTGTTGCTCCTCCTCTAAGACCCTTCACCTTCTTGAGAAACTTTTCACTTTCTGGTAAAATCTCTCACACTTTATCTCCTTTGGTTTCCTAGTGCTTTGATTTTTCAATTACCCATTTTTTTTAGCCAAAGAGTTGGTTTTAAAGTATCTAATCCCATATCTCCCCATAGGTTGGAAATCGAGTGGTCAAAAATTGACTTTTCACTTCTCGGGTCAACCTAAAAATGATCTGAGACCCTATACATATGCCCGAATATAGTTATCTAACTATTTCGACCCTTCCAGACACTTTGGCGCACTCGAAATGACAATTTGAATTTTCTAAAATGTACATATATTTTATTTCCTAAAATTAAGTCCTGATACGCGCGTCCCGACAAAATTTACCGTAACTGCCATATTTCTCACTCACGGAAATCATAATACTTTCTTTCCAATTTATTACTGATTCATATAGTAATATTTAATATAAATATATATTAACCCTTGTCTTTCTAATTAAAATTTATTTTAATCAGGATTAATTTCCTAATTTAATTTAATTAATCCCAATAGAAAAATCATTAAAATTACGAGGTGTTACATTAGTGTAAGGAGATAAATATATTATAAATAGAACATAAATAGCAGTTTTAATTAATACAACTAGAAAAAGTTACAACTTAAGCTTCTTAATTAGATTACACACATCATTGGGATATCCTTCAATAGAGATTTCCTTTCCATTTTCTTTAACAACAAAATTTTGTAGAATTTTCAGTAGAACTTCCTGAGGATGAACTTCCAACATTATTACTAGAAGGGGCATGAGTGAAAGATTTCATGTTGGGTGGTGAGATAATAGGCCAGGAGGGTGGATGCACCCAACGAGCATGAGGAGGATAATGATGGATAGCATTGAGAGCTTCATTGAAAGAAGGATATTTTTTTAATTGTTCTACGATTACTCCCTTAATATGAGATTCACATTCTCCTCAAGAGGTATAGATATCAGGGAGTTTACCCACCCATAAAACATAGAAGTATATCATCTTGAATTGAAAAAAATTACACGGGTTATATATATATATATATATATATATATATATATATATATATATATATAGGTCATATTTTTGTCTTGTAGTAAAAAAGCCTAGAAAAGTGTGAATAAAATATTAATAAAGGTATTTTATCACTTTTGACTAAAATAGTAACAAATTTGATTAAAAAAATTATAATTGCATGTTAGTTAAATGAGTCATTTCGAGTTCTAGATGAATAAAAGAAAAGCGGTCTTCGGCTAGAGGTTTTGTAAAAATATCTGCTAATTTTAGATCCGTGCTAATAAATTCAATTTTAACATCTCCTTTTTGAACATGATCTCATAAATAATGATGTCTAATTTTAATGTGTTTGGTTCTAAAATGTAGAATCGTATTTTTAGTTAAACATATGGCATTAGTATTATCATATAAATACGAATATTTTAAAAGAATACTTTATAATCTTCTAGTTGTTGTTTCATGTATAATGTTTGAGCGCAACTACTACTGGTGGCTATATATTCGACTTTGGCTATGGAAAGAACGATGAAATTTTTCTTTTTACTAAACCATAAAACTAACGAGTGTACTAAAAAATGACGCATGCCACTAGTGCTTTTCCTATCCATTTTACAAGCGAAAAAATCCGCATCTGAATAACTAAGAAGTTCAAAAGAGGTAAACTAAAATACCATATGCGGGATTCTTTGGGATTCACATGGAAATGAGCACATAGTCATACGCTAAACATGATATCGGGTCTACTAGAGGTTAAGATGAATAAACTACCTATCATGCAGTCATACAGAGTTATATCAACTGATTTTCCATTTTCATCAATATCTAATTTTGTAAATGTGCTTATTGGTGTTCCAAGTGATTTAGATTTTTCTAAATCGTATTTTATCGGAAAATCTTTAATGTATTTTGATTGATTTATAAAAATGCAATTTTTAGTTTGTTTTATTGGTGCACCCAAAAAGAAATTTAACTCACCCGTCATACTCATTTCAAATTCATTTTGCATAAAATCTGAAAAATCTTTACACATGCTTTCATTTGTGGACCAAAAACAATATCATCAACCTAGATTTGTACAAGAAGCATATCATTTCCATAAAATTTTATGAATAAAGTAGAATCCATTTTTCCAAGTAGAATCCATTTTTTCTCTTACAAAATCATTTTGAAGTAAAAATCCACTTCGCCCATCATATCAAGCCCTATGGGCCTATTTTAATCCATATAGAGATTTATTTAATTTATAAACATGGTTTGAAAATTTGTGATTTTAAAAGTCGGGTCGTTATTTCACATAAACATCTTCATTTATGAAACCATTTAAGAAAGCACTTTTAACATCCATTTGAAATTATTCAAAAGTTTTATAACATGCAAATTCTATTGACATATTAATCGCTTCTAGTCTAGCTACGTGAGCATAAGTTTCATCATAATCAAATCCCTCTTGTTTGTTATAACCTTTTGCAACAAGTCTAGATTTATTTCTAATAATTAAACCGGCATCATACTTTTTATTTCTAAAAACCTATTTAGTTCCTATAATAGCTTTATCTTCGAGTGAGTGAACAAGTGACCAAACATTATGTCGTTCAAATTGTAGAAATTGATCTTGCATAGCTAATGACCAAAACTCATATTTTTTGGCTTCATAAATATCTTTAGGTTCAATTTGTGACATAAAAGCTAAATTATTACAAACAGTTTTGAAAGAAGATCTAGTAAGGATACCACTACAGGGTTCACCTAAAATATTCTCAAGGGGATGATTATTTACAAATTTATAGTTTTTATTTAAACTATAATTATTATCATTTTCATCTTTATTAAGAGTTTTTTCAACATTAGTAGAATCATCAATATTAGAAGCAACATTTTCATCTAACATTAATTTATTATTGGATTCATTTAAAACCAAAACATTATCATCATCATCATCATCATCATCATCATCATCATCATCATCATCATCATCATCATCATCATCATCATCATTATCATCATCGTTGTTAGTGAAAGGATTAGTTTCAACGAGAGATACATGAATTAATTCTTGAACAACTAAAGTTCGTTTATTAAAAAATCTATTTTCCTTACTATTAAGTCCATGTCCACATCAAATTTACCCAAATTAACTCTATCATTTAAAATAAAACACTCACATAAAAAAAATTAAATTAGCTAACATTAGGTCTTTTATTTTTCAAAATCTCGTATGGGATTTTATCTAAACCTTTTCTAATTATAGTTCTATTTATTACAGAGCAAGAAGTGTGTAATACCCCGTACTTTAATGGATAATTAAATTACATGAGTGGATGTAATTTAATAATCTGATAATTTAAAGTAAATAGCATGAACTAATTATAATTCATGTCTCATGTGAATAAAAGTGACATGTAATGTTATTTTATATGGAAAACACGTGTGGAGATGTGTTGGGTTTAAGACATGAATTTATTTATTAGTGAATCGGATGAAGATCTTAAGTGTACGGTAGGTCTCGGAAGGGCTCAGATAGTCAGATTAGAGTACCCGGGGGTAGTATTTGGGATTCAGGGACTTTTTGGATTAGTAGGGACTCACATTGGTGTATACGACTCAATTTTGGGTTTACTAATGAATAAACCTATTACAACCCGGTATCCGAAATAAGGGGTGGCCAGCCTGATACTCCAAAAATACTGGAACCATGGATGGAATCATCCTCAACATCGTGACAATGTAAAGAGTATACGGAATAACCACACAATATTTCAGAAAATGGGTTGTTAAAATTTTTGTTTTGTAAATTAAAGAAAGTGTTTTTGACAACCCATAATAGAAAAGAATGTGAAAACCCCATAAGTATATATGTGACAACAACAATACATACGTAATAAAGGACCGAATAAAATGTCGATCAACAGAATTTCATACAATGTACAACAAGTACCAATAGTTACATATTATATCCATTATACAATTACAACCGTTTGGGCCACACGCCCGAATAAAGACCCGAACATAGCTAGAAGACAACAATGAATGCGTCTACACAAAAAATCCCGTCATATCCGCAAAGTGTCACGGCTCCTCAAAAGACACTGGAATGGGGAGGTCATTACGGGTGACCTTGCGGTGGAGCACCCGAGAGGATATAATTTATATATGCACACCAAGAAAGAAGAACGGGTTAGGGCCCGGTTTTATGTGATCATCAAATAAATGACAAGTATGACAATAATGAACAGTTAAGCATGGATAATAAAGATGACATTCTAGCATGAAAACATCATATAATGAACTAAGACAATTGAATGATTATAAAGTGAAATTCAATTATATAAGAGAATAAGAATAATCATAAGCCTTTTTCATCTTTCAACGTTTTCATTTTTATCCTTCCATTCCTTATCAGGAATACAAATTTTATCATGTGCTCTTTGTGGCAAGTATCTTAATTGTATGCTCTTTGTGGCATGTACTATGCTCTTTATGGCATTAACATCCATCAAGTCCAACTTGATGTTAGAATATTTATAAATATACATATATAACGATTCTAGGACCGCTCGTCCGGGTTTCCCCACTGTGCGCGCCCCTAAATAACCATCATCTTCTAGGGCCTACCATTAAGACAACCTGGGATCCTATCGAAACATCGGGAAGCGGCCATATGCCTGCGGGGTAGTCATAACCACACCCGAAATTACCTACCCATCGCACAAAATATAAAATAAGCGCTCATATGGCCTAGGACTATATCCACCCTACATTCATTAGTCAGGGGGCTTCACCTTACGCACGAACTTCCCTTATGATGTCATTTAGAGAGGTGTGTTTAAACCATTTCATTAATTTCCATTGCCTGATTTAGTAAATTATCATTTACTTTATCCATTTACATTTTATCAAATGCATTATGGTTATCCGGAACTACACGTGCTTCACATCATCATAATAACCTCGATAAATATTTAAACTCCTAAGTTATTTTTCCCAAATATCCTTTTTGGACTTTTATATAAACCATCATACCTCAAATTAACTTCTAAAGTCTCCAAATACGAATTAGTAATCTCCTAGACACCTACTAGTTGAAAAAATAAAGTAATGCCTGAACATCACTTCGCGCACCCTCGAAATAATCCCCATGTAACCCAATTCTAGCCTACGGTAGTAAACTAACTCACCTAGAAATCTAGGACTCTAAGTTGACTTCATATAAGAAGGTTCCTAAATCCTAAGACTAGAGAAAAGGGTTGAAAATGAAAAAGAAAACAAAATTAAAAATGCAGGATTTCCAAATCGATTCGGCCAGAAAATATGGGATTGTGCATAATTGCCGAATAGATTCGGACCCTCCAAATCAATTCGGTCAAGGAAATTGGTTTTCTGCATAAATGTCGAATCTATTCGGACTAGGCCAAATTGATTTGGTTCACCTAATCCTGGAAACTGTCCCTAGGCGAATCGATTTGGCCAGGCCAAATCGATTCGGCCCTGCGAATTTTGCCAAATTTGGCTATGGAGTCTTGGACTCCAAATTTCTCCCAACTCAAATCCATTTAAACCAATATCATTTATTGCCACCAATACATCATAAATACTACTAACTACTACCATAACCATCAATAATCATCCAAATCATTCTTTAATGATTCAAGACCCACAAATACACAAAAACACTAAACTAGTTAAACCATGATCAATACACCATTTCACAACTCATCATTTATCTTAAACCACATATAGAAAGTAGAAAACTTGCCTCAATCTAGAAAATGCAGATTTTCCTTATGTAGTAGCAAGAATTCCTCCTCAATCTTCAATCTTTTCTTCTTTCTCTACTCTTTCTCTTCCTCTCTCTCTTTCTCTATAAGTTTAGGAATACACTTAGGGAAAATAAGAGACTTAAATCAAGACATAAATCGTGCCTTTAGTTTACAATTTACAACTTAAGTGGTAAAGACCACATTAAATGATTCGCAACTACACATATATGTTAAAACCAGTCAAAAGTGCCCAAAACCTCAAAATACAATATGGCGCATATTTTGACTATGTCGCACATTCCGAAACCAATTACGGCCTCCAAATTATCATTTGGTCATTTTATAATCCATTTTAAGTTCCGGTTCCAGTTTAAACCATAGAGTCATTTTAAATCTTATGACACTATAAAACTCATCTTGAGGATATTTACATGCTCATATAGTAAATATATAACAAGTTAGTAAATATTAACTTTTCTACATTAAATTAATACTTACTCCATATTCCAACATTTTATATATAATTACCTCACGTAGTAAGTAAATATAAAATAGGCTCTCATGAGCGAGGATTGTTACATACTCCCCCCTTATGAGGGAATTTTGCCCCCAAAATTCAAACGTACCTTGTAAGAAGAGATGCAGATACTTCTCCCGCATGTCATCCTCACGTTCCCACGTTGATTCTTTAGCATTATGATGACTCCATTGGACTCTCACCAAGGGCACCACACGAGACCTCAACTTTCCCTCCCCATGCTCAAGAATAGCAACCGGTTGTTCTTCATATGAAACTTTGGGTTGTAAGTCAATATCCTCAAAATGGATATGCCAAAGGGCACCTTCGCATCTCTTATACTTCTTCAGAGAGGAAACATGGAATATATCGTGAATTTGTTGCAAAGGTTCCGGTAAGGCAAGTTGATATGCCACGGGACCGACTTTTGCAATAATTGGAAAAGGTCCAACAAAATGCGGCGCAAGCTTTCCTTTCTTCCTGAAACGCTTAATGCCCTTCATTGGTGACACTCGCACCAAGACTTGGTCTCCAACCTCCAACTCCATGTGTCTTCTACCCGCATCGGCATAGCTCTTTTGGTGATCTTGGGCTATCCGTATGCGATTCCGACTGAGTTCAATTTTAAAAGAAGTATCTTAGATCATTTCAGGTCCAAGGAATTTATTATCACCCACTTCCAACCAATAAGCGAGTGACCTACATGGTCGGCCATAAAGAGCTTCATAGGGCACCATTCCGATAGTAGATTGGTATGAGTTATTATAAGCGAACTCAACCAATGGGAGGTATTGTTCCCAACCACCCTTGAAATCAAGTATGCACATGCGAAGCATATCCTCCAACATTTGGTTTACTCTTTCAGTTTGACCATCGGTTTGAGGATGATAAGAAGTGCTTAACTTCAATTCGGTTCCCATGGCCTCTTGGAAACTTTGCCAAAAAGTGGTAAAAAAAGATCTTGTCTCGGTCAAAAATGATATTTAAAGGCACCCCATGTCTAACGACCTCCTCGATGAACAATTGGGCATAGCGAGCGGTATCAAAATCTGTACGCACGGGAAAAAAGTGTGCCAACTTAGTCAAGCGATCGACAATCACCCAAATCGAATCATAACCCCTATGTGATCTTGGTAATCCTGTAATAAAGTCCATAGATATGCTATCCCATTTCAACACCGGAATCTCCAACGGTTGCAACAAACCTGTCGGTCGTTGATGATCAATCTTGACCAGCTGACAAGTAGTGCATTGGGATAAAAACTCTGAAATATCTCGCTTCATACCAGGCCACCGATACTGTCGGCGTATGTCTTGATACATCTTGTACCCACCAGGAAGTACTATAAATTTTTACCCATGAGATTCTACCATCACCGCCCGCCTCAAATCCCCCTCCTCCGGAACAATGAGTCTTCTATGGAAGCATAGTCCACCCTCTGAACTAATAGAGTAGGATTCCGCTCCCTCGAAACAGTAATCGGTGTATCTGATCCTAACAGCCCTTATCCCTTCCTTGGGCTTCCACAACTCTTGCCACAATGGTAGGAGTAACGGTCATCACTGACATGAACGCTCTCACCACCGCATCCTCCTGACTGAGCTCTTTCCACTTATCCTTCCATACCTCAGCTAACTCTCCCTCGGGCCTCCTACTCAAGGCATCATCCACTACGTTCGCCTTGCCCGGATGATAATGGATATAAAATTGATAATATTTCATGAACTTCAACCATCGGCGCTGACGCATAATCAAATCTTTCTGTGAAAATAAATATTGCAACGATTTATGGTCCGTGAAAAAACTGAATTTCTCCCCTAGGAGATAATGCCTCCAAATCTTCAAGGCAAAAACAACTGTAGCGATTTCTAAGTCATGCACCGGATAGTTATTTTCATGAGGCTTTATCTTGCGGGAAGCATACGCAATAGCCCATCTCTCCTATTGAAGCACACCTCCTAATCCTTGAAGAGATGCATCGGTGAAGACTAGATATTCCAATCCCGGTTTTGGTAAAGTGAGGACTGGAGCCGAAGTCAATATATCTTTGAGCTCATCAAAAGCAACCTGGAAAGAGTTATCGCAAACAAATCTCGCCCCTTTTCGGGTCAAATTTATCAAAGGGCTTGCGATTTTAGAGAGACCCTTGATAAACCAACGGTAATAACCTGCCAAACCCAGAAAACTACGAATTTCGGTAGGTGTTGTGGGATGGCCCCACTCCCTCACCGTAATCACCTTACTAGGATCCACTAATATACCCTGGGATGACACCACGTGACGCAAAAACTGAACTTCTTTCATCCAAACGCCACACTTCTCGAATTTTGCATACAATTGGTGATCCCTCAATCTTTGCAGGACCAACCATAAGTGAGTAGCATGGTCGGATTCTGTCTGAGAATAGACTAAGATGTCATCAACAAATACAATAATAAATTGGTCAAGGATGTCCCGAAAAACCCAATTCATGAGATCCATAAATACAGCGGGGGCATTGGTTAGTCCAAAGGGCATAACCAGGAATTCATAGGATCCATATCTGGTCAGAAATGCGGTCTTGGATACATCTTGCTCCCGTATCCGCAACTGATGATACCCCTTCCTCAAATCGATCTTAGAGAAGTATAACGCTCCCCTAAGTTGGTCAAATAGATCATTAATGCGAGGCAAAGGGTATTTATTCCGGATGGTGACTTTATTCAACTCTCTATAGTCCACACATAACCGGAGAGAACCGTCTCTTTTCTTAACAAACAACACCGAAGCACCCCATGGCGACGTACTATGCCTAATAAATCCATGCTCTAACAAGTGTTGAATTTGATCTCTCAATTCCCTAATTTCCATAGGATCCATGCGATATGGATCTTTCATAATAGGTCGAGTTCCTGGCGCTAAATCAATCACAAACTCAATCTCCCGGCTCGGAGGTAATACCGGTATTTCCCGAAAAACATCCTCAAAATCTCTAACAATCGGAAGAGAATCCAGGGGAACATCTACATCCCTAGAAGTATCCTCCGCAATACAATATAAATAGGTATTCATACCTCCTTCCATACTAGGCATAACTACCAAGAATATTTCTTGTCCCGGAACGGCGAAGACTATACTCTTTCTGTAACAATTCACTATCGCATGATATTTCACTAACCAATCCATGCCCGAAATCACATCATAACCGACCATATCAAGGACGAGCAAATCGGCCTCAAAGCACAAATTACCAAGATTAATTCCTATGTTTTTATAAACAAAGAAAATCAATGAACCATCACCCAAAGAAGATTCAACTCTAGTGAAAGTACTCTCAGCAGATTTTATCAGCTCTGTGGTCTGATCAAAACTCCTAGAAATGAAAGAGTGTGTCGCACCTGTGTCAAATAATACCCGACCCATATGCCCTTGGATGAGAAACTTACCCTCAATCGTTGGCGATGTCGGAGGGGCTGGAGGGAGCATAGCCTCCTGAATATGATAGACCCGTCCATACTGTAGTTCCCCTGCTGTGGAGGAACAATGGGATTAGGTGCATGTGGCGGAAACTGAGCATATGGTTGTTGTGGAGCCCTAGGAAGATGCCCACTGAGGACACGACCTCTTATAATGGCCCAGCTCTCCGCACTGAAAACATTTGTCCACCACATTATCCTGGTTTCGCCCTTAATTGTTTCGGAACTTCCCCGAACCTCGGCCCTGCTGGCCTCTACCACCATTCCCACCTCTACCTGCTTGTTGTTGGGGAAACCCACCTTGACTCAGCCTATTGTTGTTACCACCCGCATTAAATCCACCAAAATGTTGGCGTTTAGATAAATCCCCATGTTGGGCATCCCTCTCTCTTTTCTTACTCCCCGAAGATTGGGATGAAAGAGATGCTCCTCTCCCAATCCCATTACCTCCCGATCTTCCCACTTTCCCCATCGCGGCGGCATTCATGCTATTTTGCACAAACAATCTATGCTCTTGGCAATGTAGTAATGTCGTATTCATCACATCCCCAAAGGTTTGTAAAGCCGGATTTCCCAACAAATGTTGTTTTATACGTCAATGTAAACCTCCCACAAACTTGGATAATATCTTCTCTTCTGGAATCACTTCCTCCGGTACGAAACTTGCCAATCGGGAGAACTCCTCTTTGTATTCTGCAATAGATCTCTCTCCCTGCACTAAATCTTGAAGCTTCCTTTTGCATCTCCCTTTGAACTGCGGGAGGGAAGTACTTTCCGTCAAACAAGGCCCAAAAATCAATGATTGACATCGTATCCCTTTGCTCTTGTGTAGTCATCGACTCCCACCAATGTAATGCCGATCTGACAAGCTTTAATGTAACAAGGATTTTCTTTTTCTCCTCACTACATTCTACCATTCGAAGATGGCGTTGCATGTCTTTCTTCCACTGATTTTCCCTTATAACATCCGAGCCTCCATAGAATTCCGGGGGATGGACCTTTAGAAAAGACTCCCTAACTCTTTCCCATGGAGAAGGTCCCGAAGGAGCTTGTGCCTCTTGCCCCCGTGGTTGAGCTTGTGGCATTTGTTTTACCACTGCAATCATCGCTGCATTGACTGCTTGGGCCACTATATTTGCCACATCAGCAGCATTTATACTCCCCGGTGGCGGCGGCGGAGGACCAACCTCCTCATCCACCACTCTATTATGTTGAGCGGGAGGTCCTCTCTTAGGCGGCATTTGAGATGAAGAAACAATAGAGTTAGGATACTATATAAAACAATCTATCTTGCAGAAGATCGCAAACATAAGCAACAAAGCAGTCCTAACATTAGGCTCTAAATCAAAGAGCGCTACGGTAGAACGTGACAAGTCCACATAGATCCTAAAGATTCTAGAACCTGATGCTCTGATACCATATATGATAACCCGTTATCCGAAATAAGGGGTGGCCAGCCCGATACTCCAAAAATACAGGAATCATGGATGGAATAATCCTCAACATTGTGACAACATAAAGAGTATACGGGATAACCACACAATATTTTAGAAAATGGGTTGTTAAAAATTTTGTTTTGTAAATTAAAGAAAGTGTTTTTGACAACCCATAATAGAAAAGAAGGTGGAAATCCCGTAAGTATATACGTGACGACAACAATATATATGCAATAAAGGACCAAATAAAATGTCGGTCAATAGAATTTCATACAACGTACAACAAGTTCTAATAGTTACATATTACATCCATTATACAATTACAACCGTTTGGGCCCCACGCCCGAATAAAGACCCGAAGATAGCTAGAAGACAACAATGAATGCGTCTACACAAAATATCTCATGATATCCGCAAAGTGTCACGGCTCCTCAAAAGACACTGGAATGGGGAGGTCATTATGGGCGACCTTGCGGTGGAGCACCTGAACGGATATAATTTATATATGCACAACAAGAAAGAAGAACCGTTTAGGGCTCGATTTTGTGTGATCACCAGATAAATGACAAGTATAACAATAATGAACAGTTAAGCATGGATGATAAAGATGACATTCTAGCATAATAAAATCATATAATGAACTAAGAAAATTGAATTATTATAAAGTGAAATTCATAAGCCTTTTTCATCTTTCACCGTTTTCATTTTTATCTTTCCATTTCGTATCAGGAATACAAATTTTATCATGTGCTCTTTGTGGCACGTATCTCAATTGTATGTTCTTTGTGGCGTGTACGGTGCTCTTTATGGCATTAACATCCATCAAGTCCAACTTGATGTTAGAATAGTTATAAGTATACATATATAACGATTCTAGGACCTCCCGTCCGGGTTTCCCCACTATGCGCACCCCTAAATAACCATCATCTTCCAGGGCCTATCATTAAGACAAGATGGGATCCTATCGAAACATCGGGAAGCGACCATATGCCTGCGGTGTAGTAATAACCACACTCGGAATTACCTACCCATCGCAGAAAATATAAAACAAGCGCTCATATGGCCTAGGACTATATCCACCCTGCATTCATTAGTCAGGGGGCTTCACCTTATGCACGAACATCCCTTATGATGTCATTTAAAGAGGTGTGTTTAAACCATTTCATTAATTTCCATTGCCTGATTTAGTAAATTATCATTTACTTTATTCATTTACATTTTATCAAATGCATTATGGTTATCCGGAACTACACGTGGTTCACATCATCATAATAACCTCGATGAATATTTAAACTCCCAAGTTATTTTTCCCAAATATCCTTTTTGGTATTTTATATAAACCATCTTACCTCAAATTAACTTCTAAAGTCTCCAAATACGATTTAGTGATCTCCTAGACACCTACTAGTTGAAAAAAGAAAGTAATGCCTGAACATCACTTCGCGTACCCTCTAAATAATCCCCCTGTAACCCAATTCTAGCCTAGGGTAGTAAACTAACTCACCTAGAAATCTAGGACTCTGAGTTGACTTCATATAAGAAGGTTCCTAAATCCTAATACTAGAGAAAAGGGTTGAAAATGAAAAAGAAAACAAAATTAAAAATGCAGGATTTCCGAATCGATTCGGCATAGCCGAATCGATTCGGCCAGAAAATATGGGATTCTGCATAATTGCAGAATCGATTCGGACCCTCCGAATCGATTCGGTCAGGGAAATTGGGTTTCTGCATAAATGCCTAATCGATTCGGACTAGGCCAAATCGATTCGGTTCACCTAATCCTGGAAACTGTCCCTGGGAAAATCGATTCGGCCAGGCCGAATCGATCGGCCCTGCGAATTTTGCCAAATTTGGCTATGGAGTCTTGGAGTCCAAATTCCTCCCAACACAAATCCATTTAAACCAACCTCATTTATTGCCATCAATACATCATAAATACTACTAACTACTACCATAACCATCAATAATCATCCAAATCATTCTTTAATGATTCAAGACCCACAAATACACAAAAATCCAAAACTAGTTAAACCATGATCAATACACCATTATCACAACTCATCATTTGTCTTAAACCACATATATCAAGTAGAAAACTTTCCTCAATCTAGAAAATGCAGATTTTCCTTGTGTAGTAGCAAGAATTCCTCCTCAATCTTCAATCTTTTCTTCTTTCTCTACTCTTTCTCTTCCTCTCTCTCTTTCTCTCTAGGTTTAGGAATACACTTAGGGAAAATAGGAGACTTAAATCAAGACATAAATCATGCGTTTAGTCTACAATTTACAACTTAAGTGGTAAATACCACATTAAATGATTCACAACAACACATATATGTTAAAACCAGTCAAAAGTGCCCAAAACCTCAAAATACAATATGGCACATATTTTGACTATATCGCAAGTTCCGGAACCAATTACGACCTCCAAATTATCATTTGGACATTTTAGAATCCATTTTATGTTCCGGTTCCCTTTTAAACCATAGAGTCATTTTAAATCTTATGACACTATAAAACTCATCCTGAGGATATTTACATGCTCATATAGTAAATATATAACAAGTTAGTAAATATTAACTTTTCTACATTAAATTAATACTTACTCCATATTCCAACATTTTATATATAATTACCTCACATAGTAAGTAAATATAAAATAGGCTCTCATAAGAGAGGATTGTTACAAAACCCTCATTTCTCTCTTAGAGTCCACGAGAGAAAGAGAAAAAGAGAAAGAAGAAAGAAGAGAAGGGAAGTAAGGAAGAAAAAGAGGATATTCCGACCAAGTCTGACGGATTCCGACACGAGATTGTCGAATTTATCCAACCAGACAAGTGTTTAACTCGCTTTAAATTATTAACTGTGTTTATTGTTCATATCATAATTGGTGAGAAAATTATGATTTTTGGGTTAAGATTTTTGAATCAAAAATGGGATTTTGGGGAATTATTTCATATGATTTTGTTGAGATAAACATTATATACGAAATCTACGCTTGAATCAATGTAAATGGTGTAAATTTATGGTGAGAAATTGAATGAAATGAAAATGGTACATTTAATGGAATTAGGGTCTAATTCTAATATCAATTGATGAATCCCAAGGATAACTTGGTATGTTGGGTAAATCATAGTGTGTAGATGTTATTAATGTGGTTACGTGATGTTAGAATACATATAATATAGGTTGGATGAGTATAAGAGTGAATTTTGTCAAAAGAAAAAATCTAGACAGACAGGAACCGTCTGTATTTCTTGGTAATCGGTTCAGTTCGGTGACGGGACCGGTTTGTTTTTCTTAGAAACCAATTTGGTTCGATTTTGTAAGAAAATCTGAAAAGTTTTCTTGGATTAAAAGGATTGGAGAAGAATTTCCTCTTTGAATATAGATGTTAGGGGATCCTAAATATAGTGCGAGGACCTCTAAAAGAGTAAATGTGGGATGTCTAAGTCTCGGGTTAATGGGAAAGATCCGGAATTTAAATTTGGAAATGTTAGGGACAAACGACATTTGAGGAATTATTCGGCGTGTTCGTACATATATATTTAGGCATGTAGAATATATATGCTGATTATATATGGGTAGAATATATATATGTCGAATATGTATGAGTAATATCCTAAGGTGCGAATAGGATGATATAAGAATACTTGTCAGATGTGATACACTACTATTCACAAATAAGAAATGTGAGAATTGTATCATAAGTAAGTGAATACTTATGGGATTAAAATAAGTTGTGTGTACACTTATTAATCTATACGAATTGATATATTTGAGATTATAGGCTAATGCCACGAGAGATAGGCATGGATAGCCAGATACGATAATATATATAGATATACCTATATATAAGGGTATAGAGACGGTATATATATGATTTGATTTTAAATATATCTATCTGTGATTGATATATTTATGTGAACCATACCCCTTTAGTTGTATCATGGGAAGTTGCGCGAAGTGGGTTAGGCCTTGGCTTCAGGAGCAGGAGTGTATAGTCCCCAAGTCATAGTCATCCATTATTTATATTGTGTGATTTTATACAGCAGTTAGACGTCTTGTGTATGATTCGTCTTATTTCCAGTGAGGAACTATGGTCGCTTCCCATACGTTGTGATTTGGTTTTTACCAAGTCAGTGTAGGATTCCGACCGCTAATACCCGGGATGATGTGTGATATGCCCTAAAAGATGATAGCAGTGACAAACTGCATCCATTGAGTTATAGCTCTGAGGGATGATTATTATACTTATATCGTGTGTGATATATACGTCCGGATATACTTTATTTTTTTAGTATATATATATATATATATATAAGGAAAGAAATGTGAGTAAATTTTTGGTATCCGGGAGTATAAAATCCAGAATATAAAATGTAAAATACGTATACAATGATGAGAATATTATATACGAGATGATAACACTAAAATGTGAATAGTGTAAATAACTAGTGAAAGTTATTCATAAGGTAAGCATAAATTAAGCAAGAAATTATAGGGTATAAGCTTGGGCGAACGCTTAGAATATTTAAGATTCACGGGGATTCTTGATAGCGTATGGACTTGGGAATTTTTTGAGGTGATAGCTAGGCTGGGTAGCTAACTAGGGTGTTTTAAAATACATGCGTTAGGTGTGCACTATTAGAGGAGAGGTGAGGGGTATCTCATGTGAGTGCGACACCAATTTAAATATGAAGAGTGTCATATTTTACATATTAAAGTAAATTAATCACTTTCTAAAATATTTTCAAAACACGGGCTCTGACCCGTATCTATTTTTCTTTTTTCTTCCCTTTTGTGTACTTTCTAGGTGTCCAGACACAGGGATGCCTGGATGACTATTCTTTCAAGTCAGACGTGCTGCTGCAGATGTGGATGTTGGCAGGAAATTATTTTAGATGCTTTTATCCTTGTGATCTAGGTAGGAAATACTGTTTTAATAATCGGGCATGTTGCCCAACTGATGTCATTTATTTTTTTTACAGTGATTTTATTTTACACGCATTCGATTTGGTTGTAACATATGTTTACCGAGAGTTATCGATTATTTATTTATTTATTCCATTTGTGGATTATATTCCTGCATGAATGGTTTTGTTTGGGCATTAAGTTTAAAAGTTTAGAAAGTTTAAAAATTTTATGCCAGGCCTAATAGGTTATTAGTAATTAATTGGTTTTTCAAAAGTGATGTTGAGAATGAAACCATTTGAGATTCCTATTTAATATTATATAGTACTAGTTACCCAATATTTTATTAGGCAGGGTGTCACGGGTGGTATCAGAGCATCAGGTTCTAAAGTCCTTAAGAATTTGTACGGACGTACTGCGCTTTGAGCATTTCCTTATCTTTGATATAGAGCCCTATGTTTAGGATTGTTTATTTCTATGGTGAGATTTTGTTCTCCTGCTATGACATATATATATATCACTTAGTTAATCTTATTTGCATTTAGGTGTGATTCATATGCTGATGACACAGAGGACGACCAGTGAGGACTCCAGGAGGCAGTAATGAGTTAGAGTCGTAAAACATTTTGGGGACGATGATCGTAATTGAGGTCACCCCTATCATTTCTTAGGAATATGGAGATGTAAGGACTTCTAGGGTGCAGTATATATATTCAAGTACCTCTATAGTAAAAAGTGGTACCAAACTAGACTCACCTAGTGTGGTCAAAATGGGAAAGAGTCATAGGGGTCTTTGAAGAGGACCGCCCATTATAATTTTAAAAATGCGAAGATTGTGAATGTTAGCCAATGGAAGTAAGATATCCAAAGGATTTGGCATACGGCGGAATGTGGTATACCCGACAGTGAAAATTTTGAGTAAATTTCCTTGGCTCGTAAGAGCAAAGCTATATTGGTGGGAGTAGACCCCCACATTTGAAAAGTGAAATATTGTGTTAATGGAAGGATCTTAGGTATGGTTGGACCGCAAGTTCCTTTATATTTTGTTTAGAAGGAGATGTGAACGCTATTCTAAACTCATCACTAGAGGGTCGGACAAAGGTCCATTTGTGAATAAAAAAATCTACCGGATGGAATAGCTACAATGGAGAAGAAAATTCTTAAATGGGTAATGGGATCGAGAGAGGAGTTTCTAAGACTTAAAGGAAATTCTTCTGTAATACCCCGTGATTTTTAATGACATTTAAAATGAGTTATATTTTAAGTTAATGGATTAATTGGATTTTATTATTAATTAATTCATTGGGGTTTTATCCGAATTGAGGATATTAAAATGTATGATTCGGAATATTACTTAAATATATTTAGGTAATATGTGAATGTGATGATTATTGATAATTATTGTTCGGTAATTTAAAACTTTAGTCGGACGCGGTATGGGACGTGTCAGGACTAATTTGTTAAATTAAAAAGGAAATGATTTTTCTATCTACCTTATGGTCATTTTGACTACGTCCTTGCGTCCAGAAGGTTTGAAATAGTCATAAAAGTCTATTTCGATGTTGGATTTGGGTCTCGGGCCATTTGGAAATGAATAGACAACACAAAAGGGCATTTTGGTCATTTTTCTAGGGGGGATGAATAGTGATTTCGGATTTTGTCCTATTATAAGTATTTAAAGACTAAGTGTACGTGGTTTATTCATCTCATCTACAAAAAATAGAGAAGTTATCTTCCTAGAGAGAATAAAAGATTGCTTGGGAAGATAAGATCTTACTTGGGAAGGAGAAGAACAAAGACCAAAGGTCACCACCACCATCCACCACCGGAGGTTGACCGGAGAAAGGAGAACCACCTGACATATACTACACCAAAGGATCAGACCTTCATTAGAGGCAAGTGTTTGATAATGGAAATCTAAGTTAGTATATTGTCCATGTTAGAATAGTTATTAAAAGAGATGACTTTTCTTCATGTTTGGAAGACATAATGGAGTTGTTAAATGGATTTCTGGAAACTGAAATGATATAGGAATTAAACTCATGTTGTAGGTTGATAATAATACATGAAATAATCATATATCTATTGAGGAAATTATGAAAACCATTGTTGTGTTCTTGAGGATATTAGGTTGATAATTTTTTGGAAAAAGAGGAGATAAACATACTTTTTAATTCAAATCTTTTTATGATTCTAGGGTTTTTAATGTATTATAAATCATTCATATATGTTGATATATCATGTCATAAGGATTACAAGTCATCTGGGATGATAATATAAAGGTTTGAATGAACAAAAATGGTGAAACCCGGAGTTGCAGATATGCAAAAAACTCAGGCTGTTGAGTGATCGATCGATCGACCCCCTGCCTTCGATCGATCGACCTCCCCAGGATTGTTAAAGTTATTTCTTTTTAATGTTGATTCTTATCCCAATCCTTTGGTAGATATTTGGTGATTGTAAATTGGATATTATGGGACTTATATAAGATCAGTAAGCCCTAGATAAGATTTGAATTAATTTGATTGGGATTTAATTGATTAGAATAATGATAATTAAATTGGAATAATTTTCGGTTACTAGATTCAATTGTTGGATTATAATTCGTATGCATGAGGATTTAAGATAGGACTAGTAGGGGTGATTGAATATAAAACCTGGGTATCCTTAAGTTTACAAGAGGGTTTAATCCTAAGTGAAAGAAGATGTATTTATAAGAGATTTGAAACTATCGGTATTAACCCTAATTAAAAGGAGAGTTTAATTTGTAGTAATTCGGGAGAGATGACGATATGGACCAGTAGGGTATTAGTGACTTCTTACTGAATATATGTTGAGGAAAAACCTATTTTAACCTTGGGTAATGAGTGAGGCTCGGGGGTAACTAAATTTAAGAAGTAAAGTTATGATAATTTAATACATGGGAATTAAAGTGATATAATGCTACGTACGGGAATAATCTAAGGGTAATGTGAGTACCTTGTTTATATTATATTATAGGTATGATAATGCCTATTTGATTGATTAATGATTATGTGTATGACATACCTAGCTTACTTGCTATCGAAGGGAGGTTTGCCCGTGACGGCAGTCATATCCTGATGAATCCAAGGGATCTTTAATTTGTCGCTCAAGAACATAGGTGTATGAAAGACTTATTGGGGAGTGGATAAGTCCACTAACTGTGGGAACGTAGGTATGTGCGAGGCCCGTGGGTATGAGAACTATGTTCGCCTCCAATTTGTATGTTGTTGTTTGTGGTTCGAGAAATTCTTACCGAACCTTTTGTCTCCTATTCGGCGACCAGCGATGACGGGACATGATAGCAGAGTAATGCATTACACCGCAGCTGTGACTCAGGATGCCGTATTATATATGAATATATATATATATATATAATGAATTAAAGGAATGAATGGTTATATTGTGATTAAATTATCTATTGCGTGATAATTATAGATAACGATAAATTGAGAAAGAATGAAAATAAGTTAATGGTTATTTATTGAAAATATTAATTCATGTTAATGAGAAACGATTCACATAAATGAGAAATGAATAAGAATGATTATATAGCGTATGGTATGGGACATACAGGGTTATGATATAGGATGAAATCATATTATGGAAATCAGTAATGAGGAACCATTAACTATGAGGTTAATAGGAAACGTTAAGTGTGCACTCTAGTTGAGAGGTGAGAATAGCAAGTGAGTGTTGGATCTAACATGTATGTAATAAATTCTTCATTGCACTTGTTAAGTACTTGTTGTTTTTAAAATCATTTTCACAATCGAGCCCTGACTCGTTTCCTTGCATATTTTCTTTTCTATCGTATCTTTTATATCAGGTGTCCAGCAGCAGGGACGCCAATCTTAGTTGCTTATGATGAGCTATGGAGTTATGGAGTTTTTCTTAGATGCCTATCTTCATTTGATTCACAGTGTTCTCTTAGATACGGCATGTCGCCCAAAGTATTTCGGGTATGACTTCCTATCGGAGTCATATACTATTGTGTTCGTGTCATTTTAATACATTTGTTATTGTTGGGATTACTGTAAATGATTAATATTATGTGGGAATGTTTATTTCAATGGCATTTATATTATTTTGTGTTATTTGTTCGGTTATTAGTGATGTAGAATAAAATGTGTTTTTTTATGCTTAAACTAAAAAAAGGGATTTTGTTGAATTTAAATTTGGAAAGTTTTTAACACCAGCTTAATTGGGTATGGGGTGAGTTGTAAATGTTTTCGACAGTGATGCTAAGAATGAGCCAACTGTATATTCTGTTTTAATTTGGTATGGGACTGGCCACCCGGTATTTAATTTGGCGGGGTGTTACAGGTGGTATCAGAGCATTAGGTTCTAGTGTCTTTAGGGTCTGTACGGCTTATTGTGTTTTCAGCTTAGCATTCTTCGATGTAGATCCCTATGAGTAGGATTATTGCTTTTCTATTTACGCCTACGTTCTTCAGCTGTTTTGATATATAAAATACTGATATTATTCTCTCATTTCAGATGCCTCCTCGACGTGCACCTCAGTCCGCCCCAGCTCAGGGTACGATGACTGCGGCCGATGTTGCTGCAATAGTCGCTCATGCAGTCAATGCAGCTCTATATGCTGTTCAGCAGGCTCCAGCACCGGCACCAGTTGTGCCACCGGTGCAAGGGCAAGTGTTTCCTACTACATGGGAACGAGCGAGGGATGCCTTTCAGAAGACGCACCTACCTGAGTTTTAGGGGGGATCAGATGTTATGACTGCTAGCCAATGGAAGAAAGATATCCAACGGCACTTGAGAATGCTCGAATGCACTGAGGTTCAACGTCAAATACTAGCCACATTCAAGCTAGTAGGGCCATCTTTGCAATGGTGGGAAGCAACGACCACTGTGGAGGATAGAGACACAATGACTATCCAAGACTTTTGGATACGGTTTGATGGGAAGTACTTTCCTTCCACCATCGAGACAGAGATGAGGCGAAAGCTACATAATTTGAAGCGGGGAGAGAAGATAGTGGCAGAATAGAGGAAGAATTTATGAGATTAACTAATTTGGTACCAGCAGAGGTACCCACTGAGGAGAAGAGAATTCTAATGTTCACTGATGGGTTGAACTATAAGATTCGCCAATATTTATTGGGGAATCTTTCACAACGTACATATGCCGATGTACTTAATGCTGCAATGCTTCACTGCCAGGATAACCCCTTTCATGTTCAGGGTGTTAAGCGGGGGTTTGGATCAAACCTACAAGGCAAGACTACTGGGGGAAGTTCTAGTGGGACTCAGCCATGGCAGAGTCATCAGCGTCAGGGTGAGAAGGGTTCCCAGACGGGTGATTAAGCAAAGCATTTGAGATCTGGAGATTCTTAATTTGAGGATAGAGGTATTGGGCAAGGACATCAGGGCCATCAGGGTCAAAGATAGGCTCATCATGGCCAAGGGAAAGGAGGTAATGGCCAGTAGGGTCGGGGTCAGTAGGGGCTAAGTCATGGAAAGTTTGCGAGAAAATGTTTCGTGTGCGTCAAGTATGGCCATAAACGACAAGATTGTCCTGATAAAGATAAATTCCCTAAGCAACAAAATGCTCGACAGGAGCCACAAGTACTAGTGTTTCACCAGCTGCTCTTCCAGCTCCATCTCCGGTGCTATCTCTACCTCCCATTCCAGCAGCACCCGCGTAACAGGGTCAGTATGGGCATGTATATAATGTCCACCAGGCAGCGAATCAACAACCACCACCCGCGAATGAGGGTATGTTTTCTATCTAAGGAATTATGCGGCACATATTGATGTTTGTAGCGATTAATATTATGTGGGATAAAGGGTTTCTAAACTTAGCCTATAACATTATTATTTATGTAGACTCACCGAGGGGTTGGGGACACCTATATTTTTTCATGTCATCACGTGGGTCTGATTTTTATGGGATTACTTACTTTAGGCATGTCCGAGCATGATGTGATTATCGACGTGCATTGACTTGTGGTATATGAGAGCGTATGTACTACTACTTTCCATCATCTTGTCTTCTATAAGAGAGTAGATGAGTGGACTCAATTTAAAATCGATAAAACTAAATTTTTTTTAAATCGATAAACCTGATTTTTAAAAAATCCATAAACCTAATTTTTATATACTATTGACTAAGGACCTGAGGAGTTTCGATGACTGACTACTTTAGGTAGTAGTGTATCGGGGGGGTTCCTTGTTTGGATTTCTCTTGCGATACACCCCACGCATGAAACTAATAACCGTTAGGAGTCGAAATAAGTTAGGTCTTTGGGATATGAGTTTATAACCTTGGCAAAAAAAATTATAATGAAAGTGGTATGATAGGGTGTATGGGCGCTCTCGATGGTTGAATGGTAGTAGTTTTCAAAATTGTGAAAGTACAAGGATCATTTTTTCGAACTTCGTTACATCGATGGTATAGGGAAGATTGGGTAAAGATTTAATTCGATTCACTTGAAACTATATGGTGAGGTTGGGCGTATGACATCAATAGGGCGTTTTGATAATGTACTGTATGGGCGGTACGTGTTAGATTTCTTACGATGTGAGATTTATACTCGGAGTTGACCTTACCGCTATGAAATATATTCCTGAATTTTGGGATGAAATACTGTTATAAGGGGGGAAGTATGTAATACCCCGTGATTTTTAATGACTTTTAAAATGAGTTATATTTTAAGTTAATGGAATAATTGGATTTTATTATTAATTAATTCACTGGGGTTTTATACGAATTGAGGTATTAAAATGTATGATTCTGAATATTACTTAAAGATATTTAGGTAATATGTGAATGTGATGATTATTGATAATTGTAGTTCGGTAATTTGAATTTTTAGTCGGACGCGGTATGGGACGTGTCGGGACTAATTTGTTAAATTAAAAAGGAAATTATTTTTCTATCAACCTTATGGTCGTTTTGACTATGTCATTGCATCCGAAAGGTTCGAAATAGTCAGAAAAGTCTATTTGTATGTTGGATTTGGGTCTCGGGTCATTTGGAAATGAATAGACAACCCAAAAGGGCATTTTTGTCATTTTTCTAGGGTGATGAATAGTGATTTCGGATTTTGTCCTATTATAAGTATTTGAAGATTAAGTGTACGTGGGTTATTCATCTCCTCTACAAAAAATAGATATGTTATCTTCCAAGAGAGGGTAATAGTTGCTTGGGAAGAGACGAGCTTACTTGGGAAGGAGAAGAACAAAGACCAAGGGTCACCACCACCAACCACCACCAAAGGTTGACCGGAGAAGGGAGAACCACCTGAGATATACTACACCAAAGGATCAAACCTTCATTAGAGGCAAGTGTTTAATAATGGCAATCTAAGTTTGTATATCGTCCATGTTAGAATAGTTATTAAAAGAGATGATTTTCTTCATGTTTGGAAGACATAATGGAGTTGTTAAATGGATTTCTGGAAATTGAAATGATATAGGAATTGAAATCATGTTGTAGGTTGATAATAATCCACGAAATAATCATATATCTATTGAGTAAATTCTGAAAACCATTGTTGTGTTCATGAGGATATTAGGTTGATAATTTTCTGGAAAAAGAGGAGATAAACATGATTTTTAATTCAAATCTTTTTATGATTCTAGGGTTTTTAAAGTATTATAAATCATTCATATATGTTGATATATCATGTAGTAAGGATTATAAGTCATCTGGGATGATAATATAAAGGTTTTAATGAACAAAAATGGTGAAACCCGGAGTTGCAGAAATGCAAAAAACTCAGGTTGTTACTTGAGTGATCGATCGATCGACCCCCTGCCTTCGATCGATCGACCTCCCTAGGATTGTTAAAGTTATTTCTTTTTAATGTTGATTCTTATCCCAAACCTTTGGTAGATCTTTGGTGATTGTAAATTGGATATTATGGGACTTATATAAGATCAGTAAGCCCTAGATAAGATTTGAATTAATTTGATTGGGATTTAATTGATTAGAATAATGATAATTAAATTGGAATAATTTTCGGTTACTAGATTCAATTGTTGGATTATAATTCGTATGCATGAGGATTTAAGATAGGACTAGTAGGGGTGATTGAATATAACACCTGGGTATCCTTAAGTTTACAAGAGGGTTTAATCCTAAGTGAAAGAAGATGTATTTATAAGAGATTTGAAACTATCGGTATTAACCCTAATTAAAAGGAGAGTTTAATTTGTAGTAATTCGGGAGAGATGACGATATGGACCAGTAGGATATTAGTGACTTCTTATGGAATATATGTTGAGGAAAAACCAATTTGAACCCTGGGTAATGAATGAGGATCGGGGGTAACTAAATTTAAGAAGTAATGTTATGATAATTTAATAAGTGGGAATTAAAGTGATATAATGCTACGTATGGGAATAATCTAAGGGTAATGTGAGTACCTTGTTGATATTATATTATAGGTATGATAATGCCAATTTGATTGATTAATGATTATGTGTATGACATACCTAGCTTACTTGCTATCGAAGGGAGGTTTGCGCGTGATGGCAGTCATATCCTGATGAATCCCATGGGATCTTTGATTTGTCGCTCAAGAACATAGGTGTATGAAAGACTTATCGGGGAGTTAATAAGTCCGCTGACTGTGGGAACGTAGGTATTTGCGAGGTCCGTGGGTATGAGAACTATTTTCACCTCCTATATGTATGTTGTTGTTTGTGGTTCGTGAAATTCTTACCGAACCTTTTGTCTCCTATTCGGCGACCAGCGATGATGGGACATGATAGCAGAGTAATGCATTGCACCGCAGCTGTGACTCGGGGTTCCGTATTATATAGGAATATATATATAATTAATTAAAGGAATGAATGGTTATATTGTCATTAAATTATCTATTGCGTGATAATTATAGATAATGGTAAATTGAGAAAGAATGAAAATAAGTTAATGGTTATTTATTGAAACGATTAATTCATGTTAATGAGAAACGATTCACATAAATGAAAAATGTATAAGAATGATTATATAACGTATGGTATGGGACATACGGGGTTATGATATAGGATGAAATCATATTATGGAAATCAGTAATGAGGAACCCTTAACTAGGAGGTTAATAGGAAACGTTAAGTGTGCACTCTAGTTGAGAGGTGAGAATAGCAAGTGAGAGTTGGATCTAACATGTACATAATAAATGCTTTATTGCACTTGTTAAATACTAGTTGTTTTTAAAATCATTTTCACAATCGAGCTCTGACTCGTTTCCTTGCATGTTTTCTTTTCTATTGTATCTTTTATATCAGGTTTCCAGTAGTAGGGACGCCAATCTTAGTTGATTATGACGAGCTATGGAGTTATGGAGTTTTTCTTAGACGGCCATCTTCATTTGATTCACAGTATTCTCTTATATAGGGCATGTCGCCCAAAGGATTTCAGGTATCATTTCCTATCAGAGTCAAATACTATTGTGTTCGTGTCATTTTAATACATTTGTTATTATTGGGATTACTGTAATGGATTAATATTATGTGGGAATGTTTATTCCAATGGAATTTTTGTTCTTTTGTGTTATCTGTTCGGTTATTAGTGATGTAGAATAAAATGTGTTTTGTTATGCTTAAACTAAAAAGGGATTTGGTTAAATTTAAATTTGGGAAGTTTTTAACACCAGCTTAATTGGGTATTGGGTGAGTTGTAAATGTTTTCGACCGTGATTCTAAGAATGAGCCAACTGTATATTCTATTTTAATTTGGTATGGTACTGGCCACCCGATATTTAATTAGGTGGGGTGTTACAGGTGGTATCAGAGCATCAGGTTCTAGTGTCTTTAGGGTCTGTACGGATAATTGTGTTTTCAGCTTAGCGTTCTTCGATGTAGAGCCCTATGAGTATGATTACTGCTTTTCTATTTACGCCTACGTTCTTCAGCTATTTGGATATATCATATAGTGATAGTATTCTCTCATTTTAGATGCCTCCTCGACATGCACCTCAGCCCGCCCCAGCTCAGGGTACGATGATTGCGGCCGATGTTGCTACAATAGTCGCTCAGGAAGTCAATGCAACTCTAGCTGTTATTCAGCAAGCTCCAGCACCAGCACCAGTTGTGCCACCTGTGCAAGGGAAAATGTTTCCTACTGCATGGGAACGAGGGAGGGATGCCTTTTAGAAGGCGCACCCACCTGAGTTTTAGGGGGGATCAGATGTTGTGACTGCTAGCCAATGGAAGAAAGATATCCAACGGCACTTGAGAATGCTTGAATGCACCGAGGTTTAACGTCAAATACTAGCCACATTAAAGCTAGTAGGGGTATCTTTGCAATGGTGGGAATCTACGACCACTATAGAGGAGAGAGACACAATGACTATCCAAGACTTTTGGATACGATTTGATGGGAAGTACTTTCCTTCCGCCATCCAGACAGAGATGAGGCGGAAGCTACTTAATTTTAAGCAGGGAGAGAAGATAGTGGTGGAATACGAGGAAAAATTTATGAGATTAACTAATTTGGTAACAGGAGAGGTACCCACTGAGGAGAAGAGAATTCTAATGTTCACTGATGGGTTGAACTATAAGATTCGCCAACATTTATTGGGGAATCTTTCGCTACGTACATATGCAGATGTACTTAATGTGGCAATGCTTCACTGCCAGGATAACCTCTTTCATTATTCAGGGTGTTAAGAGGGGGTTTGGATCAAACCTACAAGGCAAGACTACTGGGGGCAGTTTTAGTGGGACTCAGCCAGGGCAGATTCATCAACGTCAGGGTGAGCAGGGTTCCCAGATGGGGGATTATGCTAAGCGTTTGCGATTTGGAGATTCTCGATTTGAGGATAGAGGTATCAGGCAAGGACATCAGGGCCATCAGGGCCCAAGACAGGCTCATTAGGGCCAAGGGAAAGGAGGTAATGGCCAGCAGGGTCGTGGTCAGCAGGGGCTAAGTGGTGGAAAGTTTGTGAGAAAATGTTTCGTGTGCGGCAAGTATGGCCATAAAGAATAAGATTGTCCTGATAAAGATAAATTCCCTCAACAACAAAATGCTCGATAGGAGCCACAGGTACTAGTGTTTCCACCAACTGCTCTTCCAACTCCAGCTCCGGTGCTAGCTCTACCTCCCATTCCAGCAGCACCCGCGCAACAGGGTTAGTACGGTCATGTATATAATGTCCACCAGGCAGCGACTCAACAACAACCACCCGCGAATGAGGGTATGTTTTCTATCTAAGAAATTGTGCGGCATATATTGATGTTTGTAGCGATTAATATTATGTGGGCTAAAGGGTTGCTAAACTTAGCCTATAGAATTATTATTTATGTAAACTCACCGAGGGGTTGGAGACACCTATATTTTTTCTTGTCATCACGTGTGTTTGATTTTTATGGGATTACTTACTTTAGGCCTGTCCGAGCATGATGTGATTATCGACGTGCATTGACTTGTGGTATATGAGAGCGTATGTACTACTACTTTCCATCATCTTGTCTTCTATAAGAGAGTAGATGAGTGGACTCAATTTGAAATCGATAAAACTAAATTTTTTTTAAATCGATAAACCTGATTTTTTTAAAATCCATAAACCTAATTTTTATATACTATTGACTAAGGACCTGAGGAGTTTCGATGACCGACTACTTTAGGTAGTAGTGTATCGGGGGGGTTCCTTGTTTGGATTTCTCTTGCGAGACACCTCACGCATGAAACCAATAACCGTTGGGAGTCGAAATAAGTTAGGTCTTTGGGATATGAGTTTATAACGTTTGCAAAAAAATTATAATGAAAGTGGTATGATAGGGTATATGGGCGCCCTGGATGGTTGAATGGTAGTAGTTTTCAAAATTGTGAAAGTACAAGGATCATTTTTCCGAACTTGGTTACATCGATGGTATAGGGAATATTGGGTAAAGATTAAATTCGATTCACTTGAAACTATATGGTGAGGTTGGGCGTATAACATCAATAGGGAGTTTTAATAATGTACTTTATGAGCCGTACGTCTTAGATTTCTTGCGATGTGAGATTTATACTCAGATTTGACCTTACCGGTACGAAATATATTCCTGAATTTCAGGACGAAATACTGTTATAGGGGGGGAAGTATGTAATACCCCATGATTTTTAATGACTTTTAAAATGAGTTATATTTTAAGTTAATGGATTAATTGGATTTTATTATTAATTAATTCACTGGGGTTTTATACGAATTGAGGTATTAAAATGTATGATTCTGAATATTACTTAAAGATATTTAGGTAATATGTGAATGTGATGATTATTGATAATTGTAGTTCGGTAATTTGAATTTTTAGTCGGACGCGGTATGGGACGTGTCGGGACTAATTTGTTAAATTAAAAAGGAAATTATTTTTCTATCAACCTTATGGTCATTTTGACTATGTCATTGCATCCGAAAGGTTCGAAATAGTCAGAAAAGTCTATTTGGATGTTGGATTTGGGTCTCGGGTCATTTGGAAATGAATAGACAACCCAAAAGGGCATTTTTGTCATTTTTTTAGGGTGATGAATAGTGATTTCGGATTTTGTCCTATTATAAGTATTTGAAGATTAAGTGTACGTGGGTTATTCATCTCCTCTACACAAAATAGAGATGTTATCTTCCTAGAGAGGGTAATAGTTGCTTGGGAAGAGACGAGCTTACATGGGAAGGAGAAGAACAAAGACCAAGGGCCACCACCACCAACAACCACTAGAGGTTGACCGGAGAAGGGAGAACCACCTGAGATGTACGAAACCAAAGGATCAGACCTTCATTAGAGGCAAGTGTCTAATAATGGCAATCTAATTTTGTATATTGTCCATGTTAGAATAGTTATTAAAAGAGATGATTTTTTTTCATGTTTGGAAGACATAATGGAGTTGTTAAATGGATTTTTGGAAACTGAAATGATATAGGAATTAAACTCATGTTGTAGGTTTATAATAATCCACGAAATAATCATATATCTATTAAGGAAATTCTGAAAACCATTGTTGTGTTCTTGAGGATATTAGGTTGATAATTTTCTGGAAAAAGAGGAGATAAACATGCTTTTTAATCCAACCTTATCATATATGTTGATATATCATGTAGTAAGGATTATAAGTCATTTGGGATGTTAATATGAAGGTTTGAATGAACAAAAATGGTGAAACCCCTAGTTACAGAAATGCAAAATACCTGGTTGTTACCTGAGTGATCGATCGATCGACCACCTGTCTTCGATCGATCGACCTCCCCAGGATTGTTAAAGTTAATTCTTTTTAATGTTGATTCTTATCCCAAACCTTTGGTATATCATTGGTGATTATTAATTGGATATTATGCGACTTATATGAGATCAGTAAGCCCTAGATAAGATTTGAATTAATTTGATTGGCATTTAATTGATTAGAATAATGATAATTAAATTGGAAGAAATTCCGGTTGCTAGATTCAATTGTTGGGTTATAATTTGTATGCATGAGGATTTAAGATAGGACCAGTAGGGGTGATTGAATATAACACCTGGGTATCCTTAAGTTTACAAGAGGGTTTAATCCTATGTGAAAGAAGATGTATTCATAAGAGATTTGAAACTATCGGTATTAACCCTAATTAAAAGGAGAGTTTAATTTGTAGTAATTCGGAGAGATGACGATATGGACCAGTAGGGTATTAGTGACTTCTTACTGAATTTATGTTGAGGAAAAACCTATTTGAACCCTGGGTAATGAGTGAGGCTCAGGGGTAACTAAATTTAAGAAGTAATGTTATGATAATTTAATAAGTGGGAATTAAAGTGATATAATGCTACGTATGGGAATAATCTAAGGGTAATGTGAGTACCTTGTTGATATTATATTATAGGTACGATAATGCCTATTTGATTGATTAATGATTATGTATATGACATACCTAGCTTACTTGCTATCGACGGGAGGTTTGCGCGTGAGGGCAGTCATATCCTGATGAATCCATGGGATCTTTGATTTGTCGCTCAAGAACATAGGTCTATGAAAGACTTATCGAAGAGTTGTTAAGTCCGCTGACTGTGGGAACGTAGGTATGTACGTGGCCCGTGGGTATGAGAACTATGTTCGCCTCCAATTTGTATGTTGTTGTTTGTGGTTCGAGAAATTCTTACCGAACCTTTTGTCTCATATTCGGCGACCAGCGATGATTGGACATGATAGCAGAGTAATGCATTGCACCGCAGCTGTGACTCGGGGTGCCGTATTATATATATATATATATATATAATGAATTAAAGGAATGAATGGTTATATTGTGATTAAATTATCTATTGCGTGATAATTATAGATAACGATAAATTGAGAATGAACGAAAATAAGTTAATGGTTATTTATTGAAAAGCTTAATTCATGTTAATGAGAAACGATTTACATAAATGAGAAATGTATAAGAATTATTATATAACGTATGGTATGGGACATACGAGGTTATGATATAAGATGAAATCATATTATGGAAATCAGTAATGAGGAACCATTAACTAGGAGGTTAATAGGAAACATTAAGTGTGCACTCTAGTTGAGAGGTGAGAATAGCAAGTGACAGTTGGATCTAACATGTACATAATAAATGCTTTATTGAACTTGTTAAATACTTGTTGTTTTTAAAATCATTTTCACAATCGGGCTCTAACCGATTTCCTTGCATATTTTCTATTCTATTGTATCTTCTATATCAGGTGTCCCGCAGCAGGGACGCCAACCTTAGCGGATTATGACGAGCTATGGAGTTATGGAGTTTTTCTTAGACACCTATCTTCATTTGATTCACAGTATTCTCTTAGATAGGGCATGTCGCCCAAAGGATTTCAGTTATCACTTCCTATAGGAGTCATATACTATTGTGTTAGTGTCATTTTAATACATTTGTTATTGTTGGGATTACTATAATGGATTAATATTATGTGGGAATGTTTATTCCAATGGCATGTATATTCTTTTGTGTTATCTGTTCGGTAATTAGTGATTTAGAATAAAATGTGTTTTGTTATTCTTAAACTAAAAAGGCATTTTGTCGAATTAAAATTTGGAAAGTTTTTAACACCAGCTTAATTGGGTATTGGGTGAGTTGTAAATGTTTTTGACACTGATGCTAAGAATGAGCCAACTGTATATTCTGTTTTAATTTGGTATGGGACTAGACACCCGATATTTAATTAGGCGGGGTGTTACATCTTCTTTGATAGTCCATGCCGGTGGCGATAATGTGAAACACCCCATAACTTTGGGACTGAGAAATTAAATTCTTGGGAGAAATGAAAATTTATTTAAATTGGAGAATTTTAAAATTTGGAAATTGCGGTCCAAACATCGAGGATGTTGTGAAGTATTCCGGATGATGATTCTGAGTGCGCAATTGATTTTGGATGGGTCGAGATAGTCAAAATGAGTGTCTTTGAGATTTATTTCGGTTCCGGAATATTTTTAAGTTAGTTTGACTCGAATTGGAGTAAACTAGTCATTTAAAGTGTGTATTATCATTTAAAATTGGTATTTATGTTTTAAAGGCTTAAGAGGCTTACGGATCAGCCTATCTCATTTGAGAGAAAGAGAAAAAGAAGGAGAAAGGAAGAAAAGGGAGGAGAAAGCTTGGAGATTTCGTCCAACACACGATCTCGAGGATGATTCAACCTCTACAATTCAGAGGCAAGTGTTTAATCTTGCTAAATAATTCATTTGTCTATTTTATTTCATAATTTGTGGACAAAATAATTGGATTTTGGGTTATATGACAAAACCTAATTTTTTGGGTAAAAATCTTGTAATTGAGGTTATACAAATGGTTGGGTAGTTATATGATGAGTTTTAAGGTTAGAAATTTGTTTGGGATGAAGATTGATGATTGGGAATGATATATGGGGATTTTGGAAATTTTGGGTTTAGAAAAATATAGCCATTTTCGTAACTTTTCTGAATAGGTCGAATCGATTTGCCCCTTGCGAATTGATTTGGTATGTAGCAGACTTACAGGTCCCTTTAGACTAAATCGATTCGCTTGGACTGAATCGAATCGCTGTTGGGACCGAATCGATTCGGAGGGGCCGAATCGATTCGAATACTGGGCATTTTTGAGAAATTTTCCTAGAGTGAGTTTTCCTCCATTTCGATTGAGTTTCTCGATTCGGAATATTCTTATATGATTTTAGGGATACGTTTTGGGGGTTTATTGGGAGTTTTTCTCATAATAGGATCGTGGGAAAGTATTGAGTTATTTTGGGAAATGTATATACATATGTATTGGAGTTTATTGCATTGATGTTGTGGGAGATATCTCATTAGAGATGGGAATCCTATTCTGAGATTAGAAGTGAATTAAAATATGACGTAAGGTTGAGGACTCTTCGAGGGAGTTGTAAAAGCATGGTGTGAAGGCGTTAGGCCGACATTTGTGTTGAATCATTATAGCAAGTGGATTCCATTAAGATATGATTGGGGGGTCAACGAGAGAGAGTGGTCGCGTATCCTTAGTAATGTTCAACTTAAGGAATAAATTGTAAACGCAATAAGAATAATGGTTCATAGGAGAAGTTAAACAATAGGCTAATTTGAGAATGGTTGGATTGTTCTATTCACTAGAATAAGATTATGTCAAATGGTAGTCGGGGTAGTTACTACATATCTATTCGTGATTAACGATGTGTATCCCAAAATATGATGGGATCGTAAAAATGAATTTAGGATCGATCTTGAGGCTTACCGACTATTAGTTAGGTGAGTACCTATGACCAAGAGAACTATCGTCTATTGATGTGCTTTTGGATATTGATGGGATGTATAGTGATTGTTACATACGTTAAACGGTGGGTTAATAACCTTAATGTTGGATATATTGGAAGACTATTCATACCATAGGGGAAATGGATGAAAATAATTCAACTCAGGGATCGTATTTAAATAACGAATTAGGTTAGTACGCTTGGGAACGACGGCTAGTATAATGAGGAATATGTACACTTATAGCCGAATATATAAATTTCCTACATACGGACGAGAGATGGTATGTGTAGATATATATATATATATATATATATATATATGTGTGTGTGTGTGTGTGTGTGTGTGTGTCTATCTGTGTATGTATATGGTGTGAATATCTATACCGTGTGTGATGGTTTGTATATATGATGTAATCATATGTAGTTATATGTATATTGTGTGCACGATATATATACTTGTTGTATGAGCATACCCGGCATATGCTATCAAGGGAAGTTGCACGATGAGGGTGAGGCCCTTGGATTGAGGGGCAGGGTGCGTATAGTCCCCAGGCCATAGTCATCAATTCTTATTTGTGTGATTTTATTTTGGGGGGTGAGAAGTCTTGGGTATGAGTCGTTCTCACTTTTTGGTTAGGAACTGTCACCGCTTCCCATACGTTAGGATTGATTTTGTCCCCATGGCGGTGTGATAATAGTCCGATAGGTGGTAACCCCGGGATAAAGTGAGTAATTCTAGGAAGATGATGGCATGGTGCAATATTTTTTGGTATCCTAAAACCCTTTATGTTATGAGTATTGCAAAGTGTACATTATGTCTGCTATGTTAACGTGGTTATAGGAATGGATGATTGCTTATTTATATTTAGAGTATATATATATATATATATATATATATATATCTTGTAGGTAAAGGTGGTATGAATTTTCTAGCATGTACATATTGGGTGATTTTGGTGTACCAATTTATCAGGGTCGAAGGATTGTACTTAGAGACAATTGCAGTTATATCGACCCGAAGGATTTAAATAGAGATTCAATTGTGTATTTAGAGATGGTATTCAATAATTAGGTAGTTGCAGTAGTAGGATTTGTGTGGAGGACATAATGGATCCCTACGATCAACATTGTCAAGGAGTAGTGTATCGGGAGGGTTCCTTGTTTGGATTTCTCTTTGCGAGATGCCCCATGCACGAAGCGTAGTGCAATGTTGGGAGTGGAGATAAGTTTATCCTTAAGAATCAGATGTATGTCATTTGGAGAATAAATTCTTTATGCTAAAACTTATGATAATGTGTGTCGTACTAAGACTAATAATTTGTTTAATCAAATAACTAGAACTAATAAAGCCTAGTAAGGCATATACATAAGTGTATATATATTTATGTGGGGTTAGAATGGAATGGATTTTTGGGTTATGTTAGGATGGTGGGTTATGCGGGTAGAGGCTATGCTTATAGTTAGGTAGGTTGTCCTTATATGTGTCGGGTAGCTTAAATTAAGGTTCCAGGACGCTATTAGGTGCGCGTTGTAGATGAGAGGTGAGTTTGGGGTTTCACGAGAGTGTGAATCCACGTTAAGTATGAAATATTGCATTTATATTTATTATGCACGGTTAATACACTTGCTATAAATATTTTTACACCTCGGGCTCTGACCCGTTCTTCTTCTCTTTTGCTATATATATATATATATATATATATATATATATATATATATATATACACACTATTTATTATAGGTGTCCCACCACAAGGATACCATGGATGCGTTCCTATCCAGTGTCTTGGGAGAAGTAGTAGTTGCGGACTGTTGCGGGATTTAGATTGTAGACGATTTCTATTCCTTTGTAAATCTAGATAGGATTCATTTTGTGTATTGAGTTTACACCCAAGAGTTATTTGTATCTGTTTAGATTTTCTTCCTTACAATTGTTGTATTGTCTATGACTCGACATCTTATTCGGGTATATTTCCTTTTTATGTACTATTTTCATTTTAATGTTTAGCACTTATTTTATCATGGTACTTGTGTACGTTTTATCTTCGTTAATGGTTGTATATTGTTGGGATGATATCCATTGTATGTTTTATTTAATTTTGGCATCCGCTTTATAGTTTTAGTTAGTTAGCCCTATCTAGTTTAGTATCGGCAGTAGATGCTAAGAATGAGCCACCTGAGATTCCTGATTAAATGTAGTATAGTGCTGGCCACCCGTTATTATTTTAAGCGGGGTGTCACAGATGGTATCAAAGCATCAGGTTCAAGTCTCTTTAGGATCTGTGCAGGTTTTCTGTGTTCTTCCGCAAGAGTTCTTGATGTAAAGCCCTACTATTAGGATTGTTGTGTTCACTACGTCTATTTCCTTATGCGAGGTGTACTCACTTGAACGATGTTCTGACGCATTTGCTCTCATCTCAGACGTCGCGAAGAATAAGTCGTCCTGGAAGGGGAAAGAAATGCAACACCCATAACATATTTTGGGTACGCTTTGACTGGAAGTATTTTTCTTTCCACGATTCAGGTGGAGATAAGGAGGAGATTTCTAGTGGTGATTAAAGGTGATATGACGGTGGTCGAGTGAGAACGAGAATTTTGTGATCGATAAGGTGAGTACTGAGGATAAGCGAATAGTGAAGCCCTTGGGAGGTGTGTGGCGTTGTCCCAATGTTTGGGCAATCGTCTTCTTAGAAGAGGGAGAAGGAAATTTGGAGACTTGAGTTCATTGAGTAGGACTGAAGGAGTTGTCGCTGGTGACAATAGCGCTTTATCCTTTAGGATGGTTAGGAATGATTTTTTAGAGGATGTTTCTTTAAAGAAACTAGTCCTTAGAAAGAAGGGCTTGTCTTGGAAGGAGTAGAAGGACTCATAAATGAAGTGAAACAATTGGATTATGGAAGTATAAGGTAGAATACCTTTCTTTGGGGTTTAGGTCATGTTTTGTGCGGTATTGGGAGTGTCGCATGTAAGGTATAATGAGTGGTTAACCGCTATAACCATAGTGTGTATAGAATTTCCTTGGAGGAAGGAGTGAGTAGGTATGGCCTTTGTATGGCATCTCTTGAGATAAAAGACCATCTCGTGATGAGCTTGTAGAGAGTTGTGTTATTGATTTCCGAAAGTGCGGACTGTTAAGGTTTGTTGAGTAGTGTTTATAAGGTTGTTGTTTATAGATAGGCTAGGGAAGGTAATTGTGGAATTCTAATGAGTGAAGGACTTACCATGCGGCAATGATTTCATGTGATGTAGAGGATTCATATAGTTGAGGAGGTTCAGAGTTTAGCAGATTCATTGTTGAGTGGGCAATTTAGCTCAGGGTTATGCTAGCTTTGAGATCTAGGTGTTAGTGAGAGTATTGTATTTGTTAGGGCCTTATGTTTAGAACATAAGGTGTTTAATTGGTGTGTCGAAATACATGAAATTATTTTATAGTGTATTGTTATATAGGCCTTTGATCAATATCTATGGCTTGAAAAATCTTTTATAAAACCTTAATCTTGTTTCAACTGATCTCAATCCCCAACACAACTACACAGTAGTGTATTACGAGGGCTCCTTATACGGATTTTGCTGGCGAGACCTGCCCCGCATGAAAGTAGCAAATGTCAGGAATTGAGAAGAGTTCAACCATTGGAAATTTTGAACTTTTATATACTTAGTTCTTTATTATATTAATTTGTTGAGAATTATATTACGATGTGAGGCCAGTGGAGCCAGGTTATGTTTTTACGAGTTGAGCTCGGGAACAGGCAGTATGGGCGCCCTGGTTAGCTAGTTTGATTTTAAAGTTTAAATGATTCAATGTGAGAAGTGGTAGTGATAGGTATAGTGATCTTGAGGGTAGATGTAAGAACTAGATGAGGATCGAAGTCATAGGCAGAACCCAAATTTCGAAGACGAAATTTTTGTAAGTACGGAAGTCTGTAACACCCCACGACAGACTGAGAAATTAAATTCTTGGGAGAAATGAAAATTTATTTAAATTGGAGAATTTTAAAATTTGGAAATTGAGGTTAAAAAATTAAGGACGTTATAAAGTATTCTGGATCATGATTTTGAGTGCGCAATTGGTTTCGGATGGGTCGAGATAGTCAAAATGACTGCGAGATTTATTTCGGTTCCAGAATATCTTTAAGTTAGTTTGACTCGAATTGGAGTAAATGAGTCATTTAAAGTGTGTATTAACATTTGAAATTGGGATTTATGTTTTAAAGGCTTAAGAGGCTTACGGATCAGCCTATCTCTTTTGAAAGAAAGAGAGAAAGAGAGAAAGAAGGAGAAAGGAAGAAGAGGGAGGAGAAAGCTTGGAGATTCCGGCCAAGACGCGATCTCGGGGATGATTCAACCCCTACAATTCTGAGGGAAGTGTTTAATCTTGCTAAATAATTCATTTGTGTATTTTATTTCATTATTTGTGGACAAAATAATTGGATTTTGGGTTATATGATAAAAGCTAAATTTTTGGGAAAAAATCTTGCAATTGAGGTTATACAAATGGTGGGGTAGTTATATGATGAGTTTTAAGGTTAGAAATATGTTTGGGATGAAGATTGATGGCTGATAATGATATATGGGGATTTTGGAAATTTTGGGTTTAAAGAAATATAGCCATTTATGTAACTTTCTGAACAGGCTGAATCGATTCGCCCCTTGCGAATTGATTCGCCATATTGCAGAACCATCAGGTCTTTAGGGCCGAATCGATTCTTCCCTTATGGATAGATTTGGTATGTAGTAGACTTATAGGTCCCTTCGGATCGAATCGATTCACTTGGACCGAATCGATTCGCTGTTGGGACCGAATCGATTCGGAGGGGCCGAATCAATTCGGATACAGGGCAGTTTTGAGAAATTTTACTGGAGTGAGTTTTCCTCCATTTTGATTGGGTTTCTTGATTTGGAATATTCTTATATGATTTTAGGGATATGTTTTGGGGATTTATTGGGAGTTTTTCTCATAATAGGATCGTTCGAAAGTATTGAGCTATTTTGGGAAATGTATATACATATGTACTGGAGTTTATTGCATTGATGTTGTGGGAGATATCTCATTAGAGATGGGAATCCTATTATGAGATTAGAAGTGAATTAAAATATGACATAAGGTTGAGGACTCTTAGAGGGAGCTGTAAAGGCATGGTGTGAAGGCATTAGGCCGACGTTTGTGTTGAATCCTAATTGCAAGTGGATTCTATTAAGATATGAACATGGGTCAACGAGAGAGATTGGAGGTGTATTCTTAATAATGTTCAACTTAAGGAATAAATCGTAAACGCAATAAGATTAAGGGTTCATAGGAGAAATTGAACAGTAGGCTAATTTGAGAATTATTGGATTGTTCTATTGACTAGAATAAGATTATGTCAAATGGTTATCGGGGTAGTTACTACATATCTATGCGTGATTAACGACCGATATCCCAAAATATGATGGGATCATAAAAATAAATTTAGGATCGATCATAAGGCTTACCGACTATTAGTTAGGTGAGTACTTATGACCAAGATAAGTATCGTGTATTGATGTGCTTTCGGATATTGATGGGATATATAGTGATTGTTACATACGTTAAGCGGTGGGTTAGTAACCTTAATGTTGGATATATTGGAAGACTATTCATATCATAGGGGCAATGGATGAATATACTTCAAGTGGGGGATCGTATTTATATAATGAATTAGGTCCTTACGCTTGGGAACGACGGCTTGTATAATGAGGATTATGTACACTTATAGCCAAATTTATAAATTTCCAACATATGGACGAGATATGGTATGTGTATATATATATATATGTGTGTGTGTGTGTGTGTGTGTGTGTGTGTGTCTATATGTGTGTGTATATGGTGTGAATATCTATACCGTGTGTGATTGTTTGTATATATGATGTAATCATATGTAGGTATATGTATATGGTGTGAATGATATATACACTTGTTGTGTAAGCATACTCATCATATGCTATCATGGGAAGTTGCGCGATGTGGGTTAGGCCCCTGTCTTGAGGAGCAGGGTGCGTATAGGCCCCAGGTCATAGTCGTCCATTAATATTTGTGTGATTTTATGGGGTGAGAAGTCTTGGTTATGAGTCATTCTCACTTCTCGGTTAGGAACTATTACCGTTTCCCATACATTAGGATTGATTTTGTCGCCATGGCGGTGTGATAATAGTCCGTCAGGTGGTGACCCCGGGAGAAAGTGAGTAATTCCTGGAAGATAATGGCATGGTGTAGTATTTTTTGGTATCCTATAACCGTTTATGTTATGAGTATTACAAAGTGTACATTATGTGTGCTATGTATACGTGGTTATAGGAATGGATGATTTCTTATTTATATTTAGAGCAAATATATATATATATATATATATATATATATATATATATATCATGTAGGTGATGGTGGTATGGATTTTCTAGCATGTACATCTTGGGTAATTTTGGTGTACCAGTTTATCAGGGTCGAAGGATCGTACTTAGAGACAATTGCGGTTATATCGACCCCAAGGATTTAAATAGATATTCAGTTATGTATTTAGAGATGGTATTCAATAATTAGGTAGTTGCAGTAGTAGGATTTGTGTGGGGGACATAATGGATCCCTACGATCAACATTGTCAAGGAGTAGTGTATCGGGGGGTTCCTTGTTTGGATTTTGATTTGCGAGACGCCCCACACACGAAACGTAGTGCAATGTTAGGAGTGGAGAGAAGTTTGTCCTTATGAATCAGATGTATGTCATTTGGAGAATAAATTCTTTATGATAATGTGTGTCGTGCTAAGACTAATAATTTGTTTAAGCAAATAACTAGAACCAATAAATCCTAGTAAGGCATATACATATGTGTATATATATTTATGTGGGGTTAGAATGGAATAGATTTTTGGGTTATGTTAGGATGGTGGGTTATGGGGGTATAGTCCATGCTTATAGTTAGGTAGGTTGTCCTTATATGTGTCGGGTAGCTTAAATTAAGGTTCCAGGACGCGATTAAGTGCACGCTGTAGATGAGAGGTGAGTTTGGGGTTTCAAGAGAGTGAGACTCCACTTTAATTATGAAATATTGCATTTATATTTATTATGCACGATTAATACACTTATTGCAAATATTTTTACACCTCGGGCTCTAACCCGTTTTTCTTTCTCTGTTGATATATATATATATATATATATATATACTGTTTATTATAGGTGTCCCACCGCAAGGATACCATGGATGCGTTTTTATCCAGTGTCTTGGGAGCCATAGAAGTTGCGGACTGTTGTAGGATTTAGATTGTAGATGATTTCTATTCCTTCGTAAATCTATATAGGATTCATTTTCTATATTGGGTTTACATCCAAGAGTTATTTGTAGCTGTTTAGATCTTCTTCATTACGGTTGTCGTATTGTCTATAACCCGACAGCTTATTCGGGTATATTTCCTTTTTATGTACTCTTTTTATTTTTACGTTTAGCACTTCTTTTATCATGGTACATGTGTACGTTTTATCTTTGTTAGTAGTTGTATATTGTTGGGATGATATCCATTATATGTTTTGTTTAATTTTGGCATCTTGTTTTATAGTTTTGGGTAGTTAGCCCTATCTAGTTTAGTATCCGTGGATACCCGGATTTTCCATCATGGGCCCAGACGAGTAGCCTAATAAAAACGGCCCAAAGTCCGGACGACTCGCACCTCAACTTAATTCAGTTATGACTTATTCCTATCCTAAAATCTCATAGGGAGATATTCCAGGAGAGAAAGATGGACGTGGGGGAGTCTAACATCCACACTACCCGAAGATAAACATGTATATAGAAAACCCTAAGCCTGGGGCGAGAGGCACGATTGGTATTCTCTATAAACACTCCCCGGAGTATATAGAAATAATACTGACCGCACCACCATGCATGTAGGCATTCTTGCTGAACTACGTACATATTGTGTTGTGTGATTGGCATTTTCTGTTCTTTATTTTCTTTGGTGATTGCACTTTTCTTATTTATTTGTGTTGAATATAATTGTCACCACAATTGGCACCGTCTGTGGGAAACGTTAGTCTTCCTTGAGAAAGCCTTCACCAACAAAGAAGTTAAAATGTCTGGTCATAGTAGCAACGCCCCTCAGGCAGGAGATATTTTTAAAATATCATTCCCCTCACAGGATCAGATCTGAAGTTCGGCGTTCAGATCAGAGGGCTCACCTAGAGAGGCCAGCCTCAGAGGAGAGCCAAGGACGAGCGAGGTCCACACAAATCTCCATATTGATTGATGCCTATGAGGCGAGGCTCCAAGAGTAGAGGGAGTCCGCTCGTAAGCAAGAGGCTGAGAGTTCTTGCCTCAAAAGGAAATTAGAAAGGATGGAGAAAGAGCTCCACCGCCGCACTAGGCAACGTCCATATCGCATCCTAGACCTCAGGCGAGCAAGTCTCACAGTCGAGGAAATAGCCCTAGACATGGATCCCATAAGGGTGAGAAGCACGAGTCAAGCGACGACTCACTCGAGCACCAGTGTCCCACGCGCCGTTACAGGAGTCCAACTCGCAGCAATGAGAACATACGAAATTTGGTCCAAAGGGAGCCACATCACGGTGATAGATCGCCTAGGGAGCTTAATAGACGAGATCTCAAGACCTAGATGAAATCCCCTTTCTCAAGGGAGATAGAAGAAGAAGAAGTCCCCAAGAAATTTGCTATTCCAAGATTCAAGATATATGATGGAAAAACTGACCCTATCGATCACGTTACGTAGTATAGGCTGGCCATGAGTCTCTAGAACCACTGGGATTCACTGATGTGTCAAATTTTCCCCCAAGTCTGTACGAAGTGGCCCAGAAGTGGTTCGAGAGGCTCCCTCATAGATCCATTAAGAGTTTTGAGTCCATGGCTGAGCTTTTTACGGCTCGCTTCATTACCAGTAGCTCCCACCCGATGAGGATGGATGCTTTACTAACAATGAAGAAAATGCCTCAAGAGAGCGTCCGGGACTACGCAAAAAGGTACTGGGAGTTGTTCAATGAAGTCGAAGACTGATCAGAGCAGGTAGCACTAGCCTCCATCAAGATTAGCCTACCCAACTCTTGCCTTCTGCACCAATCCCTGATGAAGAAGGAGGTCATAACCATCAATGACATGATGGCTCGCATCGACAAGTATGCTAAGGTGGAAGATGTGACCCATCTCAATGCAGGGGAGAATGGCCGAACTAAGCTCGCTGCCAAGGGCAACGAAAAAATTGAAAGCTAGAAAAAGGAATAAATAATGGGGCCAAGAATGGCTCCATGAACGGTTGCAAGAATGATGATTCAAAAGCATTTCAGGCAGTAAACACTGTCTTCAAAGAACCAATCTACAAGATCCTTGCGAAGATCAAAGATGAGCCATTTGGTAAATGGCCCAGAAAGATGGGAGGAGATCCTTCAAAGAGAAATAACACGCTAAGATGCACTTTTCACAAGGAGGGAGGACATGAGCATTGCAAGAATGTTAAGTCTCACCTCGAGGAACTGGCCCAAACTGTGCACCTGAACGTGTTTGTGGAGAAGAAGGCAGAGAAGGTCGCTGCCAATGGAGAAACTATACATGACAACGTACTCGAGGATGATGCTGGATAGGAATTGCTAGTAATTCATGGGGCATCTGATATGAAGCAGATTCAAGGGAATTCAGCTCGGATGGAGGTAAAAAAGCTTACAGTAGTAATGCAAGCTTTTCAGATCGATCCAGCAAAGACGCAATCAGGAGAGCATCGGCGAGCAAATGACATCGACTATAGTAAACATAGTCGATGTCCCTCTAGTTGGCTTCGCTAGAAAGGTGAATATTCCATTGGGAAAGATCATGTTGCTGGTAAGGGCAGGAAGTGTCTCCAAGATGATTGAGTTTCTAGTGGTCGACATCGACTCGCTATTTCAAGCTATCCTAAGCAGGGGGTGGCTACATATAATGAAGGTAGTCCCTTAGACATACCATCAGAAGATCAAGTACGTAACCAAGTGAGGAGTGGTGGAGATTCACATAGATCAGGCGATGGCAAGAAGGTGCTTCATAGTAGACATTTGCCCAAAACTAGAGAAGAAGGTCTAGATGGCCAAAAAGAAAATCGAGGAGAAGGAAGGTCTGATACCTTCAAAATAACAACTAAGATATGGAAGGCTCAGAGTGGAGGAAACCAGGCTCCTCCCCTGTGAGCGAGTTGTTGAAAACCAGGAAGAGATCGCAACTGGTGGGGTCAAGAAACACTGGATGTTCTTGATTAGAGCTTCTCTCACAGATCAAGAAAAAAAGGAGGTGAGAGTGTTGTTGAGAAGTAATATAGATGTTTTTGCATGGGAACCCTACGAGCTACCTAGAATTGACCCTAGTGTGATTTGTCATCGGTTGCACATCGACCCCACCTTCAGACTTATCGCACAGAAAGCACGGCGAACCATGATAAAGAAGGCTAAAGGCGTATAGAAAGAAGTTGAAAAACTGTTGGATGCATGATCAATACGGGAAGTTCAATTCCCTTAATGGTTATCTAACCCAGTAGTTGTTCCGAAGAGTAATGGGAAATGGAGAGTATGCATTGACTTCGCTAACCTTAACAGGGAATGCCCTAAGGACAGTTTTCCTCTCCAAAAAATTGACCAGTTGGTGGACGCCACAGCAGCTAACGAGAGAATGAGTTTTCTGGACGCATATTCGGGGTATCATCAGATACCCCTACATGCACCAGACCAGGATAAGACAGCGTTCATCACTACTGTCAGATTATACTACTACAAAGTTATGCCCTTTGGGATCAAGAATGCAGGAGCAACTTACCAGAGGATAGTCACCAAGATGTTCTAAAATCAAATGGGAGAAACCATGGAGGTCTACATCGAAGATATGCTCATCAAGAGAAAGCGCAAATAGGGCCATCTCTCAGATCTGTCAAATACCTTAGAGATCCTCACGAAATAATAAATGAAACTCAACACGAGCAAATGTTATTTTAGTGTCTAGTGAGAAAAATTCCTCAGGTATTTTGTTAGCAAGAGAGGCATTGAGTCCAACCCGAGCCAGATCGATGCGATCAACAAGGTACAACTAACTCTCACGATATGGGACATGTAGAAGCTCATAGACATGCTCGTTGCTTTGAACCATTTCATTTCAAAGTCCTCTGAGAAGTACAAGCCATTCTTCCATCTCTTGAAAGGAAACAAAAGAGTATAGTGGAATCAAGATTGCTCAAAAGCATTGGAGGAACTCAAGGCCTATCTTAGCAATCCACATTTCCTCGTCATACCTTAGGAAGATGATCCCCTTTACTTATACCTCGTCGTCTCCAGTCACACCATCAGTTCTGCACTGGTGTGTGAGGAAGCAGGAATTCAGCATCCAGTATACTACGCGAGCAAAACCTCATTGGACACCGAGCAACGGTACCTACCAGTAGAAAAGCTCGCCTTTGCACTAGTAATAGCTTTGAGGAAGCTAAAGCACTACTTTGAAGCTCACTCTTTCATCATCCTTACATCACACCACCTTAAAGTGGTCCTGCGAAAAGCGGATCTATGTGGAAGACTGTCAAAATGGTCAGTCAAACTCGGACGTTTTGATATCCAATTTTAGCCCAGGAACGAGATCAAAGGACATGTCCTCCCCAATTTCATCGCAGAATTCACAGGTGACCAGCCTTGCGACCAGCCTCAACCCACAAAGCAGATGGAAGATCGTCCACCAGTAGGAGTCTAGTAATTATTCGTCGATGGAGCCTCCAACTCAAAGGGGGCATGAATAGGTATTGTGCTCGGTACTCCAGAAAACACAATCCTTGAGCAAGGAATCAGGCTTGGATTTGAAGCCTCCAACAACGAGGCAGAATACGAAGCTTTGATAGCCGACCTGCAGAAGGCACGGGCATTGGGGGAAAAACAACTACAGGTGTTCGGTGACTCGCAATTGGTCTCAAAATAGATAAGTGGGTACTTTAACGCAAGAGATGAAAGGATGGCAGCCTACCTCGCCTTAGCAAAGAAGCTAATGACCAACTTTGAGGAAGTTAGTGTCCAACAGTTTCCCCGAGAACAGAATAACCACGTTGATGCCCTGGCAGCCGTAAGTTCTGTTATCGATTCTAACTTAAATAGAATGATCCTCATTGACTTCCTCGTCGGTCCAAGCATCAAATAAAGAGACGAGCTGCCAAATGTGGAACATATGCTCCAGATCGAGTCAGCACCCAGTTGGATGGACTCTTTGAGAGACTACTAGAAATATGGCGCACTTCCAGATAACAAAAAGTCCGCTCATCGGATAAGAGTTAAATCTACTCACTTTCACTTATCTCCTGAGGGAAAACTATACAAAAGATCATTCATTGGCCCTTACCTTCAATGTGTCCACCCAAAGGACGTCGAGAAAGTCCAACATGAACTTCACAATGGAATCTATGGGAGCCATATTAGAGGGAGGTCCCTAGATTTCCGAGCAATGAAGAAGGATACTGGTGGCCGTATATGCAAAGATATTCGGCAGTGTATGCTCGCAAATGTGAAAAATGTCAACTACATGCTCCTATGGTCCACCGACCCGCCAGCGACCTAAGATCACTAACCAGCCCATGGCCCTTCACTTAGTGGGGAATGGATATCGTAGGTCCTCCCCCTACCGCCGCTGGAAATCCAAGTATCTGTTGGTTGCAACAGATTACTTCACCAAATGGATCGAGGCAGAACCACTAGCGAAAATCAGAGATGTAGATATGATGAGATTCATATAGAGAAACATAATTACTCGCATTGGAATCCCTAGAACCATCATCACCGACAACAGAACACAGTTCGAAAGTGGCCCTTTCCAAAAATTCTGCAGAGAACACGAGATCAGGCACTATTTTAGCTCGGTGGCCTACCCCCAGAGCAATGGAGAAGCTGAGCATCCAATAAAATGGTGATCGATGGGCTGAAGAAACGAATAGAGCGAGCTAAGGGTGCATGGGTGAACGAGCTGCCACATATTTTGTGGGCTTATCGCACTACCCCACAGCAAGCAACTGGGGTAACCCCATTCTCACTAACGTGTGGAATGGAATAAATCATCCCCTTGGAAGCTGGTCTACAAACAATGAGAACCACCCTTATCGACAAGGCCAGAACGATGCGGCATTACTTGTTGAACTTGACCTAGATGACGAACGCAAAGAGCTAGACTTAGTAAAGCTGGCGAGCTATCAGCAACAGCTCGCGAAATACTATAACCAAAAGTTCAATACAAGGACATTCCGAGTAGGGGACTATGTCCTAAGGAATGTCCTTGGCAGTGAAGTAAAACCATCAGACGACAAGCTAGGGCCAAACTGGGAGGGACGATTCAAGATAACAAGAGATAATCTGCAAGGAGCCTATCACATAGAAACACTATAGGGTAGAGAAATACCCCGAGAATGGAATGCAACCAACCTAAAGAAATTCTATTTCTAGTTTTTTCTTGGCACTTTTATCAAATTTTTGGAATAGGCAAATCACTTTTTATTTACTCGTGAATTAATGAAATATGTTTGGCCTTTGCATTCTATTAAGTGTTAATTCTGTATTGAGAACTTTATAACTTGCACACCCTTTCCAAATAACAGGCACCTTACTCAAAGCATAAAAGCAGTGAATCACCCTCCTCAGGTATTCGTTATGAAACACGAACAACCTCCTAGCATTGCCTCGGCAATATATGAAGCCCTACAGGGGATCCTTAGGAAATTAGACCAAAAATGAATTGGTCACCAAACTATGTTTGGATCAAAAAACCTGCTCAGATAGAACATCCAGCACCAGGTGTGTCCTCGCCATTGCCACACTTAGGCCTAAGGAAGTGTGATGACATTACCTAAAAGGTAAAGTGATGCAGAACGGTATCTTATAAGCATACAGGAGTGGGAGGACACTTACTCAACATGGCAACCATACCAATCAAGTTGGCCATCAGAGGCCCAAGATAATTAAGTGAGAGATAAATGATGAACACATGTTTAGTCAGCGAGATTACCGAAAACATTGATATTATATTACTTCATGACATTTACAACAAGAATGTACAACCCGTGTTTAGTTAGCGAAATCGCCCAAAACATCAATATTACATTACTCCATTACATATATACAAAGAATTACAACTGTTAAAATCCTAATGAGGCTGAGGCCTCTGAACAAGATAGTCATCCACTTGTGCTCTTCGACCATCGTCCGGATGAGGAGCCAGTTCCTGCTCGACCTCATTGGCGATTGGCCTTTAACAGTTTCCAGGGGATAGCATCGATAAGGATCCGTTTGTCGTCCCTCCTGAAAGGATTAGGCCTCAAAGCTGAAGGAGAGATCTCATGAAGGTACCAGAGTACTGAGTTCCTCGGGACTTGCATCTCCCTAAGGGCGCTTAACCATCCCCTAATAAAGGCAAGCTCTTCGAACTCTATCAGCCACATCGGAGCATCTGTCCAACCTTTATCGTAACCATCATTCCACGCTCACCGAGGTCCTTTCTTGAACAGATGCCTCAGCCGTGTGATGTCCATTTAAATCCTGGTAGCAATCATATACGCTCGATGGGCGTATTATCGAAGCTCATTAATCTCCCTAGCTGGACCCCCTTCATCAGGACCAACTCACGGAGCCGCCGATGAGGTAGAACCTCGCAAAGGTGGGGGAGAGCCTCTCAGCTCTGTGCCAGTTCACGAAATAGCTGAGGAAGAGGAACCTCATAGAATCCGAGGTACGATGCTCGGCGCATGCTCCCTGAGTCGCAACACCTCCCTCCTTAGAGTCTCATTCTCCTGCTGAAGAATTTATCTGACTCGATTGATTTCAGAAGCATCTAGGATCCTAGCTCTCAAATTGTTTGCTTATTCTTGGACTGAGGCACCAGCTTCTTCCATTTCCTGAAGTCTATCCTTTAGCTTGGTGAGAAGCTCAGACTGGTCCTTAAAGCTATTATTTCTTGACCAAAGATATTTGCAGATCCTATTGAAGGCCTGAGAAACTTGGGTGCTTGCGTTAAGACCAAGAATTCTTCCCAGCTAAGAAGTGGAAGGTATATACTCATCCATGTCAATCAACTACAATCCATACAAGTAGTAAAAAAGCATAAGAATCAATGACAAGAAAAGAAAGAACTTTCATTTCATTAAAATAAAAAGGTACAATTACATCGGTTTGTTCAAAAAGAAGTACAAGTAGAGAGAAGTCCTAAGAGCAGTCTAAATAGCAACCTCAGCTTATTTGGAGGAAGCCAACTGCTTTCCCTTATCAGCAGTAGTAGGAGCATCACCCTTAGACGGAATAACTACTGTTCCCTTAGTAGGAAGAGAACCAACAGGATTAGTTTGAGAGGCAGGGGATTCATCTATAATAGGCTTTGGGCCTGGATCATGCTCATCAAACAAGGGAGAATTGACATGCACCCTGGTATCTAAAAAAGCCTTGTTCCAGCCCTTCTTGATGTTCAGATGGCTGATGTAGCCTATCTGAACCTTAGCATCCTCATATCTGGTAGCCCACCCAGAATTATATGAACCTTCCCTGATAGTGGCTTCGTCAGACTCCATCTTCTTCATCTTCTCTACCACTACCTTGTTCTCCTCCACCACAACGATATTGCTCATGTAGACCAGGTCATAGGACTGCCTCAGCTCGTTCAGCTCCTTCATCGCCGCCTCCTTCGCCCCATTGGCTTTGTCAAGAGCAAGATCGGAGGACTTCTAGGGCTCATTAGTAGCCTTCAAGATGGAATCCATCTCGGCATTCCTCCCACGCACCTCGGCATTATGTCTTTCTAAATCATCCTTCGCCCTTACCAGTTCGTCGCAAGTACGGTATAGGACGGCGAAGTCAGTCACAAACTGCAAGGAAAAAGAACATTAAGCAAGAGGTTGCATTAATGGAAAAACATTAAATTGTGAGCATAAAGGAAAGAAAAATACTTTCTAGAGCTAGCCTCTAGCTCGCCCCCAGATCTAGCTGATCATACCCCATCGGCTTCTTACGATTAGCAGGTAAAATTTCTCTCTCGAACAATGCAGGAGCCAATTGAGGAGAGAGAGAAATAGATGCCCCCTCTGGCAAAGCAGACACAAGCACCAGAGCATGCCCATCCTTCGTCCTTGCCTCCTCTTTCCTTCTCTCCTCTTCCATATTCTTCCTCTCCTTCTCAGCTCTCCTCCTATCCTCAGCTTTCCTTCTCTCCTGCACCTTTCTCCCCTCTTCCTCTCTCTTTCTCTCTTTCTATCTCAACAACTCCTCCTCCTTCCTTTTCTTCTCCTGCTCATAAGCAGCAGACTGAGAACCAGTGGTAACATCCCTACTGCTGGACTTTTGCTTCTTCGATCGCTGAGCGAGGAGCACATCGTCCTCATCATCATCATCATCACAAATCAGGTTCCTCCTAGGGGAACCATTTCCTCACTGGAACTACTAGATGTACTAAAAGATTCCTGAGCCTCAGAGACCTCATCCGAGATGGAAGACTCTTCAACACTAGATCTCACCTCGTTGGAACCACCTTCATCACCTCCTCTGATATCACTTTCAGAGTTGCTAACTTCCTCGTCCAACTAAATAGGATCAGCAACAGCTTCTTCAGTAATATCAAAGTTAGGAATGTTGTCCGCAGGCCTCGTAATGAAACTGGACCCAATGTTCTTATGCTCGAGAAGAAAAGCAGTGGACTAGGGATGTTCACCATCAGCCAAAGACTCCCTGATATTCCAAGCTTTGACCAACTCGAACCTCGCTAAGGGCAGGTGATTAGGCATAAATTCTTCCCAATTTATCCCTTAATTTAGTTACTTTTATCATCTCGAACAACGTAATCAATTTTACTTTATCTCATAATCTTGCTACTGACTTATCCTAACGAGTACACCGAGTTTCTGGTATTTCGTATTAATTTTGCAGGTATTTAATGTCAATGACGAAAGAAAGAAATCGGAAGAATTGATCAAGGCAAAAAGTTTGACCCAGAATTCAGATGAGATACCTAAAGAGAAGTTTAATGTATCAAGTTCATGAGCACATAGGAAGAGACGACACCTCAATCGGAGTCCCGGTGTAAAAGATATGAGAAGTCAAAGTTGAGAAAAAAGTCAAACAGGCAGACCGATCCGCCCCCAGTCCGGACTGGTCTAATGTGCAATAATCCAGAGGACCCAAGATCGAAAGCAAACCGAAGAATGAAGAAAAATAAAAGAATCGGTCTGCCAAAAAATTAAAAGAATCGATTCACCTTCCAGGCAGACCGATCCGCCTAAGACCCGGACCGGTCCGGGTGTTGAGTTTTGTAATTTTATCCTTCTCTAATGGGAGTCCTAGTGCAGCTAAAACTCCAAAAATTTTGTAGGGTATATAAACCCGAGTTTTTATCATTACTTGCACGGATAATTTTAGTTAATTTTTCATTCTTTTTCAGAAACCCTTGTTTAGATACAGTTTATTCTTTTAATTCCACTAGTGAAGATTATTCAAAAATTCTTTGATTACAAGTGTTCTTAATTTCTGCTTTTACTGCTTTGGTAAGATTAGTGAGTTTTTTCCTCTCTTGATTTCCTTTCTACATCATTCTACCAAGTTTCCTTAGTTCAATCATGGTTTTTTGCAATTCCAAAATTATTTTCATTACTTTCAGTACGCTAGGCTAGATTTTCTAAGGTAGGGATGCATGAACCCAGCCTGATGTGTTAGTTGCATGTGTATAATATTAATCCTCTGAATTTAGTGATTGATTACGACCGTATCACGTAGGGACGTGACCATTGTAGATCTTTAAATCTCATTTGCTTCTGAGTAACTGGGATGCTTTAGATTACAATTTAAGTGTAACTAGCGTGATACCGATTTACTCGTCCTCAGATTAAGTATGATGCGGGCTTAAACCTCATATACGTAATGCTTGGGAGTACTAAATTCTGGGTCTAATTAATCAGTTAAATTTATGATTAGTATTATAACTGCAGTACACTAGGGTTGGGGGATGGTATTCCTGTCCTGTTTTTCTCATTTATAGTTTAAAGTTTCAAATCTTTCTTCATCAGTATTTTAAGTAATTTAGTATAGTTGCATCTTTTCATAAGTTCATTAACTGCATCTAGTATAGTCATTCTCAAAACCAAATCATTTTTCCTTTCTTTTTAGAGTTAGAGTTAGAATTTCCTTGTCTATCCAATGTCGTCACGATTTCATTGTCCTATTTCCCTAAGGATCGATACCCGACTTATCGGATTATTATTTGAGCAACAGGATTGCACTTGAGACTAGAGAGTACGCACTTCTGAGACACATTCTTAGTCGCATCGAGTTTTTGACTCCGTTTCCGGGGAATTAGGTAGACTTAGGATTAGATGGATTCAATCTAAAACTTTGACCGAAAATTTCCAAAAATCCAAAAAGATAAAAAAAAAATCAAAAAGCACAAAAAGATTCACCATCATCTCTCACAAGCTGTTAATGCAAAATTCAGAACTCACCCCCACACCCCTTAATACTCCAACCAGTATTCACGAAAATCTAATAGTTGAGTACGATCCTGACAGTCCCCACACTCCTAATGCCCCACAGTTCTGGATTCCTCCTCCCACACTGTCACACTCAATCTCAAATAACACTCCGTTTTCTTTCTTAGGACACACCTTCGAGCACACATCGAGCACACCAAGTGAGGACACCGAGTCTCTAAGAGAGAGAGAGAGATGTCTTAACACGATAGTGCAGCCGTCATTGAGGAAGAGGCCCCATACCGCCCGCTAAGAGAAATCTTATATCCCGAGCGCACTGTCACTCCGGGATTCATTATACTCTCGTATAATGTCGGGCAATTTTGTTTCAAAAATGGGATGATCCAGATGTTACCCCATTACCATGGTATGGTTTCTGAAAAGCCATATCTACATATCAGGGAATTTGAGGATGTGTGTGATACCCTCAATGATCAAACTTGAACACAAGAGGTGATCCACCTCAAACTCTTCCCTTCTCGCTAAAAGATAAAGCAAAGATCTGGCTATGGTCTCTACCTCCAAGCTCGATTCCATCTTAGAACGAGTTACAGTCTAGATTTCTCAAGAAATTCTTCCCACCACATCGAACGATCTCCATAAAGGCTCAAATTCAAGCATTCAGGCAATCTGAAAATGAGCCATTTCATCGATGTCACGATCTTTTCAATGAGTTAGTTGTTTCATGCCCCCATTATGGATTTGATATGGTGCAAATCATTTATTTTCTCTATAATGGGATGAAACTTACCTCCAAGCAACTCGGTGAAACCATGGGTAGTGATCCGTTTGTCAATTTAGATGCCCATAATGCTCAGCTTCACCTAAGGTACATCGCCGAGACTAACCAATCCTGGGATACTTCTGATCCTAATGCTCAAAATCAAAATCATCAAGTAACCACCACTCCGTAGGCGTCCGAGCTATTTCACGTATATAAGAATTCTATGACGGACAGTCGATTAGATACGCTGGAAAAAGGATTTCGAGACCTATGTGAGGTATATGGAAGAGGACCAACTGGATCCATGCCAAATCCCATCGAGAAGGTGTGTGCGGTTTGTGAGGCAGGTCATTCAACTGAGGAATGCCCGACTATACCCGCCTACAAAGTGAAGCTTCAACAGATAGTTAGTGGTATAGGAGGATTTATGGGTAATTTCGGTGCACCGCACAGGAATTCTTACAACCCTTCTTGGAAAAACCATCCCGGTTTTAGCTATGGGCAATAACATGTTGTGATGAACCCTACTTCACATGTTGCCTCTCCTCCACCACAACACTTTCAACAAGCACCACACATGCAAGGACATATGCAAGCTGCACCACCTCAAGGAGCATATATCCCGCCACCGCGGAGAACTCTCGAGGATACTATGAATCAATTTATCACTAGCTAGACTGCAACCAATGTTAGATATGATCGCCTGATTAGCGACATAAATACAAGTCTGTCAAAGATATAATCCTCTTTGAGTGTTCAAGAGAAGGGCAAGTTTCATGCCCAGGGCCAAAGACCTCCCTAAGGTCAAACTAGTGTTAGCTCCTCCTCTACTAAACATTAGGAGCAATGTCAAGTTGTGACAACTCTACGTAATGGGAGAGTCGTTGATTTATCACCTCCCCCACACGACACAACAAAAGACAAGGAGATTTTGCCTGGCACGAAAGAGGCCGAAGATGTTCCTTGAAGGAGAGTGACAAAGAAGACACTAGTGAGCCCGAGGTAGTCGTGAAACCACCCTCCGTAGCACCGTTTCCTCAAAGGTTGATTCCTTCCCATAAAGGAAACACGCATGAGGACGTGCTAGACGTGCTAAAGCAAGTAAAGCTGAATTTACCTTTCCTCGATGCCGATAAGCTAATTCCAGCTTATGGAAAAGTCATCAAAGACTTGTTGACGGTAAAAATAAAGATGAAGGTAAAGAAGAATGTCTTTCTAGCACAAAACGTAAGCTCCATTCTACTGAACGATCCCCCGCCTAAATTTAAACATCCCGGTGAACCCACCATTACCTGCATCATTGGAGAAAACAAAATCGAAAAAGCCTTACTTGATTTGGGAGCAAGTGTAAGTATCCTCCCTTATTCCATTTATAGGCAACTTGATTTGGGTGATCTCAAGCCCACAAAAGTCACTCTCCAATTAGCGGATCGAACTGTGAAGATCCGAAGAGGCATAGTTGAGGACGTGATCGTCCAAGTTGACACTTTCTACTTCCTGATAGACTTTATCATTTGGGACACGGAGACCTCCTTCACCTCGAGTAACCATGTTCCCATCATCCTTGGGCGCCCGTTCTTAGCTACATCTAATGCAATCATCAATACTCGGAATGGGCGAATGCAACTCACCTTTGGGAACATGACCTTAGAGACCAACATTTTCCACATAGCCCAATATACGGGGGAAGAAGATGATCTTCACGCGGTGAACTTCATAGATGAGATTGTAAAGGAGTATAGTGGCGACGCCTTAGGGTCCTATTTAGTGTCGAGACACGGGAGTGAGGGGACGTACACCGACTACGAGAGGGAGGTTGGGGAGTTGAGAGAGTTACTCAATGAGAGAGCGTCAGGCAAGGACGCGAGAGATCTAAATTGGGTTTCTAGATTCAAGGAGTTACCACCGAGGGATACACGCATGGTTCCGTTCGACAAAAAGTTTCCAACCCTTGAATTGAAGAAACTCCCCTCCCATATTAAATATGCATACCTAGGAGAAGATGAGACATTTCCTGTTGTTGTCTCCTCTAGCCTAGACGAAGAGCAGGACGGTAAATTATTGAAAATTCTAAGAAAGCACCAAAGTGATTTTGGTTGGTGCATTACTGATTTGAAGGGGATAAGTCCTTTGATTTGCACTCACAAGATCCATCTCGAAGAGGATGTTAAGCCCTCAAGAGAAATGCAAAGAAGGCTAAATCCCAATATGAAAGAAGTAGTGAGAACCGAGATTATCAAATTATTGGATGCCGGGATTATCTACCCAATCTCGGATAGCAAGTGGGTGAGCCCTATGCAAGTCATCCCGAAGACGTCGGGCATGACAGTGATTGAGAATGCTAAGGGAGAGCTAGTTCCCAAACGTACCACCACCAGGTGGCGCGTTTGCATTGATTATTGGAAATCAATCCGGGAACTAGGAAAGACCATTTACCCTTACCATTTATCGATCAAATGCTTGAGAGAGTAGAGGGACACCCTTACTATTGCTTCCTTGATGGTTATTCTGAATATAACCAGATTGAGGTAGATGTACTTGACCCGGAGAAAACGACCTTCACTTGCCCTTTTGGTACGTTTGCCTACAAACGTATGCCATTCGTCTTGTGTAATTCACCCGCGACCTTTCAAGGGTGCATGTTGAGCCTATTTAGCCACATGGTCGAGAGAGGACTCGAAGTGTTTATGGACGATTTCAGCGTTTCTGGCACCTCTTTCGATCGTTGTCTAGAAAAAATAGAAAAAGTACTTGCCCGGTGTGTGGAAAAGAACTTAGTGCTGAATTGGGAGAAATTCCATTTCATGGTCACCGAGGGAATAGTTCTTGGCCACATAGTATCATCCAAGGGAATAGAAGTTGATAGGGAAAAAATAGATGTCATAGATGATCTTCCCCCACCAAAATCTCTCAAAGACGTGCGCTCTTTCTTGGGCCACGTGGGGTTTTATAGAAGGTTCATTAAGGACTTTAGTGCCATCGCTAGACCCTTAAGCAACCTACTCATGAAGGACACCCCATTTGAGTGGACAGGAGCATGTCAAAGCTCTTTTGAAAAACTAAAAACCATGCTTGTGTCCGCTCCCATAATTCAAGTTCCGAATTGATCTTTACCATTTGAACTTATGTGTGATGCTAATGATTTTGCGATAGGGGCTATTTTGGGCCAAAGAAAAGATAAGCAGGCTCATGTCATCTATTACTCTATCCGAACTCTTATCGGACCACAACTTAGCTACTCTACCACAGAGAAGGAGTTGCTAGCGATAGTCTTTGCCCCTAATAAATTTCGGTCATACCTTATCGGTTCTCCCATTACTTGCTTCACCGACCACGCAGCTTTGAAATACCTACTTGCAAAGAAAGATGCAAAGTCGCGCCTCATAAGGTGGATCCTACTCCTACAAAAGTTCAATCTCTCCATTAAAGATAAGAAAGGAGTAGAAAATGTCGTTGCCTACCACTTATCACGGCTTTCGTCCGACGTACCTTGTGATCCCATACCCATAGACGAATACTTTCCAGATGAGCAACTTTTTGCTACCTCTTCTTTGCCCTGGTTTGCGAATATAGTGAACTACCTTGTCACGGGAGCCGTCCCTCCTGACTGGACACCGCAAGATAAGAAGAGGTTTATAACTTGGTCGCTCATATTTTTCTATGACGATCCCTTCCTTTTTAAATATTGCGCCGACCAAATCATCCGACGATGTGTACCGGATGACGAGATCCCGAAAGTCATCCAGTTTTATCATTCGAAAGCTTGTGGAGGCCACTTTTCGACGAAAAAAATGACCGCTAAAATTCTGCAATGCGACGTCTATTGGCCCACAATGTTCCGGGATGTGAACTCTGCTTGTAAATCTTGCAATAGGTGCCAACGGATGGGAGCGATTACCCGACGAGACATGATACCTCTTACCCCTATACTCATCATTGAGATCTTCGACTGTTGGGGTATTGACTTCATGGGTCCCTTCCCCCGGTCCTTTGATTTCCTATACATCCTTGTTGTGGTAGACTACGTTTCTAAATGGGTGGAAGCTATAGCTACAAAGACAAATGATAACAAAGTGGCGATTAACTTCATGCAAGAACACATACTTTCCCGCTTCGGTGCTCCGAAAGCAATAATCAGCGATAATGGCATGCACTTATGCAATAGGCCATTAGAGAAGCGAATGAGAAAGTATGGAGTCATTCGCAAGGATGGAACGACTTATCACCCACAAACGAATAGGCAGGCCGAACTAGCGAATCGGGAAATCAAGAATATTCTTAAAAAGACCGTCAATCCTACCCGAAAAGATTGGTCACTTAGATTGAACGATTCGCTATGGGCCTATCGCACTGCATATAAAAATCCACTCAGCATGTCCCCTTTATGCTTTGTGTATGGAAAACCTTGACATCTTCCCGTGGAATTAGAGCACAAGGCGTATTGGGCGATTAAGGAGTTAAACTATGCCATGGATAAGGCCGACAAAGATCGCAAGCTTCAAATAAATGAGTTAGAAGAAATACGCAATGATGAGTATGAGAATGCTACAATTTCCAAATAAAGGATAAAACTCGCTCACGATAGCATCATTCAATGCAAACAGTTTATTCTCGGGAAAAATGTGCTTCTTTATAACTCTCGGCTTCATCTTTTTCTGGGCAAGTTATGGTCACGATGGTCTGGCCCGTTGATTAGGCATATATTCTTCACATTTATCCCCTTAATTGCGGTATTTTTATGATCCCGTGAAGTGTATCTAGCTTGGATTTGTCTCTTATTTATGCTACTAACCTTTTTTGGCAAGTATTTCGTGTTTTGTGTATTTCTCATGTGTTTTACAGGTATTTCATGTAAGTTAGTGCGAAGGAGAACTCAAAACAGTGAAAGAAACCAAGAAATGGAGAGTTGAAGGGAATTTTCGTAATATTTCATCCTTATTCCAGAGGTGGGGCCAACTAGAAAGTTGAAGATCTCTAAATTACAAGAATACTGGAAAAAACGGCACCTCAATCCGAGCTACGGTGAAGAAGTTACGATGTTTTGAAGTTGCGCGATAATGAAGAGTCTCGATGTGCGGATTTCTGTCATTAATTATGCAGATTTTATGGTGATTGGTTGGCAAAAACTTGTTCCACAAGCGAAATTTGATGCCAAATTCGTGCAACTTGGTGCTATAAAAGACCAAGCCCTACCTCATTTTCAAGGAGAGTAGAATTCTAGAGAGAGGGAGACAAATTCTAGAGAGAAATTCATTTTTTTAGAAATCCTTTTTAGTTTTTCATACTCTTAGAAAAGCCCTAATTTGTATGTTTGAAGATTCAAGTTCATCTAGTGCAGATTTCAAGTATCAATTCTTCAATTCAATTCAAGTATCAAATTCCCTTCTCTTATTTAATCTCAATTCTATTTTCAATTTCCAATTGTTTTGCAATTTGTTATCAATGTCTTGTAGATCCATAATTTTATATGTGAATTTATTCTTGAACCAAATCATGAGTAGCTAAATTCCCAAGGGTTGGGGTACATGAACACAATCCAAGGTAAATTATTTATGTAGAAAATAGAGGTTAAATTAAAATATTGATTGAATCGTGAAAGAAACTCATACAATCATTGTCAATCTTTTAATCTCTCTTGCCCTAGGTACTTGAGATGTTTAAGAAAGCTTTGCGAGTATGATTTATCATTCACCGCTTTATATCTATCTTTGATTTCATATGATGCGGGCTAGATCCCTCATATATGTAATGCTTAGAATTTATAAAGACCGGATCTAGTCAATAATTTTAATTTACAATTCTAGTATTCTATACGGTAATTTGTTAAGGATTGAGGGATTGTACCCTACCCTATTTTCTTCCATTTGTCAAATCTAATTTCTTTTGCACTTTTTAGTTTGTTTTTCTTAATTAATTTTTTAATAGAAATTTTCCCAATCTTTAATCACCTTTTTGTTTCTTTTGAGAAATCATTTCAAGATTTAATAATTTTTCTGATTATTATTTGGCAATCTCGATCCCTGTGGATACGATCCCGACTTACCGGGTTTATTACTTGAGCGACAGGCTTGCACTTGAGCCTAGATTGTACGCACTTTTGAGACAAATTCTTAGTCATGTCACCCGTTCGTTGTGAAGAATGTTTTTCCTCATGGATTTATTGAATTAGACGATTTAAAAGGGGGAAATACAATCAAAGTAAATGGACAAAGCCTAAAGCCATATCTAGAGGCGTGTGTGGAAGAAGTCGACACCGTTTGGTTGTCAGACCCCGTTTACGGGGTAGAGTGAGCTGTTACAGCGAGATCATCTCACCTCCGATGTGCATGGGGTGAGAGTCGTGTGTGTAGTGAGCATCAATAGGATAAGGGTACATTTGGGAGAAAACATTCACATTTTTGGGAAATTGATTCAAGATGCATTGGCCAGTGATATTGAGAGGTTTTTAGTCCACAATTGATAGGGAGCATGTTGTGAAAGTGAAACGTTTCGGAGAAGAGCGGTCGAAATTAAGTTAGGGGAGAAATCCAGCTCAAATACAAGAGTCGGACTAGTTCCTTTATTTTAGGGCCGGACCAATCCGCCCCGGACCGATTCCTTTAATTTTGAGCCGGACCGGTCCGATAGTCGAATGTGCCAGTATATTAAAGGATCGGGCCGGTCCAGTCCCCAGGCAGACCAGTCCGATGTCTGCAGAAAATTTCCCCCCTTCCCAAGATTCACCCCCCTTATCCCCAATTCCATTCATTCCCTCCAAACTCGTCCACACCACTCCCAAGCCTAACCTTTCCCTCCCAAATACACCCCATTCTTCCTTCAAACCTTTTCCCTCCAAATCCAAACCCTACCCCCACCCTTTCACCTATAAATACCTACCTTCACCCTCACTTTCCCTCCACACCTTCAACCAAACTCCTCTCTTCTCCCTCCCTAATTTTTCAGGAAAAATATCTCTTGTTATCATGGCCCAACGTGCTGCCCCCCACCAAATACGACTCCATCGACATTTACCCCTCCGGCCATGGGGAATTCCGCTCCCGCCAAGAGGAGCGATGATGCCATCGATTCTTCGGTCCGGATCGCAAACTCCATTTGGAGCATGCTGTCGAATGGACCGGTCTTCCCCAATCCGTCACCGCCCTTTCATGGCTAGGGGTTGGTTCTGATTCCTCAACAAACCATACGAAGCGGCTTGGGCAGCCGAGGTGCGCTCCTTTTATGGCACCCTTGTTCGGACGGGCCAATTCGAGGCTCAAGCTTACGTGGATGGGACTGTCATCCTCTTTTTGTTGACCCTTCTCACGGCCAAATTATCCGAATACAATGTTCCCGATGTCCAAGAATTCACTTACCCTCGAAACATCGACCCGGTCACCAAGGAATTGATCATGGACCGCATTAACCCCGGTGTTGCATGGACGGGGTAAACTGTCGCGGTGGTCCGCCTTAATGAGAAGGCACGCTTTACCTTCCAAATCATGTGTGAGAACATCATGAAAACGTCAAATGACTCAGCGATGCAGCCCCGTCAGGCCTCTTTGACCTACCACCTCTTTGATCCACACTTTCATCAACTTGGCCCGCACCTTATATGCCAACATCATGGTCACAGCCCTGGATGAGAAAGGTGTCGCCCCACTTACCTATGCCCATTTGATCACTTCCATCCTCAAGGACGCTGGCATTGCGGCACCGCTCGATCGAATTCGCCTCCCCGGTCCTTTTGGACAGGGGACCCGCACTAAGAGCCTAAAACAACTACCTGTCCTTGGGGAAAGGCGGGGAAGTGATAGCGAAGAGGAGGTTTCCTTGAGCGAGAGCGACGAAGAGGAAGAAGAGGCAGCCGGTGCGGATGTCGAAATGGGGGATATCGGTCAGGATGAAGAGTCGATGGACGAAGAAGACGACCCAGATTTTGAATAGGCGGGTAGCGACCTCACGAACCGGATGGCGGCTCTGGAGACGAGATTCGGAAACTTCTGGACCGATTACCTTCACGATACGAGCATGATGTTCCGTTTCCAAGAGGACATATACTGAAGCCAAGGGGATCCCAATGTGCCATTGTCCTCCTATTTCTATGATCCCTATGTCCCCAATGCGCCCGGTTCCTCCCAACCCCGCCCCAGTGAAGCTGTATTGGTGTGTGTGGCAGTTTTTATGTATTTTTCCTATTTCACATGTGTGTATGCTTTTCCTTTCAATTGTACCACAGTCTTATTTGCTATAAAATCTGCATTTTCTCCATTTATTTGTTTTATTTATCACACTTCTTATTTTGCCTTGTTTAGATTTTTGTCCTTTTTGCTTTAGGTCAATGCAAAAGTCTAAGTTAGGGGGGGTCACAAGTGTGTATTTATAAAACTACACAAATTTTCAAAAATGCCCAGAAATTTCCAAAAAAATCATAAAATTTTGATAACCCCAAAAATATTTTTGTTCAAAATAAATAAAAATTGGAATTCAAATTTTTCAAAAATATCATTAAAAGTCGGATTGAAGTCTCAAGTTGTAAAATTCAACATACACAAAGCCGAAATTGACCAAAGATGGAAATTCAGCGAAAATTGACGACTTAAACGAATAAGTGTAGAGATTAACAAACCCGGTGAAATTCGAGCCTATCACTTTTTGCGAGTTTTTAAATCAATCCGAGTTAATTGTTAACTCAAAGTTATTTTCAGCACCTAAAAAGTCGTCGAGGATCTCAATCCTTTCATTTTGATCGGTTATGGAAAACGTGTGTGATATTGTTGTGAAAAACGTGCCAAAAGTGATCTCTAAACTTAAATTCATCTCGAAACGCATATGGTAACGCAATTGGTATTTTGGAAAATGAAGTTGGCCCTCGTTTGTCACCTAAAAATATTGGCCAGAAAAAGATGCGAAAAATCACCCCTTTTGTAACCAAATTGAGCCAAATAGATTTTCCCTTTCGTTTGACAACCCGAAAAACCCAAATAGCCCAGAATTGCGAAAAATGGAAAAATTCAGAATTTAGATCCGAAAAGTGCATAGAAAGGGGAAAAAAGATATGCTCAACAAAAATAGCAAGAAAAGAAAATAAGTGAAAAACAGAAAACAAATAGAGAAAAAGAAGAAAAAATGAGCAATAGCCTGAAAAAATCACAAATGGACATCATAAATGACTTTTCCAATTACAATCCTTCCTACCACTTTTATTTTACCCCATATACCTTAAAACCCGAAAAAGTCCTAACCGAGTCTAAATTGCAAAATTGGTTACCACGTGGAGAGCTAATACACCAAAAGATAATAAAAGAGATTGAATGCGCGAAAAAGAGGCAATGTTCCCGTTTTTAAAACCGTATTCCGTTGATTAGATCCTATCACTATAAAATTTTCGTATTTCTACGTATATGCGTGACTTTGTGTCCATTATATTTACTCTTTTTATCACGCATATTGAGAGAATAGCCACATTTTGAGTAATTCATTTGGGAGAGCATTCTGTGAGAATTTGAAATCAAAACGAATTTTCGGATAAGTAACGTAATGATCAATCGGTGGAAGTTAACGGTTCGATTTTTGGCTTCACACACACGCACTATGATTTGAGACTTGTAAATATGACTTGATGATGACTATTTTCTGGAAAAGTTTGAGTTATACAATTTTTAAATATTTTGATTTTTCTTTGAGTCGAATTTTGTGGGTACATTCTCTGCAAACCCTCACGAGACACAACTTGTCCTACTAGGGTGACCTAGGTGTTTAAGGGCTTGTTGCATATGCTAAATGCAATCGCTTGCGCGCGAAAAAGGTATTCTATCCCAATAAAATGTTTTTCAAGAGCTGAGCCCTGCTATGAATCTTTTACATTGCTCGGGCCGCACAAAGTTCTAAGTTAGGGGGGTTTGATTAGGCATAAATTCTTCCCAATTTATCCATTAATTTAGTTACTTTTAGCATCTCCAACAACATAATCGATTTGACTTTATCTCATAATCTTTCTACTGACTTATCCTAACGATTACATCGAGTTTCTGGTATTTCTTATGAATTTTACCGGTATTTAATGTCAATGACGAAAGAAAGAAACCAGAAGAATCGAGAAAGGCAAAAACGAAAGGCAAAAGGGTAAAAGTGTAATTTCTACCCAGAATTCGGATGAGATACCTAAAGAGAAGTTGAAGGTATCAAGTTTACGAGCACATAGGAAGAAATGGAACCTCAATCGGAGTCCCGGTGTAAAAGATATGAGTAGTCAAAGTTGAGAAAAAAGTCAAATAGGCAGACCGATCCGCCCCCAGTCCGGACCGGTCCACTGTGCAATAATCCAGAGGACCGTGGATCGAAAGCAAACCAAATAAGGAAGAAAAATAAAAGAACCGGTCCGCCCCGGACCAGTCTGTCGATCCGCCTTCCGGAAGACCGATCCGCCTAAGACCCGGACCGGTCCAGGTGTCGAGCTTGTAATTTTATCCTTCTCTAATGGGAGACCTAGTGCAGCTAAAACTCCTGAATTTTTTTAGGGTATATAAACCCGAGTTTTTATCATTATTTTCACGGAGAATTTTAGTTAATTTTCCATTCTTTTTCAAAAACCCTAGTTTAGATACAATTTATTCTTTTAATTCCACTAGTGAAGATTATTTAGAAATTCTTTGATTACAAGAGTTCTTAATTGCTTTTGTTACTGCTTTAGTAAGATTAGTGAGTTGTTTCCTCGCTTGATTTCCTATCTACATCATTCTACCAAGTTTCCTTAGTTCAATCATGGTTTTCTGTAATTCCAAAATTTTTTTCATTACTTTCAGCATGCTAGGCTAGATTTTCTAAGGTCGGGATGCATGAACCCAGCCTGATGTGTTAGTTGCATGTGTATAATATTAATCCTCTGAATTTAGTGATTGATTACGACCGTATCGCGTAGGGACATGACAATTGTAGATCTTTAGATCTCATTTGCTTCTGAGTAACCGGGATGCTTTAGATTACAATTTAAGTGTAACTAGCGTGATACCGATTTATTCGTCCTCAGATTATGTATGATGAGGGCTTGAACCTCATATACGTAATGCTTGAGAGTACTAAATTCTTGGTCTAATTAATCAGTTAAATTTATGATTAGTATTATAACTGCAGTACACTAGGGTTGGGGGATTGTATTCATGTCCTGTTTTTATCATCTATAGTTTAAAGTTTCAAATCTTTCTTCATCAGTATTTTAAGTAATTTAGTATAGTTGCATATTTTCATAAGTTCATTAATTTCATCTAGTATAGTCATTCTCAAAACCAAATCATTTTTCCTTTCTTTTTAGAGTCAGAGTTAGGGTTTCCTTGTCTATCCAACGTCGCCACGATTTCATCGTCATATTTCCCTGAGGATCGATACCCGACTTATTGGATTATTACTTGAGCGACAGGCTTGCACTTGAGCCTAGAGAGTACGCTCTTTTGAGCTCGCGTCAGCAGGGTCCAAGTTCTTTGTCCTCGCTGAAAAGAAAACATGAAAGTATTAGAAAAATCAAACATTAATAGGAAGACCAATGAGCAGAGAAAAAATTACCTATGTACTCCTCTCTATAAAAAGGGACTGTCAATCTATCAGACCTCACCCCCTCAGTATGGGGGGATAACTGCCAATTCCTAGAAAGAAAGCCCTCTTGCCAGTAATCCTTATGAGAATCAGGTTGATTTACTACCAATACCCTATCAGGACGCCTGGCCTTGAGGTAAAGAAGGCAAGATCTAGTTCGATAGAAAGAATAGCAAAAATAGATTTCGGCGAGCCCTAAATTGGTGCCATAGGGTTGGTTTATTCTATGAACCCCATTAATTATTTTCCATACATTTGGGGAACACTGTGCAGGGACAATGTTGAAATAACCAAAGAAATGCAAAAACAAATTGCTTGGAGGAAAAGTAATACCCCCTTGGGAATGCAACAGGACGTGAATACAATGAGCACCATCTATCTCTCTAACATTCTTAGGGACAGATACACACTCAATCTCTACCCATTCAGGAATATTATAAAACTTCCTAAACTCAGGCACTGATCTATTACCTATCTTCGTCATTTTTAAAATCTAAATTATACGAAGAAAACTCAATAGAGAAAGCATTGAGAGAGATTAAAGGGGACTTGCGAGATGAAAGTTTGGTTGGACAACGCAAGATCATAAGCCCAAACGATGAGGGAGATTGAGAGAAAATAAAATGAAGACCTGGAGAAGAGGGAACAATGGCTAAAACTCGTAGAAGATGAGGAAATGCTAAGAAGCTTCAAACGACAATATAAAAATGCCACTCCAAATGACTCCTTAAACGTTTTCAATCATAATGCACAGGACACGAAGCAGGTTGCCTCCAAAATCAAGTAGAGAACTCCAACATTGGAAAGAGTTACACAATTTACAAAAAAGCCATTATGCCAAATCATTTAAATTTATTAAGCCCAAATTGTGGCCCAACAACTTTAGGGCCAATTGTGGGTACCCGGATTTGCCGTCATGGGCCCAGACGAGTAGCCTAATAAAAATGGAGCAAAGTTCGGACCCCTCGCACCTCAACTAAATTCAATTATGACTTAGTCCTCTCCTAAAATCTCGTAGGGAGATATTCCAGGAGATAAAGATGGACGTGGGGGAGTCCAACACCCCCACTACCCGAAGATAAACATGTATATAACAAACCCTAAGCCTGGGGCAAGAGGCACGATTGGTATTCTCTGTAAACACTCCCCGGAGTATATATAAATAATACTGACTGCACCACCGTGGACGTAGGCATTCTTGCTGAACCACGTACATATTTTTTTGTGTGATTGGCATTTTATATTCTTTATTTCCTTTGGTGATTGAACTTTTCTTATTTATTTGTGTTGAATATAATTGTGACCACAGTATCGTCAGTAGATTCTAAGAATGAGCGATCTGAGATTCCTGATTAAATGTAGTATAGGGCTGGCCACCCATTATTATTTAAAGCGGGTTGTCACACAATGTTGTGTTTTTAACAATGGATATATTAATGCTTCTTGTGAAGGGAGCTAAAAGAATCGAAAGATTTAGTTGGAGAGTCAGACTGTGTAAATTTGTGTTACTGAATCATCGCGAGGGGGAAACCCATTAGGGGACCCATATAAACGATTCAGATAGCTAAATTCCTACCAAGTAATGATGGATTCAGTTGAGACTGGTAAATCCAGTAGTGTGTTCCTTAGGGCCAGCAAAGCTAAGGGAACAATGAGGGTAGTCATCATGGTTGAGGGTATCGGTGTCCGAGAGAAGGACAACCCGAATGCGATTAGCATGGCCGAAGATAAATGGATTATATGGAGATATATCATATGGGGATAAGACCACATGCATTGATTTTGCCCAAAGTGAGTAAAGGGAGAAAAGTATGCTGCCTAGTGGGCGCAATGATTAAGATAGTTTTTGGTTCGGTTCGGACAAGCGTGTTATGTCTGGGAACCATTTATGCAACCAAGATGATTGGAAAGAAATGAATTTGAGTTTTATTCTCGTGTGAATAAGGTATGCTTTATGTGATATAAGCGAGCCGTAGTATTTCGAATAGTTCTAGATATGCGTGTGATACATGTTTCGTGGTTATATCAATAACATTATTATGTGTATGTATTTCCTATTGTTTAGTGACGTGTTAAACGAGTATAATTCTATCCTAGATATGACTTATATTGATCTAAACACATTATTAGACCTTGGACCAGGACCAATAGATCTCAATAATCGACAGAGCTGCGTAGTAGTGTATCGGGAGGGTTCCCTGTTTGGATTTCGCTTTGCGTGACCACCCACGCACGAAAGCAGTAAATGTCGGGAGTTGGGAGATGTTAGACCCTAGGAAATTATGGATTATTGTAATTAGTATAGTTAAATAAATAAAAAATTAGGATTCAGTGTATCCATTTGACAAGATGAGATCTATATTATAAATGCGAAGAATTGGAATTTATATTAGTTCTTTACACATTTATTATTATTTCCATTTTCCTTTTAATCTTAGGCCGATGGAATAGGGTTGAGCCTATCTATATGTGTATATACGTTATGATATATTATGTATTAGATTTCGGTGTGTATATTGTCTAGTTATATTTAATCCCGATTAGTAGGGACGTTCACTAATGTGATTTAGGGTACGTTGGATTTTATCGAGCAAAGAGACATAGCTCATGAGTTATTTGTGCTAAGAAACTAGAAATAGTAATAGCGTTGTGATATACATGGTCTTGTGTAACATATAGTCGACGAGTATACTATTATGTCAAGAGATAGGAGTTTGAGTGTGCGTGCTATGGACTGAGGGACTAACGGATTTTGATGTTCTAACAATGCTAGGTAGTAGTGGATCAGGGGGTTCCTTATTTGGATTTCTCTTTGCGAGACGTCCCACGCATGAAAATTAGCTCATCGTTGGAAGTGGGGAGATGTTAGGTCTTTAGTCCATGAGTTTAGTAACTCGATTATTATACAAGTATCTGGTTATAATTGTGAGGTTAAAGTTATATTTGGATATAAGGCAAGTGGAGCCGGTATTTCCATGAGAGAGCGTTGATAATTTTTCTTTTTTTCACCGCAAGTTGAAGGGTGGAACGATGTTAATGAGAATTGAAATTTTGATTTATGGGGTGATTGAGAATACCCAAGTATGATAGCCATGCTGTGAATGCGAGGGCAATGGGATTATGTGTATTACGTGTGAAACATATGTGATGTTTACGTTAATATGCAAAGATTATAGGGTGTATGGCCTCCCTAGTTAGCTAATTCCAAAATTAACCGAGATAGGAGGGCGGGGGAATAAATGTGAGGAATATATGCATGTGCGGCAGTCATAAATAAAGTCGGAATGGTATGATGGACCGAATGGCATGTGAGAATGATGATAATACTAGTATATGTGTGCAATGAGAGTTGGCACACCTGAGATGAGTTGAAAGGCTGTGGGAAGCCATTTAAAAAGACACCTCTTGAGGAGAGGAAAATTCAACTATTATGGAATTTGGATCGGGGTCTAACTCAGTTGGATGTTGAGAGTTACTTGCGCGTAAATAGAATGGTGATGTCAATAAGATATGAAGAGCCCAAAAATGCTTGTTGTGGCAAAAAAGTGCACTGGCCAAAACTTTTGGTATACCTTGAGGAACAAGGGGAGTATAAGTACCACTTAATGGGAGACGTTATAAGTGGAATTTTGTGTTTGGTGAGACATAGTGAAATTCCTCTGGGTGCACCACTCATAGATGGAAATAGGTTGGTTCGGAATGGACAACCATAACTTTTGTATCAAGTCGATAATTCTAATATTGGAATGGGCAGACAGGCTAGTAAAGGAGGAGTGCACCTGTGCAAGGTTCCGCACAATATGGTTGTAGTTAGGATGAGATCTTTAAACCCAACCTCCGATAGGGATTTTTTGGAAGATGTGGGGATATTGTTTGTTTTGGGCAAGTCGCATCACCTATGACCCGATGAGTAGACGGGAGGTGGTTGACGACTAGTAAAGTGGTGTGCATGTGATTTTGGAGTCACTGCGATTAGGTTACTTTCGTAACTGACTTAACTTGTAATTGAAGTAAAGTATGGTACGATAATTAGAATAAGAAATTACTGATTGGTAGAGTTGTGTGTAGCCATTCTTACCTGTTTATTATTGACAAGGTGCCTATTGAGGTTTTGTGTGGAAAAGACTAGTTATTATCCCTTAGGTTGTTTAGAGATGAACAAATAAATAGACTTTTGAATCGAACGTGTTTTAGAGTCAATTGTCAAGAGAGGCATTAACCACAAACTGTTTTGGGATGACTTTGAAGTTTCATAAGAGTATGTCGTCATGAAACGTAATTTGAAGGACCAACTGTGGTGGTCCCATGTTCTTATGGTTTCTCTCAGAATGGGAGATTTGTGTTGGGATTGGACACGGGAAGCTGGCACTTACTAATGGGAGACTTTCCAATGGTATTAAGGAAATAGAGCCAGTGATTTATAGGCTCGTTTTATTTGGATCTCGTTGATAAAATCACAATCTCTAATGTTCCATTATTGAAGTCAGAGTTTATGACCGATGGAGTGTATCGCTATGAAGAGAATCGAACAAACTTGTTGTAAAGCCGAGACTATAGTGAGTAAGAATTTAGACAAGTGGGTACCAATGGCAGGCATATAGTGGAGTGACCCTTATGTTATTATGATTTGTATTTGTTTACTAGAGCAGGTGTTGTGGTTGTGATCCAAGTCTTTGGTACGCGTTTTCTCCGAATTTCAAGGACAAACTTCCATTGTAGGGGGAGAATGTAATACCATATACCTTTACGGATAATTAAATTACATGAGTGGGTGTAATTTAATAATCTGAGAATTTAAAGTAAATATGATGAACTAATTATATTTCATATCGCATGTGATGTTATTTTATGCGAAAGACACGTGTGGAGATGTGTTGGGTTTAAGACGTGGATTTTTTATTAGTGACTCTAATAAAGATTTCAAGTGGATGGTTGGTCTCAGAAGGGTCGATCAAGTCAGAATAGAGTACCCGAGGGTAGTGTTTAGGTTTCGGGGACTTTTTGGATTAGTAGGGACTCACATTGGTGTATACGAGTCAATTTTGGGTTTAATAAGCAATAAACCCTCATTTCTCTCTTACAAGCCATGAGAGAAAAAGAGAAAGATAAAGAAGAAAAAAGAGAAAGGAAGGAATAAAGGGAGAAAAAGATGAGGTTCGGTCCAAGCTCTGACGGATTTCAGCACGAGATTGTCGGATCTATCCAACCAGGCAAGTGTTTAACTTGGTTTAAATTATTAAGTGTGTTTATTGTTCATATCATGATTGGTGAGAAAATTATGATTTTTGGATTGGGATTCTTGAATCAAAAATGGGATTTTGGGGAACGATTTGTTATAATTTTGTTAAGATAATAATTCTATATGAAATCTAAGCTTGAATCCATGTCATTGGTGTAAATTTTTGGTAATAAATTGGAAGCAATGAAAATGGTAAGTTTAATGGAATTAGCGTGTAATTCTTAGATCAATTGATGAATCCTAATAATAATTTGGTATGTTGGGTAAATCATAGTGTGTAGATGTTATTAATGTGGTTGGGTGATGTTAGAATCCATAGAATTTGGGTTGGATGAGTATAAGAGTGAATTTCACCAAAAGTAGAAATCTAGACCGACAGGATCGGTCCATTTTTCTTGGTAATATGTTCGGTCCGGTGACCAAACCATTCTTTTTCTTAGAAACCAGTTTGGTCCGATTTTGTCAAAAAATCTGAAAAGTTTTCTTGGAGTAAAAGGATTGGAGAAGAATTTCCTTTTTGAAGATAGATGTTAGGGGATCCTAAATAGAGTGTAAGGACATCAAAACAATAAATGGGGGATGTATAAGTCTCGAGTTAATACAAGGGAATACTTATGGGATTAAAATAAGTTGTGTGTATACTTATTAATTTATACAAATTGATATATTCGGGATTATAGGCTAATGTCACGAGAGATAGGCATGGATAGACGGATGTGATATATATACATATATATATAATAAAGGAGGAGGGTTTTTTTGTCTCCCCCAACTAACGGCTGAGATTACATGTTATAGGGTTTGGTCTTTATCAACTGACGGTTTAGATAGATTGATATTGGATGTGAGGGTATGAATCTAAGGGTGAAATTGAGTGCCATATGTTCTTGAGTTAGGGAACACTTGGTCTACCTCGAGAGTTTCTGAGTGTACTTTATCTCGAGCCTCTCAATCTCACCTTCTCCACTAGCTGAAAACATCCTTCTCTCTTTGCTTCCTCAAGTGTCTCTCTCTTTCACAAACGCCCTCATTTATTTCTTTACCTTTGGTAGGAATATATTGAGAGATCCTGTCTACCGTTTTGGAACTTGGAATCTGCCTTGAGAGCCTCTCTCTCTCTCAAATTCTCTCATCACGACAAAGAAGCTCCATGAAAAGCTTCATCACAGCGACTAAGGTTTATGCCTCCAACCGCCTCTTCGGTGTCATCCACCCCACCATCCTGCCGTACCGCCTCTCCGGTGTCATCAATGATAAGGTTTAACCTTTTTTTGCTGATAATCTCATTTATTCTTTTTCCTTTGGCAGAAATATATTGAGAGTCATTTGTCTACTATTTTGGCAGAAATATATTTGAGATCTCATTTTTTTTTTTGCCTTTTCAACTTTTGGGGGCTTTGTTCCTCGATTTGGGTCTGATTATTTTGTCGTCGTAAGCTGAGTATTGAGCAAGATGAAATTTATGAAGATTGGATCTAAGGCTGGTACGTTTTCAGACTGATGGGAACCATATCATGTAAGATTTAAATTTGTTTGAGTAATTTGGTTGTATTTTTTTCAAAAATGTCAGATGCAATGAATGAACAAAGTCTGGATCTAAGGCTGGTTCGTTTCAGACTGGGTTTAAAAACAGTTTGAATTTTTTTACTATTGGAAAATGTTTTCAGGGTTTCCAAACATTTTTAATTTTTTGGGATTTTTCATGTCTCTTTTTTGTTTTTTGTTCTTAGTATTTGTTTTCTTTTTATGTTTTTTTATTTTTAACATATACTGCAATACAGTTGTGAAGCACTGCTGTCTTCTGTCATAGAAGGTCTCATTAGAGAACATATGGGAAGATTCATAATGACTCACGTAATTTTTGGTTTAAAATCCTTTGGGTATAGAAATCTAAGGATCTCGAGGCAAGTGTTGGCCATTCTGACTCTCAACCATCAAAGCGTGTGAAATTGAATGAATAACCCGCGCTCTTAGAACTGACAAGATAATATTAATGCGTGGAATATCTCAATCTTTATGTAGAGAAGATAGAGCTGAACAATTAGGGACAATTGTGACTCTCATGTCATGTCATCTTCTTAGTTAAATTCTCGTGGGCAAGGACTTCTGCTGCTAGCTCTTCAACTTAATTAATAAGAAAACTTTTGAATTTTGATTTATGGTAACTGTAGACTCCCCTGATAAGGATGAACATAGGAATTTTAATGGAAACATGAAACAACATTTTTCAAAAAAAAAGTATAGAAATCAAGGTTTGAAACCTATAGTTTTGTAAGGCCATGTGTGCGTGCCTATTTTGTTTCTTCTTTTCTTTCATTCTACAGGTATTTTTTGGGGGATATTATTTAATTTATTTACTGATTTTTTCTTCTAATTAGGTTTGTACTGATTTTGGTCTTGATTGTTTTTATTTGGATGTAATCTACAATGGACGCAACTCTCCTATTGTAGGTGATCAAGCTGTGATGTGAGATGTTAGGTTTTTTTTTTACTGATGTAGCTTTTTTTGAAGTCTTATTTTTATTTGATTATGATCATTTCCTATGGTAGGTTCACCTTCTCTTGAACTCTGGAAGGTCGTTTTGTTTCAGCAAGGTTCGTCACAAGGTAACAGGTGCAGATATGTATTTTTACAAAGAATTAAGATTGAGATCACGCAAGTGGCAAAAAGGATTAAATTTTTTAGTTTAGCTATTGTATAATTTTTTTTTGTCAAGTTGTAGCTTAATTGCTAAGTAGCTTCTAAAGATTTATTTGTATTCGAAAGCACTATGTCATATTCCAAAGAGTTTTTTTGTCAAGTGGAATCTTTAATTTAAATTAATGTAAATATGTGTTGAAACCTTTAATTTGTGTGTATTCCAAATATGTGTTGATCTCATTATTTATTTCAACCCACAAGGCTTTAATTTATGTCTTATAAAATGTGGGGTTTTGTAGATTAGCAAAGAGACCTTTGTATTCATGTCTTTTTATTTTTATTTTTTATCTAAGATGGGATAAAATTTGGACACCTCATGTGTCATATTAATGTTATTTTATGCCATTAATAAGTATGATAACAAATGCACGATGACAAATGTCATTTTATGTTATCGGGTCGTATCAGTTCGCATAATATTATTCAGAACATTTATCTTCTAAGTTTGTCAACACAACAAACACGGGACCCAAGGGCTGTCCAAAATAACCCAATGTTCGAGACATGTTTATGGAATCAAAACCCATGCATACACATTTTTAATTAATTTTTTAGAATATTACATTTTAAAAAATTACATTTGTTAATTTTTCTAACGATCAATATTTTATATTACTAATATTACTCAGTGTTTTTATTTATTCCCAATATTACGTTTTTAAAAAATAAATTTATATTCTCAATATTACTATTTCATATTCCTAATATTAGTATTTCAAAATCGCTAAATATTTTTAATGATATTTTTAGAGTTTGAATGTAATAATGTACAAATATTTGTAATTTCTCAATTTAGAAGTAGTTTTAAGTATTATTCATATATGATGCATGCGTGTAAGGTTACAAAGAAGCAATATGTGAAAAGTCTCAAAAACAGATAAAAGGCTACAGATTTGAGACCAATAGCTAACAAGTATACAACTATTATCTAATAGGTCTAGCTGTTTAAAAAGGCTTTTTTATGAGGACAGAAAAAAGAAAATGTGATAGTGCATCAATGGAGGACAACCACTGTGGTGAAAGAAAATAAAAGATATGAGGTACATGATTCCTGGACAAAATCTTTGGCTTCCAATCCCATTTGTGAGATACAAATCAATCTTATGGCTATTTACATTCCCATAGAAAGTAACCCACGTGATTCTGAAGAAAAGGACAACTCTTTTGTCCTGTAGGCAGATGATGCAACTACCTAATGCAGACCTATCCTCAACGCACATTTTAGAGTATTTGAACAGGGCTGCGAATTCAGCTTGATGGGTTTTCTCATCACGAATTTGACGAGACATTCTTCAGTTCTACATTGAAATGGCACTGATTATTGGCACTCCTTATAATCTTCTAACACTTTTTTATTTTAAATATCAATCGTGCCCTTACATTTATTCTTGCACTCTATTTTTATTTTAAATATCAATCATACCCTTATGTTTATAAAATTTAATTTTTCACTTTTTTACCTTCAATTAAAATAAGTATATTTGAAAAATAACTAAAAAAATTATATTTTTAGTTAAAAAATATTTTTTTATGAAAAACTACTTTTAATAAGAATCATTTTGAATTTTTTTTTTTTACTTTTAGTAACTATTTTATAAAAAAAAATTAGTTGTTTAAAAAAATTGTTATCTATGTTTTTTTTTATTGAAAACTGTTCATAAAAAATTATTTTATATAAAATATAAAAAATACTTTTCACAAAATAAACTGTTTTTTATGAATCATTTATTTTTGAAGTAACCTGATCACGACACAAATAAAATGCGACGTGATCAATTGTGGATTGTGTTATTACCCATTGTATTCAATTGTTATAATTTAGACTTCTTTTTGTTATAAGTGGTTTTTATATATGATTGTGTCATTTCAATTGTTTAAACTTTTAATCAATCTCCCTTACACTCTTGTGTATTTGAAATATCATATTATCATCCCTTAAATTTTAATGACAATAAAATTATATGCATCAGATGTGGTGGACTTTGGACGGAATTATGATAGTGCCATTGATGCGGAATATGAATTGTTGGCTACACGAGAACAGATTTAGCATAACCAATTTATCGTGGGAGCAAATTTATCGTCGTGCCATCGGCACGGGTACACCCTAGTGTGTGTGTATGTTTGTATGTGTGTGTGTATATATATATATACACACACACACACACACACGAGTATAGAGACAGTATATATATGATGTGATTTTAAACATATCTGTGTGTGATTGATATATTTATGTGAAGCATACCCCTCTCGTTCTTTCATGGGAATTTGGCCGATGTTGGTGAGGCCCTGGCTTGACGAGAAAAGTGTATACTCCCTAGGTCATAGTCGTCCATTATTTATATTGTGTGATTTTATTCTGGGGTAAGACATCTTGGGTAGGATTCTGTAACACTCGTAATTTTGAGGATTTAATATTTAATTATTTTTGGGAGTGATAAAAATATTTAAATTGGAGAAACTTAAATTCATGAGTTAGAGAATTTATTTGAGTGAGCCGAATTAATTATAAGTGGCGACTAAGTTTAATTGTTCTAATTAATGTGTATCGCATTTCGAGGTCGAAATTTGGAATGTCAAAAAGTTTTTTGAATGGCAATTCCAAGCGCACGGTTGCGTCCGGATGGGTCGAGATAGTCAGAAAAGAGTACCCGGGGTAGTAATTGGGTCTCATGGTATTTTTGGGTATAGACGGGCCCACACGGGGTGAGTAGGGTCATTTAAATTAGGCCCAAATGGCCAAAAATGGAATTAAGGGTTGTAACCTAACTTGGGGAAGTGTTAAATGGCAGTAAACACAATTCCCGACCTAGGGTTTGAGAGAGCCACAAAGAAAATCAAATCAAGAGCAATTGGGAGTCTTTTGGAGCCAAATTAAAGGTTTAATTAGTCATGTTCCTCATCAACCAATCTCTACACCAACGGAATCAGACCCTACGAACAATTCCAGGCAAGTGGTTAACTGTTGGGACTCCTAAATTGATGATAATCAATTCATATCATAGTGATGTGTAAATCAAAATTCGTTTTGGGTGTGTAACCAAAATTTAAATTGGGTTTTTGGAAATTGATATACCTTAATGGGATTAAGGGGGAGATTGATCGTGTTTATGATTCTAGAATGTAGAGGAATGAATCGTATGTTAAAACCAGTAAGACTAAATTGTTAATTGTTGTTAAAATGAATGAAATTCGTATTGGAGATTTGAAACCTGGATAATACCCAAATCGGGAAAACGTTGGAATAAATGGTTATTGATGACGAATTAAGGTCTGTGGGATGTTTAGACCCTTTTCTTATGTGGAGGATATGTTATTTGTATTTGGGTAAAGGTGTAGATTGAGAATCAAAGATTTAAGTTTCGTTCATGGCTGACAGTGGGCTGGAGAGGACGAATACTGGAACGATCGATCGATCGACCCAGGGGGTTCGATCGATCGATGATGCTGAAATCTGGGTTGTTCGGCCAGTTGGTTATATAAAGGGAAATTTATTTGAAAGTTAAGTTTCATACATTAATAAGTGATAAATAATTATGAAACAAATATTCCTAGCAATTATGGGAGAAAGTAATTGGGACTAGGATGTATTTATGTAGGGAACTTTATGGATGGATTTGAGAAATTGTATTCCAAAATAGTGAGATACGGATCAAGTGGGCAAGTCCGGGTATGTTGAAAATTATAGGTAAATATAATTGGGTAAATTTATGGAGATGAATGTGTGACACATTATGGGATAATATGTGGGAATGAAATTATGAGATGTAATATGGACCAAGTGAGCGAGTCCGGGTATATTGGTTCTGTGGCACCTGTAATACCCCTTAATTTTAGTGATTTTTATTTAAGGGATTAATTGAATTAAATGAGAATTAACTGGGAATTAATCCGGATATAAATACTAGCGAGATGTGAGTTGGTATTTGATTATGATGTTAAAATTGAATATTTTTTAGTATATATGGTAATATATGAGTATTGAAAATATTTAAATTGTCAAGAGACAGAAATACGACAATTTGGGAAATTTAGTTGGAACGCGCGTGTCAGTCGCGTCAGGAATGAATTTATTTAAATTAAAACAGAGATTATATTTTTATCAACCGAATGATCATTTTGAGTGAACCAACGCGTCCAGAAGGGTCGAAATAGTCAGAAAACACTAGCCGGGGGTTTAGTTTGGGTTCCGGGGCATTTTTAGGCCACACCGACAACCTAGAAGGGTATTTTGGTAATTTTAAAAATTGAGGAATTAAAACCCACGAATTTTAGAGTTTATTTTTATATTTTTAAAGAGTCCACTAAGTCCATTACCAACAAAAGGCAAGAGCGTGGGCTACGAGAGTTTTTGAGAGGAGTTAGAGAGAAGTTAAAAGAAGTTCCACCAAACCATCTTCCATCACCAGCATTTTGAAAGGAAATTGTGACCGAAAAGAAGAGAGAGAGTCAACCTTGATCATCAACAACGAATCAGAACATCGGATTTAAGGCAAGTGATTTGAAGTCATTAATTGCAATGAATATTTCCTCCATGTTTAGTGTAGAAACCTTATGCTTTGAAAGTTTTGGAGAATACCCAATGGGATTGTTGTAGAAACTCTTAATTTTGTTTAGGAATTGCATGTAGAATGAATTTGGACGAGATTGGTACCCTAAAACTTAACTTGGATGATTTTAAAAACGGATTTATGAAGAGTATTTAGGTACAATAAAATTATGTGTTCATGTTCATAGGGTTTGGGGTGAAATTTGGGGATTTATGATAATTTCATGTTGATTAGGAGGATTTGACCAAAAAAATACATTAAGAAGAACCCTAGGAGTACTTAGAGTAGTTTAAAAACATTAAAACGTAATTGGGATGATTTTAGAATGGAATTAGAGAAGAGAAAAATGAAGAAAAATGAGTTGAAAATTTTCTGGGCGTATTCTGCCATCTCGTTAGAAGACCTGCCCAGGTCGTTCGAACGACCTCGTTCGAATGAACTTCTAACGAGATGACAGTATCCCTTCTAACGAGTTAGTTCGAAGGCTTCATTCCAATGAACCTCGTTCGAACGAGATTTCTAACGAGTTGACATAATGGTCTTTTTAGACTTGATTTTATTTCGAACTTCCAGTAGACTTATTTAATTGAGTGTTAACCTTCCCTTGTTAACTAGTGGGTATAGTTGTGAGATTGGGATACATTGAGGATTAAAACTTAGAATTCTGTAGTGAACCGGGTGACATCTATGGGTTAGGATATAAGTACTTAAAATTGCGACGTGAGAACGATTGATAACTTTTAATGTGTATTATTCAGAGATTTGTAAATGTACAACATTTAATGATGGTATAGGAATGTAAAATATACCTCTATTGATAATATAAGATATCTAAGATGTGTGAATGCTTAGTATATGTGGTTATCTGTGTATGACATACCTACGATACTTGCTATCACGGGAGGTCGGCGTTCGATCAGGGCCATCTAATCTTTATGTGCCTCCGGGGGGATTTAGATTGGTACCTCGAGGACATAGGTCAGAGAATGACTTATTGACGAGTTAATAAGTCTGCTGATCATGGGAGCATAGGTATGTGCGTAACCCATGTGATGTGAACTACGTTCGCCTCCATTATGTATGTTTGATACTTGTCGAAACGATTCCTGAGAGATTCGGAATACGTGATCCTTATGTACGTGATGTACCGGGATTTGATAGCAGAGTATGTGTGCACCGCAGCTTAGTCTAGGGGTGCCATTATTATATATTATGATGAGATTGATATACCGAATTATTGAAAGGAACTGTTTATATAAGTACAAGTGTGAATTAATGTAACATCTTTGTAGAGTTAAAAATGGGAAAACTCTTAGGAATTATTATAACTAATTTTGAGTAAAAATAAGAAGACCTCCAGTTTATATTAAGACATTAGGAAATGAACTTTGAATTGTAAAAGTAATGTCAGTTCATGGATTGGACTAGTTTGATAGTAGTATAACTAGAACGGGTACGGGTACGATAGGTGTGCACAATTAGTTGAGAGGTGAGGAACTCATGTGAGTGCACGCACTATCATGTATTTTATAGTCACTGTTTAATGAAATTAATCACTTGTTGTATTTTAAACTATTTTCACAATCGGGCTCTAACCCGTTTGCTTTCAAATCTATTTTCTTGTAAAAACATTTTAGTTGCCCAGCCACAAAGACACCAAGTGTAGGAGTTCCATTCTAGTGACGTGCTATAGCTGTTGTGGAAGTTACAGGACCTCAATAGTAGACGCCTCCACTTTCTACCTTGACTCTATTTTACTCATCTGTAGGGCATATCGCCCCTTTTCTTTTAGAGACATCCTACTTACTCAGTTTTATTTCAGATTTTGGGTTGCAATTAATTTATGATTCAGACTTGGTACAGTTTTATTCAGTATTTCGAATTATTTTCGAGGAGTGTTCCTCCAAATTCATTTATTCCTTTATCGTTATAATGTGACTATAATGTGGTTGTGATATCATCATTTCATAATTTAATACTTATTGTATGTTAATCGAATTTAATTAAAATTGACAACTCACTTTTTAAATATTAGGTGGCTAGTAATTTTTTAAAACGTTTTTCAATAGTGATGCTATGAACTGAACCAACTTGACATTTTATATTAATTTGAATAAAGGAGTAGCTACCCGGTATTTAATTAGACGGGGTGTCACAGGTGGTATCAGAGCATTAGGTTCTAGTGTCCTTAGGATCTGTACGGCTTATTATGTTTCCGCTAAGCATTCTTTGATATAGAGCCCTATATTTTAGGATTATTGTATTCTTTTGTGTATGTTTCGCTTTTCAGATATTTTGAGATAATAACTGCGAACTTATAAGACTTTACTCTCATTTCAGATGCCTCCACGATGTGCACAGTGAGTTCCCAGGGATGCTTAGCCCGAGCCACAGCCTGCACAAGTCCAGGGCTCCATGAATGCCGCAGAGGTTGTCGCTATTGTAGCTCAAGCGGTAAATGCTGCTCTAGCAGTTGTGTAGTAGGCACCGCCTCAGGCGCCGGTAGTAGCGCCTGTACAGGCTCATGCATTCTCTTCTGCTTGGGAACGTGTTCGTGATGCTTTTCAGAAAGCACACCCACCGGAGTTTGCAGGTAGCTCCGATGTCGTTGTGTCCAGCCAGTGAAAGAAGGACATTCAAAGGCATTTGAGGATGTATGAGTGCACGAAGGTACAGAAACAGATACTGGCTACTTTTAAGCTAGTAGGATCAGCGTTGCAGTGGTGGGAGTCCATTACCACCACGGAGGAGAAAGACATCATTTCTATACAGGAGTTTTGGGTGCGGTTCGATCGTAAGTATTTTCCATCAACCGTTCACACCGAAATGAAGAGGAAGTTAATGAATCTCAAGCAGGAGGGGGAGACCGTGGCAGAATATGAGGCCGAATTCACTAATCTCTTGAACATCATTCCCGATGAGATTTCAACCGAGGAGAAAAAGATTCAAAAGTTAATGGATGGGTTGACCTAGAGGATCCATCAGCACTTGTTGGGTAATCTCTCGTTGGCCACTTATTCTGATGTGGTTAACGCAGCATTGCTTCACTGCCAGGACCACTGCTTTCACTTGTCAGAGGGTAAGTGATCATGAGAGTCCATCCATCAAGGAAGGACAGGGGAAAATGGTGCCAGTGGAGCACAATCTGCTCAGGGTCAGCACAGGCAGGGTGATCAGGGTTCCCAGCAGGGGGATTTTAAGAGGTTTAGATTTGGGGGTTTCAGAAATGGTCAGGGAGGTTTTCATCAGGGCCAACAGGGTCAGCACAGCCATCAAGTACAACAGGGTCAGCATGGCCAACAACAGCAGTTTCATCTGGGCCATCACGGCCAGGGGAGAAATGGCAACGGCCACCAGGGCCGTGGGCAGCAGGTTCCGAGAGGGGGGAATTTTCTAGGGAAGTGTTTCACTTGTGGAAAAATTGGCCACAAGCACCAGGAGTGTCCTGATTGGGGCAGGGCCCCACAGCAGCAGCAGGGTGCTCGACACGAGCCCCAGAGACCTATATTTCCTACCGCCCTCCCAGCACCAGCATAAATGCTAGCTTTGCCAACCATTCCCATAGTCCTAGTCCAGCAGGGACAGCTCCAGTATGGACGAGTTTATCAGCTCCAGCAGGCCACAGTCCCACAGGATCCACCTGCTATTGAGGGTATGTTCTTTATTCAGAGGACAATGGGGCGTATTTTATTTGATACGAGGGCTACACATTGTTTTATTGCCACGAGGTTTGTACACACTTTGGGGTTGTTAGGCACTCCAGAGAGCCCGATTACTTGCGTAGATTCACCGTTGAGTAGGGGTTCTATGATTTCTTTTATTTATAGAGGTGTGGGTATAGAGATCGGGAGATTTACTTTACCTGCTGATATGTTAGTATTAGAGATGACTGAGCACGATGCGATTATTGGTATGGATTGGCTAGTTGCGTACCAAGCCATGATTGATTGTTTCAGTAGGTGTATCATTTTTACCATACCCAGGCAGGAGATGTTTTTAGTGGCGATGCCTCGCTCTGAGGGAGGATCTTCCACACACTTGTATTATATAGAGGAGGAGACCTCTAAGGAAGTGGTAATACCACTTGATTCGATTCCCGGTATTAGTGACTTCGCTGATGTATTTCAAGATATACCTGGATTACCTCATAGTAGAGAGATAGATTTTGTTATCGATTTGACGCTGGGCACTCGGCCAATTGTCCGCGCACCTTATCGTATGGCTCCAGCGGAAATAAGAGAGCTAAGGGATCAGATAGAGCAGTTGTTGCGTCAGGGGTTTATCCGAAGGATTACTTAACCGTGGGGTGCCCCTGTGTTGTTCGTAAAGAAGAGGGATGGATCATTGAGGTTGTGTGTATATTGCTGGGAGTTGAATAAAGTCACGATACGGAATAAGTATCCGTTGCCCCGAATCAATGACTTATTAGACCAGTTGAGAGGAGCTTCCTTCTTCTCGAAGATTGACTTGCGATCGGGATACCATCAGTTGCGTATCAGGGAATAGGACATCTCGAAGACTTCTTTCTTGACGAGATATGGTTCCTACGAGTTCAAGGTTATGCCTTTTGGCCTAACCAACACTCCAGCCATGTTTATGGACTTGATGAATAGGGTGTTCAGAGAGTTCCTAGACCACTTCGTCATCTTCTTTATCGATGACATCCTGGTTTACTCCCGGATAGAGGAGGAGCATGCCGAGCATTTGAGATAGGTTTTATAGATGCTGAGTCTGGACAAGCTATATGAGAAGTGTGGGTTTTGGCTGAAGGAGGTACAGTTTTTGGGGCATATCATTTCAGACAAAGGGATATCAGTTGATCCGGGAAAGGTATCGGCGGTGAGGGAGTGGGGACAGCCCACGACACCGACTGAGATCCGATGTTTCTTGGGCTTGGCAGGATACTGCAGGAGATTTATTCGGGGTTTCTCAAAGATAGGAGGTCCTTTGACACATCTGACTCATAAATGTGTGCCATTCATCTGGAGCGAGGCCTGTCAGTTGGAATTCAATGAGTTGAAGGACAAGTTGACCTCAGCGCATGTGTTAGCATTTCCAAGACTGGGAGTTGAGTATCTAGGCTACACCGATGCGTCCTTACAAGGAATTGGAGGTATACTGTAACAGGAGATTCAGGCTATAACTTATGCTTCCCGTAAGCTTAAGCCTCACGAGAAGAATTGCCCCACCCACGACTTGGAGTTAGCGGTAGTCGTATTCGTTCTTCGGATTTGGAGACACTATCTCCTGGGGGAGAAATTTTGGTTGTTCACAGACCACAAGTCTCTAAAATACCTCTTCACGCAGAAGGAACTGAATATGCATCAACATCGGTGGCTTAAGTTTGTGAAGGATTATCAGTTTGATATCCAATATCACCCAAGGAAGGCTAACGTGGTAGTAGACATGTTGATCCATAGGCCAGTAGATGAGGTGGCCAAGGTGTGTAAAACTAAGTGGAAGGAGTTGGGACACTAGGATGAAGTGGCCCATCATTCATGTCTGTGATGACTGTTACACCTCAGATTGTTACGAGAGTGATAAAGGCCCAGGCAAAAGACTCTTTCTATCAGGAGAAGATAGTTCGATTACTAGCATAGGGAGCCGAGTCCTATACCATTAGTTCAGACGGGGAATTACGCTTCAATGGGAGACTGGTCGTTCCAAAAGGGGAAGACTTGCGACACGAGGTAATGGCAGAGTCGCACGACTCGCGATTCGCGGTACACCCTGGTGGGGATAAGATGTACCAAGACATGAGACGACAGTACTGGTGGAGCGGGATGAAAAGGGATATTGTCGTGTTTGTTTCTAAATGCGCCACTTGTCAGCTAGTAAAGGTGGGCCATCAGAGACCGGCAGGACTTCTACACCCGTTAGAGGTTTCGATGTGGAAATAGGAGAGAATATCCATGGACTTTATCTCGGGGTTACCTACGTCACAGAGGGGTCACGACTCCATATGGGTAATTGCGGATAGGTTAACCAAAGTTTCTCATTCTCTGCCAGTGGGAACAGACTACACTACGGGATAGTATGCCCGGATTTTCATTACGGAGATAGTGAGACTTCACGGGGTGCCTCTAAATATCATGTTTGACTGAGACAAGATATTTGTTTCACGATTTTAGGAGAGTTTCCAGGAGGCAATGGGTACGGAGTTGTGGCTGAGTACGGCGTAACACCCGCAGATTGATGGGCAAACAGAGCAGACAAATCAAATGTTGGAGGACATGTTGCGTATGTTCATCCTAGACTTTGGAAGTGGTTGGAAGCAGTACCTTCCACTGGTGGAGTTTATTTATAATAACTCCTACCAATTCACCATTGGCATGGATCCATTCGAGGCGTTGTATGGTAGACCTTGTCGTTCCCCGGCATGTTGGTTAGAGGTGGGGGATAACAAACTCCTTGGGCCGGAAGTGATTAAGGATACTTCGGAAAGGATAAAGATGATATGGAGCCGTATTCGGGTAGCTCAGGATCAACAGACGAGCTATGCTTATGCCAAGAGGTTCTTCAGATAATTCCAGGTAGGGGACCAGGTGCTACTCAGAATATCTCCTATGAAGGGGATTATGAGTTTTGGAAAGAAGGGGAAACTGGCACCAAGATATGTGGGGACATTTCCTATCATCGAGCAGATTGGGCCAGTCGCGTATAGACTTCGGTTACCGGAGCACTTGCATAGGATTCATGATGTGTTCCATATTTCCTCGCTAAGGAAATACCTTAGGGGAGATTTGGCCCATACCCACATTGCTTTAGAGGACATCCATCTTCAGCCTGATAGTTCCTACGAGGAGGGGCTAATTGCTATTTTAGACCACAGCGAGAGGAAACTGAGGTCGAAGATAGTACCATTAGTATGCTTGCAGTGGTGGCATCATAATGCCAAGGGGTCCACATGGGAGCGCGAGGATGAGATATGCGAACGTTATCCAGAGCTATTTTTACTAGGTATTCATTAGTTTTGAATTTCGGGACGAAATTCGTTATTAGGGGGGAAGTATGTAATACCCCGTAATTTTATTGATTTTTATTTAAGGGATTAATTGAATTAAATGAGAATTAATTGGGAATTAATCCAATATAAATACTAGCGAGATGTGAGTTGGTATTTGATTATGATGTTAAAATTGAATATTTTTTAGTTTATATGGTAATATATGAGTATTGAAAATATTTAAATTGTCAAGAGACAGAAATACGACAATTTGGGAAATTTAGTTGGAACACGCATGTCAGTCGCGTCAGGAATGAACTTATTTAAATTAAAAAGTAGATTATATTTTTATCAATCGAATGATCATTTGAGTGCACCAACGCGTTCGGAAGGGTCGAAATAGTCAGAAAACATTAGCCGGGGGTTTAGTTTGGGTCCCGGGGCATATTTAGGGCAAACTGACAACCTAAAAGGGTATTTTGATAATTTTAAAAATTGAGGAAATAAACCTACGAATTTTAGAGTTTATTTTTATATTTTTAAGGAGGCCACTAAGTCCATTACCAGCAAAAGGCAAGAGAGTGGGCTACGGGAGTTTTGAGAGGAGTTAGAGAGAAGTTAAAAGAAGTTCCACCAAACCACCTTCCATCACCAGCGTTTTGAAAGGAAATTGTGACCGAAAAGACGAAAGAGAGCCAACCTTGATCATCAACAACGAATCAGAACATCGGATTTAAGGCAGCTGATTTGATGTCATTAATTGCAATGAATATTTCCTCCATGTTTAGTGTAGAAACCTTATCCTTTGAAAGTTTTGGAAAAAACCGAATGGGATCGTTGTAGAAACTCTTAATTTTGGTTAGGAATTGCATGTAGAATGATTTTGGACGAGATTGGCACCCTAAAACCTAACTTGGATGATTTTAAAAACGGATTTATGATGAGTATTTAGGTACAATAAAATTTTGTGTTCATGTTCATAGGGTTGGGGGTAAAATTTGGGGATTTATGATAATTGCATGTTGATTAGGAGGATTTGACCCCAAAAACACATTAAGAAGCACCCTAGGAGTACTTAGAGTAGTTTAAAAACATTAAAACGTTATTTGGATGATTTTAGAATGGAATTAGAGAAGAGAAAAATGAAGAAAAACGAGTTCAAAAAATTTTGGGCGTATTCTGCCATCTCGTTAGAAGACCTGCCCAGGTCGTTCGAACGACCTCGTTCGAATGATCTTCTAACGAGACGACATTATCCCTTCTAACGAGTTCATTCGAAGCCTCCGTTCAAACGAACCTCATTCGAACAACCTCGTTCGAACGAGATTTCTAACGAGTTGACAGAATGGTCTTTTTAGGCCAGATTTTATTTTGAACTTCCAGTAAACTTATTTAATTGAGTGTTAACCTTCCCTTGTTAACTAGCGGGTATAGTTGTGAGATTGGGGTACATTGAGGATTAAAACTTAGAATTTTGAGGTGAATCGGGTGACATCTATAGGTTAGGAAATAAGTACTTAAAATTGCGACGTGAGAACGGTTGATAACTTTTAATGTATATTATTTGGGGATTTGTAAACGTACAACATTTAATGATGGTATAGGAATGTAAAATATACCTCTATTGATATTATAAGATATCTAAGATGTATGAATGCTTAGTATATGTGGTTATTTGTGTATAATATACCTACCATACTTGCTATCACGGGAGGTCGGCGTTCGATCAGGGCCATCTAATCTTTGTGTGCCTACGGGGGGATTTAGATTGGTACCTCGAGGACATAGGTCGGAGAATGACTTATTGAGGAGTTAATAAGTCTGCTAATCATGGGAGAATAGGTATGTGCGTAACCCATGTGATGTGAACTATGTTTGCCTCCCTTATGTGTGTTTGATACTTGTCGAAACGATTCCTGCGAGATTCGAAATATGTGATCCTTATGTACGTGATGTACTGGGATTTGATAGCAGATTATGTGTACACCGTAGCTTAGTCTAGGGGTGCCATTATTGTATATTATGATGAGATTGATATACCGAATTATTGAAATGAACTGTTTATATAAGTTCAAGTGTGAATTAATGTAACATCTTTGTAGAGTTAAAAAAGGGAAAACTCTTAGTAATTATTATAACTAATTCTGAGTAAAAATAGTAAGACCTCGAGTTTATATTAAGGCATTGGGAAATGAACTTTGAATTGTAAAAGTAATGTGAGGTCATGGATTGGACTAGCTTGATAGTAGTATAACTAGAACGGGTACGGGTATGATAGGTGTGCACAATTAGTTGAGAGGTGAGGAACTCATGTGAGTGAACACACTATCATGTATTTTATAGTCACTATTTAATGATATTAAACACTTGTTGTATTTTAAATTGTTTTCACAATCGGGCTCTGACCCGTTTGCTTTCAAATCTATTTTCTTGTAAAAACATTTAAGGTGCCCAGCCACAAGGACACCATGTGTAGGAGTTCCATTCCAGTGACGTGCTGTAGCTGCTGTGGAAGTTACAGGACCTCGATAGTAGACACCTCCACTTTCTACCTTGACTCTATTTTACTCATCTATAGGGCATGTCGCCCCTTTTCTTTTAGAGACATCCTACTTACTCAGTTTTATTTCAGATTTTGGGTTGTAATTAATTTATGATTCAAACTTGGTACAGTTTTATTCAGTATTTCGGATTATTTTGGAGGAGTGTTCCTTCAGATTCATTTATGCCTTTATCATTATAATGTGACTGTAATGTGGTTGTGATATCATCATTTCATAATTTAACACTTATTGTATGTTAATGGGATTTAATTAAAATTGACAACTCACTTTTTAAATATTAGGTGGCTAGTAATTTTTTAAAATGTTTTTCGACAGTGATTCTATGAACTGAACCAACTTGACATTTTGTATTAATTTGAATAAAGGAGTAGCTACCCGGTATTTAATTAGTCGGGGTGTCACAGCACCAAAGTATTAAATTAATTATTGGGAGAGAGTAATTAATTTGGAGTCAGAACATAGACTCGGGAGGTATTAAGGCATAGGCCAAGTGAGCGAGTCCGGGAATAATGGTTGGGTGACACCAAGTTATTAAATTAATAGGTGTGTCAATCAATTTAATTAGAGTAGGATTGTAGACTCGGGTAGGTATTAAATTAACTGATGATATGTGTGATAGTTAATTTAATTAATAGGTGTGATAGTTAATTTAATTAGAATCGGACGATAGACTCGGAGAGGTATTAAATTAATGGGTCTGTTAATTAATTTAATTAGAGTCGGACCATAGACTCGGGGAAAGTATTGTATTAATTGAGGTGTGAATTAATTATATTAGAGTCGAACCATAGACTCGGGAAGATGATAAATTTATTAAGTGAGAAAATTAATTATGTTGAGTCCGGCCACAGACTCAAGAAATTACAGGCTAGTGTACGGGATTTTGAGTACACGGTAAAGTCGGGGTTTATCTTATATATATATACGGTGTGTGATGGTATATATATATGTGTATATATTGTGTGTGCTATTAAATATCAGTGACATATTTACTTAATTTATATACTCTAGTGCCATAAAGGGAGGTTGCGTGATGTGGGTGAATCCCCTAGCTTGAGGAGTAGGGAGAGTATATCCCCAGGTCTTAGCGTCCGGTATATGGGTGAGGGATTTATCTCACTTTTATGGAAGGAATATGACCGCCTCCACTTCGTTTATGTTTTGGGCCAGGTTGGTAAGCGATTCCAACTTGGATAACTAGGTTATGTGAGCACACCTAGTGAGATGGCACTTTAGAGGAAATCATTCGGTGAGGTATGGTATACTCGAAGGGATGGATATACGTATGTTATATTTGTGGATGTTTTAGTAAAGGTACGTATATAATGGTATTCAATATTATATGCGGGTAATAATACAATGGGTGATGTATTTACTTTATATAACTTGTGTCACGATTAGATGCTACTATTTAAGAAGGAATTAATTAAGTTAATTGTGATATAACTTATAATTCAACGATCATTGTACTCGGGTTAGAGTAGTATGGCAAGGGGAGGTTATACCAGGACTAGTTGGATGGGGTAGTATAACTAGGTGGGGGTCAAAGTAATTGTTAGGTGTGCACAATAGTGGAGCGCTGAGAATGTCCACAAGGGAGTGCGACACTAACTTAAATATGAAGTGCATTCATGCATTTTAAATTACTGCAGTTAATTCACTTGCTAAATATTTTCAAAATATTTTGGGTTCTAACCCTTGCTATAAAATTATATTCAAAACCTTTTAGGTGTCCAGTCACAGGGATGCCAGGATTAATATTCTATTCAGGGGACAATGGAGCTGCAGCATATGTGGATGCTAGTAGGAATTTGGATTAAGAGCATCGCTTAATCATTCCTATAGTAGGAATCATTCATCAGTTCCAGTTTTATTTAGGGCATGTCGCCCAAACTTTCAGTTCAGTTTTCAGATTTGTTTTATTCCAATGTTGAATATTTGTATTGGATTATTTCACTTTGGTGGCCGATGGTTTATTCGGTAAGTTGTGTAATTAATTATTCAGTTTAGTTTTATTCAGTTGTGTGAATGGTTTATATGTATTTCCACATGTACTGTTTTGTTTAATTAAAAAGTTAAAAAAATTGGCACCAGCTTTTTGGAATACTAGGTGGTTAGTAAGATTTTAAAAAGTTTTTGACAGTGATGCTAAGGATGAACCAACTGGAATTCCTGTTTTAATTTGGTATAGGACTGATCACCCAGTATTTTATTAGATGGGGTGTCACATATGGTATCAGAGCATCAGGTTCTAGTGTCCGTAGGATCTGTGCGGTTTTTCATGTTTCGGCTTAGCCATCTTTGATATGGAGCCCTATCATAGGATTGTTGTATTCTTATACGTATGCGCATTTACGTCCTTCTGCCACATTTCTTATTTGAGTGTGAACTCATACGATTCGATTCTCATTCCATATGCCGCCCAGGAGAGAGAGAGCGCAGCTAGGGCAGCAGGGGGAGATGATACTAGAGAGGCTCGTCAGGCGCAAGAGTTACCGCAACAACTTCCAGAGATGATTTCGACAGCGCAGTTAACTGAATTGGTGGCGCAGGCAGTTGAAGCGATGGTGGTCGCAATGGCAGGGTACTTTTAACGGAATCATCCACAAGTGTTAGTCGCGCTAGATGTTCAGGCTCGCGCGGGGTCGTCGGGGTGGCAACCAGTACGAGAGGGTTTTCAAGAGTGGGCACCCATCAGAGTTGCGATGGGGTTCAGATGTAGTGCTAGTGTGTCAAGGAAGAGAGATATCCAGCGTCACCTACTCATGGGAGATTGCGATGAGGTGCGAAAGCAATTGCTAGCCACTTTTAGTTTAGTGGGAGCAGCGCTACAGTGGTGGGAGTCAATCACCACAGTTGAGGAAAAGGATACACTAGCTATTGCAGAGTTTTGGGTGTGGTTCGACCGCACGTATTTTCCTCCAGCGGTTGAGACCGAAATGGGGAGAACATTTAAAGAGGTGACTCAGGGGGACCATTCAGTGGCCGATTACGAGGAAGAATTTACTCATTTGGCAAATTTTGTACCGGATGAGGAAAGCGATGAAGAAAGAAAGTAAGGTTTGTGGATTGGTTAGTCTATAGAATCAGACAACATTTAATTGGTAATTTTCATTAGTACCGTATACTGATGTCGTTAAGGCAACACTCCTACACTGTCGGGAATATCGCTTCCACGCGAAAGGAAGCGGGAACGGAGTGGAAACTAGCCAATCGGATAAGGCAGGAGGGAATAGTACCAGTGGGGTATCCCAGCAGCAGATAGGGGGAGATCAGGGGTAGGATTCTGGGAGGGAAATCATGCCAAACGATTTAGAACTGGAGGCTATCGACGAGATGGCCAGGAATTCGAACAAGGTCGGCATGGAAGGGACCAGTGGCAGGGTGAATGTATTAGAAGGTGTTTCATTTATGGGGAAGCGAGACACATGAAGAGAGATTATCTTAAGTGAGGCAGGGGTCAACTACAGGATGAGGTCCTGGATGTACAGCCACTAAAGCAAGTTATGGGCGCATTCGACCAGGGAGAAGATGCTCCGAAAGCCGAGGATCAACCGTTGCAGCTGGAGTATGGAGGTAATTATTTTTACCCTACGGGCGTGGGGTATATTTTTTAGTGACAAAGAGGATGTCATAATATAAGACTTATTTTTCACTAGAGTTCGCAGGTGAGTCAAACTTAGTGGGTGCATTGTCTGTAGCAGCCAAAGTATGTGGATAAACTTTCCATAGGGTAGCGGAGTTTCTTTGGTGTTATTCATGGGAGAGTGGAGGTGTACACTGAGTGAAGGTTTGAATTATGCGAGGAGGTACTACTTTCGAGAATTATAGGAGTAGGGTTAATAATATTTTCCTAAATATCGGCTGGATAGCGATGGAATTTAACTATTGTGGATAGTGGTGTTAAGTTTTGATGTTCGCGACACTAGGAGATGATTGGTACTAGGTATCATCGAAGAGGGCGTATAGCCTATATATATGTGTGTATATATGTTGTATTGGGTGGTGAGATATGCACATAGTGATGTTTTCTGTTCTCACATTTTATCCCAGTAAGTAGGGATGTTTACTAAAGTGAATCAGGGTGGTTCGAATTATGTTCGAGCAAAGAGAGATAACTCGGGGTTTATTCAGCGCAAGGACTAGTGATGGTAAGGGCGCGACATTTTATGTTGTCCTTGGTAGCATAAGGGTAAGCGTATATACTTTTGTGTTAAGAGACAAGTATTTAGGGGTACGTGCTATGGACTGAGGGTCAACGGATCTCAACGATCGACAATTCTAGGTAGTAGTGTATCGGGGGTTCCTTGTTTGGATTTCGCTTTACGAGACATCCCACGCATAAAACTTAGCGCAACGTTGGAAAGTGGGGAGATGTCTGGTCGTTAGTACATGGGTTGGGTACCACGGGCAGTAGATATATATGTAGACATACATGTGTGATGTGACTACGGGTTCGAAGTTATATTACGGGTTACGACTAGCATAGTCGGGTAACTTTCGTGCGGTAAAGCGTGGGGATAGGGTGTATGGGCACCCGGGTTAATTAAGGCAAATTTCGTGCAGTTAAGCACGGGTATAGGGTGTATGGGTACCCTGGTTAATTTAAATGCATACTTGTGTAACGTATGGTTAGAAGAGGATGGAATAGATATAGAGAGCTTAGAGGCACAAGACTAGAGAGTAATACTCGAAGCTTGGAACATTACGCTCATCTTAATTTCGAGGACGAAATTCCTTTGTAAGGGGGGGAGTATGTAACACCCCGTAATTTTGAGGATTTAATATTTAATTATTTTTGGGAGTGATAAAAATATTTAAATTGGAGAAACTTAAATTCATGAGTTGGAGAATTTATTTGAGTGAGCTGAATTAATTATAATTGGCGACTTTAAGTTTAATTGTTTGAATTAATGTGTGTCGCATTTTGAGGTCGAAATTCAGAATGTCAAAAAGTATTTCGGATGACAATTCCGAGTGCGTGATTGCATCCAGATGGGTCGAGATAGTCAGAAAAGAGTACCCGGGGGTAGTAATTGGGTCTCAGGGTATTTTTGGGTATAGCCGGGCCCACATGGGGTGAGTTGGGCAATTTTAATTTGGCCCAGATGAAGAAAAACGGGATTAAGGGTTGTAACCTAATTTGGGGAAGTGTTAAACGGCAGTAAACACAATTCCAGACCTAGGGTTTGAGAGAGGCATAAAGGAAAGCAAAACAAGAGCAATTGGGAGTCTTTTGGAGCCAAATTAAAGGGTTAATTTGGGGTGTTCTTCATCAACCAATCTCTACACCAACGGAATCAGACCCTACGAGCAATTCCAGGCAAGTGGTTAACTATTGCGATTCCTAAATTGATGATAATCAATTCATATCATAGTGATCTGTAAATCAAAATTCGTTTTGGGTGTGTAACCAAAATTTAAATTGGGTTTTTGGAAATTGATATACCTTAATGGGATTAAGGAGGAGATTGATCGTGTTTATGATTCTAGAATGTAGAGGAATGAATCGTATGTTAAAACCTTTAAGATTAAATAGTTAATTACTGTTAATATGAATGAAATTCGTATTGGAGATTTGAAACCCGGATAATACCCAAATCGGGAAAACGTTGGAATAAATGGTTATTGATGATGAATTATGGTCTGTGGGATGTTTAGACCCTTTTCTTATGTGGAGGATATGTTATTTGTATTTGGGTAAAGGTGTAGATTTAGAATCAAAGCTTTAAGTTTCGTCCATAGCTGACAGTGGGCTAGAGAGGACGAATACTGGAATGATCGATCGATCGACCCAGGGGGTTTGATCGATCGATGATGTAGAAATCTGGGTAGTTCGGCCAGTTGGTTATATGAAGGGAAATTTATTTGAAAGTTAAGTTTCATACATTAATAAGTGATAAATAATTATGAAACAAATATTCCTAGCAATTATGGGAGAAAGTAATTGGGACTAGGATGAATTTATGTGGGGCACTTTATGGATGGATTTGAGAAATTTTATTCCAAAATAGTGAGATACGGATCAAGTGGACAAGTCCGGGTATGTTGAAAATTATAGGTAAATATAATTGGGGAAATTTATGGAGATGAATGTGTGACACGTTGTGGGCGAATATGTGGGAATGAAATTATGAGATGTAATATGGACCAAGTGAGCTAGTCTAGGTATATTGGTTAAGTGGCACCAAAGAATTAAATTAATTATTGGGAGAGGGTAATTAATTTGGAGTGGGAACATAGACTCGGGAAGTATTAAGGCATAGGCCAAGTGAGCGAGTTCGGGAATAATGGTTGGGTGACACCAAGTTATTAAATTAATAGGTGTGTCAATTAATTTAATTAGAGTCGGATTGTAGACTCCGATAGATATTAAATTAATAGGTGTGATAGTTAATTTAATTAGAGTCGGATTAAAGACTTAGGTGGGTATTAAATTAATGGGTGTAATGATTAATTTAATTAGAGTCGGACGACAGACTCGGGAAGGTATTAAATAAATAGGTGTGTCATCTAATTTAATTTAATTTAATTAGAGTCGGACGATAGACTCAGGAAGGTATTAAATTAATAGGTTTGTCAATTAATTTAATTAGAGTCAACCGATAGACTCGAGAAGGTATTAAATTAATAGGTGTGTCAATTAATTTAATTAGAGTCGAACGATAGACTCGGGAAGGTATTAAATTAATAGGTGTGTCAATTAATTTAATTAGAGTCGAATTGTAGACTCGGGTAGGTATTAAATTAATAGGTGTGATAGTTAATTTAATTAGAGTCGGATTGTAGACTCGGGTAGCTATTAAATTAAGGGGTGTAATAATTAATTTAATTAGAGTCGGACGATAGACTCGGGAAGCTATTAAATTAATAAGTGTGTTAATTAATTTAATTAGAGTCGGATGATAGACTCGGGGAGGTATTAAATTAATAGGTGTGTTAATTAATTTAATTAGAGACGGACGATAGACTCTGGGAGGTATTAAACTAATGAGTGTATTAATTAATTTAATTAGAGTCGAACCATAGACTCGGGGAAAGTATTGTATTAATTGAGGTGTGAATTAATTATATTAGAGTCGGACCATAGACTCGGGAAGATGATAAATTTATTAAGTGAGAAAATTAATTATGTTGAGTCGGGCCACAGACTCAGGAAATTACAGGCTAGTGTACGGGATTTTGAGTACACGGTAAAGCCGGGGTTTATCTTATATATATATACGGTGTGTGATAGTATATATATATATATATATATATATATATATATATATATATATATATATATATATATATATATATATATATATATATATATATATGTGTGTGTGTGTGTGTGTGTGTGTGTGTGTGTGTGTGTGTATTGTGTTTGCTATTAAATATCAGTGATTAGATATTTACTTAATTTATATACTCTAGTGCTATAAAGGGAGGTTGCGCGATGTGGGTGAATCCCCTATCTTGAGAAGTAGGGCGAGTATATCCCCACGTCATACCGTTCGGTATATGGGTGAGGGATTTATCTCACTTTGAGGGAAGGAATATGACCACCTCCACTTCGTTTATGTTTTGGGACAGGTTGGTGAGCGATTCCAACTTGGGTAACTAGGTTATGTGAGCACACCTAGTGAGATGGAACTTTAGAGGAAATCATCTGGCGAGGTATGGTATACTCGAAGGGATGGATATACGTATGTTATATGTGTGGATGTTTTAGTAAAGGTACGTATATAATGGTATTCAATATTATAGGCGGGTAATAATACAGTGTGTGATGTATTTACTTTATATAACTTGTGTCACGGTTATATGCTAATATTTAAGAAGGAATTAATTAAGTTAATTGTGAGATAACTTATAATTCAACGATCATTATACTCGGGTTAGAGTAGTATGGCAAGGGGAGGTTATACCAGGACTAGTTGGATGGGGTAGTACAACTAGGTTGGGGTCAAAGTAACTGTTAGGTGTGCACAATAGTGGAAGGGTGAGAATGTCCTCAAGGGAGTGCGACACTAACTGAAATATAAAGCGCATTCATGCATTTTAAATTACTGCAGTTAATTCACTTGCTAAATATTTTCAAAATGTTTTGGGTTCTAACCCTTGCTATAAAATTATTTTCAAAATCTTTTAGGTGTCCAACCACAGGGACGCCGGGATTGATATTCTATTCCAGGGACAATGGAGATGCGGCATATGTGAATGCTAACAGGAATTTAGATTAAACGCATCGCTTATTCATTCCTAGAGTAGGAATCATTCATCAGTTCCAGTTTTATTTAGGGCATGCCGCCCAGACTTTTAGTTCAGTTTTCAGATTTGTTTTATTCTGGTGTTGAACATTTGAATTTGATTATTTCACTTTGGTGGCCGATGGTTTATTCGGCAAGTTGTGTAATTAATTATTTAGTTGAGTTTTATTCAGTTGTGTGAATGGTTTATATGTATTTCCCCATGTACTTTTTTGTTTAATTAAAAAGTCAAAAAAATTGGCACCAGCTTTTTGGAATACTAGGTGGTTAGTAAGATTTTAAAAAGTTTTTGACAGTGATGCTAAGGATGAACCAACTGGGATTCCTGTTTTAATTTGGTATAGGACTGATCACCTGGTATTTTATTAGACGGGGTGTCACAGATTCATCTTATTTCCAATGAGTAACTATGAACTCTCCCCATACGTTGTGATCTGAGTTTTTCCAAGTCGGTGTCAGAGTCTGACCGCGGGTACCCAGGATGATGTGTGAGTATGCCCGGGAAGATGATAGCATTGAGAAACTGCATCCACTAAGTTATAGCTCTGAGGGATGGTTGTTATACTTATATGGTGTGAGATATATAAGTATGGATATACTTGATGTGTATAGTATATCATATATATCTACTAGGGTATCCCGTGACTGAAGGCACGCTGATAATCACAAAATGACGAAGATTTTCAATGTACGTAATTACAAAAAGGCATAAATTTCGTTCCCCAGCAAAACAAAATGTAATTTTTAAAAAAATATAGCCATAATATCCTTTATTTATAAGACTATACACTCTGCTTAAAAAATAACAAATAATCCAACAACGTTCAAATAGTCTAAATTCATCAAATAAACTCATAACAGATTAATAATTTTTTTGAGTTAAATGATGTTGTGTGACGTCGTGTTCATAAGTAGTGTCTATCGATGTGGGCGCATGACAGCTGAAGAAGATGACGTTTAAGAAGTTTACCTTCAATGGCATTGACTTGGATGCCCTTCTTGGTATGTTTATCGATGACCTCATCAAGCCCTTTTCTACTCGTGCTCACAGAAGGTTCCAGAGAAGTCTCAAGATAAGGCTAGAGCTTGTGAAAAAAAACTGAGATGATTAGAAGCATTGTTGGGGTGTACAATGGTAAGACATTCAATTAAATCGGTCAAGCATCGAAGACCTCGTATTGGTGCCACCCCCACTCGTTCTTTGAGGTTCATTCCTTTGTAGTAAAACTCACCAACATATAACTGTATGGACAAAACCAATGTGTCCGCAAAAGGTGTTAATATAATATATCTAAATTATATGTGTTGCTTTTTGATGATAAAAGTTATGTTGTAGTAGGTGCAAACATGTAAAAAGTAATCTACAAACATAAAACATCAATTTTAGCACATCAATGTTTAGTTTCTCCGAATTTGGTGAAAAACATTAGTATATAACTTGGTGAGGTATCTTGGGATATTCCCTCCGTCGGTCTAAAATACTCTCTATGATTTTGAGCTCTCTATTCTGTTGGTTTGCGGGTCTGCTAACAATCTTATGGAGTGAATAACATCGAAAAAAGGAGTTCAGTTGTCAATTTAAGGGGCATCAAATTGACAACCTTATTTAGATAGACCCGTGGGTGTGACTCAGGACTCGAACAACTTTTCTTCAACTCTTTTTTGTCAATTGATTGTCATTATTGTGAGACATATGGGTTTATTGAGGTTGCCAGTGAGATATTAAACGAATTAGATATAGCTTTAAAGTTTGTACCTAATAATCTTCTTGAATATGATTGACAACCCTTAATCTAATAATCTAAAACAAAAGTTTAGCTTGCTAACTAAACAACTATTCCATGATAAAATTAGGATAATAAATCCCATCGATCTGACAAAATCTTGGAAGTAATAGAATTCAATAAAGTTAAAGTGGGAGATTCGAAAACCCAACATACCCGTACTTTGTCTTTTTTAAAACAGATTCATTTTTAAAAAACACGGAGGTTGATTCACTTACATGTGCATCTTAAACATTGAGGCTGAAATGAGATGAGACAAATTCCTTTAACTGATACAAACAAAATGTCAGTAAAAGTTGTTGAAATGTAAGTAAAGAAGTAAAAGTTCCCTTAACTGATACTTTGGATACTTTGTAACTTATATTTTATTATAGCTGCTGGAACAAAATGTAAGTTTTACAATCAATATAATAACTTACATTGATTGTTTTTACTTACAATATCAGTTTATTACATTGATTGTTTTTACTTACATATCAGTTTAATAAAATGGAACTTACAATCAATGTAATAACTTTTACCTCCTGTAACAAAATGTAAGTTTATTAAAAAATTTATTCAAAAACCCACCGAGTTTTGAAATTTTACTTCTTTACTTACATTTTAAAAAAAGACAAAGTAATAGCATTCAATACAACTTTTACCGCTGAAATGAGACAAATTCCTCGACTTACATGTGCATCTCACTCTTTTACTTCTCCGCACCTAAACAACAAACACTAAACCATGAACTTATTAGCTTATCATTTGAAACAAAACAAAAGAAATGACAATGAATACGAATACTAACAGAAAATGGTATAATGTACACGAACAGGTGTACGTGTTTGTTTCTCATTCAAGTATTGTAAATTAATCAAAATGCCACCATTCGGACCCTATGAAGTTTGAAAAGGCAACAACTGAAGATCGTCCTATACACTCGGGTCGTTAAAATTGGTATAAATAAATCTCTTAACCTGAAAAATAGTCGATTTAGTGTTTATGGTGGCAGAGGTAGCCCCAGCAGAACCAAGGAACCTTTGTTTCTCACTGAATGATACCATAGTTGGTGTTTCTCGATTTGATTCATCATTCAATACAACATCTATTCCACGTTACTTTGCAACCGCAACAAATCAGTTCTCATTTCCAATATCAAATCCTACCATGATCATTTCCAACAAATCCTTGATAGAAAGTTCATGAGATCAATCATATTTAATTCAAAGTTTTGATGCTCGAATGCAGGCAATCAATGCTGAGTTTTAATGCTCAAGTCATCATATGTAATAATTCAATCTATAAAATAGATAGAAAGTTCATGAGATCCACAGTTTACAATAGATAGAAAGCATCTGTAAAATGTGACAGGAATTAGTTGGAAAATATAATTCAACAGAAAATACCTCAACTTGCAAGAAATGAATGTTCTTAAAGGGTAATACCTTACAAATCACATATTTTCTATATAATACCTTAAATGTAATTTTCAACGTTAATGCCCCTTCTGTTTATGCTAAAACTAACTCCATGCTTTCCAAATTTCTTGATGAAGCTGAAATTTTCAAAGCCATACTTGACATGAATGAAGATGGAGCAGAAGGTCCTCATGGAATTGGGGGATTCTTTTATAATAAATATTGGTCTATGATAAAAAAAAACTTTACTATGGTAATTAGTTCATTCTTTGAGATGACAACGCATTTAATGAGCCTTAATGTACATTTATATTGTATTAATAGATGACAACACATAGCATACCAAGAAATTCAAGGTAGACCAACCATCATAGAAGGCCAACAATTAGATTCATTGTATGTAGACATAATGTCTGAATGTATATAGACATTGTATCTCTTTATCTCCCATCACTATAAATACATGTATTCCCTTAGCCAAAGAGGGAGGGAGGAGAGAATTGAGAGACACGATTCACAAGATACGCAACCTTTCTCTCTCTACACCATATTGTGCTATTGTAAACCCCTGGGAATAAAATAGCAGTGGACATAGGATTTATTCATAGCCGAACCACTTTAAAAAACCTTTGTCTCTTATGTGTTTGATGTGATCACCATTTCATCTTCAATCATCATGTTCATACCTTCAACATATATATATATATATATATATATATATATATATATGGATGCTATTTCGAGTCATCAACATATATATATATATATATATATATATATATATATATATATATATATATATATATATATATATATATATATATATATATACTATTACTACAGGTGTCCCACCGCATGGATACCGGATGTTTTTTTATCCTGAGTCTTGGGAGCCGTAGTAATTGCGGACTGTTGTGAGACTTAGATTATAGTCGCTTCCTACTTCTTGTAAATCTAGGTAGGATTCAAGTTGTACATCGGGTTTACACCCAATAGTTATTTGTAGCTATTTATATTTTTTCTTTATGTTTGTTGTACTGTTTGTGACCCGACAACTTATTCGGGTATATTACCTTTTGTGTACTCTTTTTATTTTAATGTTTATCACTTCTATTATCATGGTACCTATGTACATTTTACCTTTGCTATTAGCTGTACATTGTTGGTTTGATTTCCATTGTATGTTTTATTTAATATTTTTGGCATCCGCTTTTATAGTTTCGGATAGTTAGCCTTATTTATTTTAATATAGTCTGTTGATGCTGAGATTGAGCCATCTGAGATTCCTGATTAAATGTAGTATAGGGCTAGCCACCCATTATTATTTTATGTGGGGTGTCACAGTATCAAGAGTTGTAACAATTATTTATGTGTCCAAAAGTTCATGCATGTAATTATATAGCATAAAGAGATGTGGATGAAAAAAATATCAATTGTTTTCTAGATGTAGGATAAGACATGGTCTAAAACTATAGAGCACTTGTGGTCTTTAAGTCTTGACAGATGATGAGACAATTTTGAAAGAAGTCTTTCAAGTCAAAAGAATTTGATGTTCGAGTTTTAAACCAAAGAGGATATAATGTAAAATTATATTATCTGTATATAAAATGTATTCATTAAAAACAAGATGTGTAGAAAAAATTATATTATCTGTTAAGAAAAAAAATTAGGTTATGAATTATATTGATAAAAGAATTATTTTCATAATATGCATATATAAGAAATAGTAAACTATGAAGACAATAACATAACTAATGCACATATAGTTAATATAGCTTACACGCAAGTTAATATGAATAACATAATAGTTAATAATAATAATAATAATAATAATAATAATAATAATAATAATAATAATAATAATAATAATAATAATAATAATAATAATAATAATAATAATAATAATAATAATTATAAGAAGAAGAAGAAGAAGAAGAAGAAGAAGAAGAAGAAGAAGAAGAAGAATAATAATAATAATAATAATAATAATAATAATAATAATAATAATAATAATAATAATAATAATAATAATAATAATAATAATAATAATAATAATAATAATAATAATAATAATAATAATAATAATAATAATAATAATAATAATAATAATAATAAGAAGAAGAAGAAGAAGAAGAAGAAGAAGAAGAAGAAGAAGAAGAAGAAGAAGAAGAAGAACAACAACAACAACAACAACAACAACAACAACAACAACAACAACAACAACAACAACAACAATAATAATAATAATAATAATAATAATAATAATAATAATAATAATAATAATAATAATAATAATAATAATAATAATAATAATAATAATAATAATACAATATTAATACAAAATCATCAATTATAGAGATAACAATATTTTCGACGTATGAACCAGATATATAAAAAATAGGCAAGACATAAATTTAGAAATACAAGTATATATATAATGTAACTAGTGTAAATATATATCAATTATATAAGCATAATTAATATAAGATAAATATTTGTTTGTAATCATCAAAAGTAATATATTATAATAAATTAAACGAACCTTAAATGTAATTAAAGTAATTTAATAAATGATTAATTACATTTTCATTTAACATAGGTTGTTAAAAATTCACAAGTGTCATGTAAATTAAAACTAATTAAGTGGGAGGCTTTTAGGGGTAAAGTTTTAGGCAGTTACATGTATCCTTCTTCTATCTCCATCAGCTACATGACTCCATCATTCCTCTACAATCACATCCCTCTTTGCGTTTCTTCACAATTTCTACTTGGTATCTCAAATTCTTTCTCATGTTTACAATCAAGACTCTCTACGATCAGATTGCAAGGCTGAACTCTGTCACTTGATCGACAACACTTTCTATAATCAGATTGCAACCCGCACTTTTTTCAGAAGAGGTAAATCTCTCTCTCTCTCTCTCTCTCTCTCTCTCTCTATATATATATATATATATATATATATATATATATATATATGGGTTACAATAGCACCCTAATCTGAGTAAAAATGTGAACTTAATCTTCGTAGGAAAACATTCTCAAGATCAAATCCTATTCTGGTTGTAATTTCCCCTTAGTCGGCTTACAAAATTGACACCCTTAATGTAGAAAACCAACCCCATCCATAATTTCAAATGTTTTTTAGTTTTTTCATTAAATATCTATTTTCCTATGGTACCATGTTTGTGTTTTCTTACTAATGTAATTTGTATATGCGAGCACAAGACTTGTCGTTGAAGAACAACTCGTCATATATATATATATATATATATATATATAATTCGTATTTGGGTTACAATAGCACCCTAATCTGAGTAAAAAAAGTGAACTTAATCTTGGTAGAAAAACATTCTCAAGATCAAATCCTATTCCGGTTGTAATCTCCCCTTAGCTGGCTTACAAAATTGACACCCTTAATGTAGAAAACCAACCCCATCCATAATTTCAAATGTTTTTTTAGTTTTTTTCGATAAATATCTATTTTCCTATGGTTCCATGTTTGTGTTTTCTTACTAATGTAATTTGTATATTCTAGCACAAGACTTGTCGTCGAAGAACAACTCGTCGCCAAAGTGTCAAATTAAAATTGTATTGCTTGCCATCTGTTTCTAATATAACAAGCATTTGTTATAGTCACCACCCTCTAGGCCCCATGACTCATTAAATATAGTGTCATATATATATATATATATATATATATATATATATATATATATATATACTAATGGTATGCATGCTGACTGCACGTTGGTGATAATAGGACATAAAATTGACACAAAATGGGCACAATATGAGGTATTTATGTTAGTCGTATTTGATAGTTTAGGATGTTTATTGCATATATACTTAAAACTAGTGGTAGCCATGCGTTGCACGGGCGAGTCTAACGCGTATTATCCACTTAAAAAAATTACACCTTTAGCATGGTCGTGGGTAACTCACCTCAAGTGACATTATCATTACTACATGCAAGACACGTAATGTTTTCCAATTCCAAATAATTTAACAAAGCATTAACAAACATGATATTTACGCCACTTGATCTCAAACATTCAAATAATATATACAATTTTGCATCAATTTGATTCTATAATTTTTTATTACACATGCTACAATGAATTTAAAAAATCAAAATCCAAATTGAATTCCAACATTGTAGTTCACTTAGAGTAATATGTGGCAACCAGTGAAATTGTTTGAAACTCAAACCAATGTGATGAGTTGACTGATTATTAAACATGATGGATCAAAAAAAAGTAGAGTATCTTGAGTAACAATTTCTCTAGTTCGTCGATGAATTGACCTTTTATGGAGTATATGTCTTTCTTGGCTTCAATATGACATATTGTTCGTACTCCTTCCTGGTATACCCACACTTTGGACCTCATTTCCATCTCAATTATTCTCTAAATACAATCATAAGGTTTCTCTAGATGGACCCCGTGGAAATACAACTCTCATTTTAACATCCAACCACAAAACAACTTTAGTCAATAATACCTTAAGTGTTTGAAGACCGTGTACCAGTATCTCTTTCATTATTAAAGTCAAAGTAGGCACACGGGTATGAATGACGATCTATTTTGAGGAAATATGAAATTGAACTAAGTTGTTACTTATGGTTTCTCTATATATTAATGTTTTAATTGTATAAAATACCCCAAAACCTATTTTCTTTTTTTGCTCATGGTTTTGAACCTGCCTTGTCGACGCCATTGGGACTCAAACATTTTGGGACCTTTGGCATGTATTTTTATGAAAATAGGGAGAGGATGCGCTAGAGAGTAAAAGGAAAATGATACAACTGAATGCTATAGTGTAATACCAAGTATATTTTTGGAATAAAATAAAATTTAATAGCCGTTATTTAATTCGGTAAAATTAAATAAATCAAGGTTGCGAGTAATTAGACTCTGTATTATCTATAAACTTTAGAGTTGGACTTTAATGATTTGTAATAAATCAAAAGGGGCTTTATTTTTTTGCATAAAAAGTATTGGGGTGTGTCACGTCACAATTAAATATATTTTTGGGGAAAAAATATTTGGAACACACTTTGAGAGGTATTACGGGCTCGTTTGGACATTTTAGACCCCTAGGAACGGTCCCGATATATATATATATATATATATATATGAGTTGGGTAGTTATTGGGCTGATTAGATTTTATATTTGGGCTCATTTGGGGGGTCCAAAGTTGAGGGCTAATGTCTAACTCAGGAATTAGGTAAAATATAAGATTAGGAGGAAGATAAATAACTCCCCACTACTAATCGTATCCTAATCCTAGCAACCCTGCTTCAAGAGAGAGAGGAACAAAGGCGTAAGAGGAGAAAGAACACCCTAGGAGGAGGAAAAGAGGGTTCTCTACACAATCTCGAGCAAGGATTCTCTTTCCATTCTTATTCAATTTGTGCTATTCTTATATAAATGTTAACTCCAGGCTTATATTTAAAGTTGAATCATGTTTTGAGACTACACAATCAGAGATCTTTAAATTAGTGTAAAATTTGATGATTTATATACTATCCATGCATATATCCATAATCCTTTGTATTGAATCTGTATACATGTGATTTAAACTGAGGAATTATTCGAAAAACATGTTGTAGGAATCTTTCAATAAATCTGAAAGTTAGGGGAGTACAATAAGAAAAAATCATGAAAATTCACTTCGATGTTTACTATTGGGATAATAAAATTGATGTGGTATTATGATTTAAAAGTATGAGGATTTAAGATATCTTTACGTATTAGAAATCGTGGTTATTAATTTTAGAAGTTGAAATCAAATCATTGTATTTAATATCACAATCTGTCAAATCGACATTAGTAAATTATAAGTGATAAATTGTAAGTTTTTATAAGAGGTTTAAACCGTTGGGAGATTTGCAGAAGGGAAGTCTGGGTTGCAGTTTGGAAAAATTGGGATGAACAATAGAACGCAAAACAAAGAAGGAGAGTATTAGAAACCCAAGGGGTCATTCGAACGACCTAGGGTCTCGTTTGAACGAAAGTGGAAGTCATTCAAAGGACCGAGGATGTCGTTTGAATGACGAGAAATGTATTTTGACACTGCCATCTTTTTTGTGGGATTTCTATTGTTCTTCTATTTGGGATCTTTTGGGATTATATTATTGCAAATGTTAAAAGGAGGTTATACCTAGGATATGAGATAGGGTTATTAAGGGATTTTAAATTAATAAGTGGGTCAAATTATTTACGAGAATTCAAACGATAAATTGTAAAAGGTATGATACGGGCCAAGGGAGTGAGTCCTGGCATTTTGGTTGAGTGACATCATTGTAATAAATTAACTAATGTGTAATTAATTAAACTTAGAGTCAGAGAAATTGACTCGGGTATTAAGGGCTAGTGCTATTGGAGTAAGGCCAGGGTAGCAGGTTTAATTTATTATATTTATAAGAAATAATTCGATATCGAACGTATTAAAAGGTGTTTTACCTAATAGTGGGATTTTGTGTAATGAATTTTGAAGGGTGAAGATACGGATCGAATGAGTGATTCTGGGTATTGTAGTGGAGTGATACTGCATAACCATATTAGAGGATTCCTTATATATGTACATATAACCCTTTTCATGTTTGTTGAATCCTTATATATGTACATATAAACCTTATTGAAAAGGTATCAAGAAGCGAATAATTATTAATTATCTAAAATGATTGAAGTTTGAGTCAAGAGGACAACATGCTAAGATTATTAAATGTATGGGTAAGGGTAGTTGGGAATAACTATACCTATAATCATGTTGGTAAGGTTAGTTTCGGAATAACTATACCTATATTGTTTTGTAAAGGTTAGTTTGGGAATAACTATGACTATAGTGTTTTGGGTAAGGTTAGTTTGGGAATAACTATACCTATAATGTTTTGGACATGTTAGTTTTCGAATAACTGTGCCTATATATTTAAAGAGAAATAAATGATGAAATAAATGTGATTTTAAGTTTAAAAAGGTAATGTATAAGACTTAATATTTAAGCGGGCAGTAGTCATAGGATAACGAGTTAAAATGACTTGTGGAATAATTGATTAAAATGTTATAGCTAAGCCAAAAAGGTTCTATTTTACATGGATGGAGATTTCCTTGTATTAAATTAGTTATAAAGTAACTACTTATACATATTGGATATAATATGTATCATATTATTTTGTGTGGACATACTAGTGTTCATGGACCGTCCTATATGCTCGAGGGTTTGTTCGTTCAGACCGGGTACCATATGTTGGCATAGGTGGGCTTAGCGATTGTGTAGGTTATATAGGTACTACGTGGAGGCACCATTTACTAGGAGAGTATGTGTTGATGCGGACCAAGCCATTGTCACCGCTGGGTATGGGCCGTGAACACGTATCTTGCGTAGGGATTTCCCCCAATTTGTGTGTGTGTTATTATTTATGCTTAGGATAAGAGATTCCTTTGAACTTGCCAATAGAGCATGAATGATTATTTATCTATTTACACATTGTGGTGTAGCTTATATGGGGATGTCCCCTCTTAGTCTAAAGAGGTACACAATGCTTAGTGACATAAAGTTAGGTTAATAAATTGATGTGGATAATTAAGGACAAAAATGAGCCCTAATGAATAATGCGACAGATAATTATTAAAGAGAATAATAATTGAATAATCGAACAAAGTAAACAATATTTAAAAAGAACGAATAATGGGATAGAAAATTATTAATTGGAATAATAATTTGGTAATCTAAGAGAATGAATCTTATAGTCTAACGGGGTAGATGACAAGGGTTACAGAATATTATGACGTAAGAATATGCACCTAGTTTATGTAAATTGTGAAATTAATATTATGAAATCTATTCGAGGATTGGGGTGTCAGATATAAGTACCCCCTTTTAGATATTGCATAGTTGAATGGCTTATTATTTACGTGACTAATTAAATGATGGAACTTACAATTGGAATTTTTTTTATTGAGGACATGAGTGGGACAACTTCTAAATGAGACATGAAGTGTGAGTTAGTAACAAATTTCATAGTTACTGGTGAAGAATCCCTGCACACCTCGGGCTCTGACCCAAATTACAAATGTTTTCACCCTAGGTATTCTTAATGATAGGGATAGAAGGACTGGTGATGGATCAGACTTGCAGTTGCATTGGACGTAGTGGATTTCGCTCCATTGATTCTAGTATAGGTTGTACTTCATCTTTTTGTCAATTTATTTCATAGTGAAAATTGAACGGTCATAATTTGGTAATCTAAGAAAATGAAGATGTAGTTACTTTACATTATGGACTTTGTGTGATGATTCAGTTTCTATAGTTATCGATCAAATCAATTTTATTCAGATGCTTTTATTAATTATGGATTTTGATATAAAATAAAGAAATTTTTATTCCTTAGTTCTGAAAATGGTATAAATTGTTGATAAGTCCCGCCTTCGGCGTATTGAGCCTGGCCATCCTTTACGTGAGAAAATGGGGGTTATTACATATAGTTTGAACAAAACTGAAAAAACATGTTACATTATAAAGGGGTGAATTGGTTGGAGATGTGGATCTTGGCTTAAGTGATTGGAAGACACTTGTAATTATATGTTGTGAGTAAGAGACACATTTATTTTTTCAGTAAAAAAATTCAAAATTCTGATAAACATGGATTGCATGTTTAGACACTTCTCAACGACCCAAATACTTGTCTATATAGTTTTTCTTGTAGTGATTGAACCATGCATCCAAAATTATTGGACAATGAACGGACATGTTCATAGAATTTATATGTAGTGATGCAATGTAATTTTATATTCTCAAAATCAAATATTTAAGAGTACAGAAAGCTAATTGACAATGGGTGAATATATTCTAAGTTTATATAAATTATGGTGCAAGTTTTAATTTTCTCATGTGAAATTTCATGTTGTCAAGAGTCCTAAAAGTAATCTCCAAATTTCCTCGCAAAAGTTTATGATACTTGTGTGTGTGAATTTTATTTTTCAATTTCATTGACAAAAAATCCCTTTTTTATTGTTGTGATCAGGTTTTGGGAAAAACTACAATGCTTAATTATAAATAATGTATTATTTAATCACTTACAATTATTTTTAGAGACATTTGTGTAATAAATGCATTAGTCCTTTACTTTTAGTATTTACTAAGTTTTCTATATATATATACATGTGTGTGTATGTTTGTGCGCGCGCGCGCGTGTGTGTGTTTACTTATTTGATAGGTAATGAGTGATAAGCACAAAAAAGCTAGGGAAAAACAAATATATCCACACACTACTAGCCGCAGAGGCTCTGTGAGACCCAAGAAGAACATGGTAATTTTTTATCCATCAAGCTTTTAAAGTCATTATTATCTTTTTTTTTGATAATTTTGTATATTGATAATTTATGGGAGTTTTGGTGTAATTTACCCTTTTATTATTTCTATATTATCAAAAATCGTAGTGGCATTACTAATGATATTCAATATGGTTCAAATATAATTCTATCAATAAAAAGGTTTTATTTAATATCAAATGAACTCTACTAATTTTTAATAAATCAAAAATTATATTACAATGTGTTATTTTTATTGAGAAATAAATATTAGACATAACCATCATTTAGATCTTAAAAATTTATCAGAAGAACTCTGTTTATGATACTAGCATATTCAACATGACAAATTTATAATTTGAATAAAATTCGTTCTACCACGTTAAACATATTAATTTATTCACATAAAGGTTATCCTATGTTTAGTAATAATGCTCCACATGCCCCAGATGAAATTTCATCAACCAAACGGGTTATAATTTTATCCCAAACAATAATACACATCCTAATCATAATAATAAACAAAATTACAAGATTTTTTTTTTAATCCTAAAGAAATTCCACACATGTTCATCATTTACTTTTCATTAAATTAGATAAGCAATTTCATTTCTTTATTCGTAGATTTCTTATCAGTAGAATTTTAATACTTGTATAATAAGTTTTGTTCTACTTATAATTCTCCAAAAACTAATGTATAAATTTAACTAGCACAAAAGATATAGAATTTGTTTATTTTTTAATGAATAATTATCATTAACTTTTCCCAAACAAATTATATTCATAAAGAAACAATTCCGACATATCTACTAACATTCTTACAGTTTTTTGTTTATTAGACATTGAATTAGTAAAAGTTGTGAAACCTTAATGATCTCAATGATATTTTAACAATTTTTATGTTGTTCTGGTTATACTATAATTGTTTTACATTAGAAATAGTATAATATGACTTTCCTCTTTGTTGAAAATCTTAAATTGTTTAATTATTTTCATTTATTCATTTAAACTATCATTCTGACACCCCGTAAAATTCAATCTACAATAAATAGGTCTAAAATAAAAAAAACGAGACTCAAAACAATTAAGTATCATTTTAAGAATGCAATAAAGAAACTAATATGCATAAACTAAATAACTGGATACAAACATAAGAACCAGCAAATACAAATCTTTGACACTATGATCATCCTCAACTCAATTAAACTCAACAAAGCCTTTTCCCAATTATTTGGTATCGACTACATGAATCCTATTTTTTTATCCCATCCTGCCAAACACAAGATCTTCGGTTAAACCACTTGATATCATGTCCTTATTTGTAATATCTCACCAAGGCTACCCGTATGCTTTGTGTTACCACAAATACTAAATAAATCAATCTTCCTTACGGGAGCATCCATTGGTTTACACTTGGCGTGTCCAAACGATCTACGTAGATTTTATCTCAATTTATCTTCTATAAGAGCTACTTTTACCATTTCACGAATTTGTTCAATTCTAATTTTACCCTTTTGAACTTTATCACAAATCCATCTTAGCATTCGCATCTCCTCCAAGCTCATTTTGAACACATTTTGTTTCTTGGTTGCCCAACACTTTTTTCCATATAACATAGCGGGTCTAATGGCGGTCTTATAAAATTTTCCTTTTAACTTCAAAAGTATATGCCTATCACACAATACGTTGTTAGCACTTCTTCACCTGACTCGTCCTTCTCCAATCCTATATGGAACTGTGGCAACCCGTGATAAAAAATAAGGGGTGGCCAGCCCGATACTCCAACATAACGGAATCATGGCTGTAATCATTCTCAGCACCACAACAATATAATAAGTATATAGGAAAACCACCCAATAATTCAGAAAATGGGTTGCCAAAATTTTTATTTTATGATAAGTTAAGAAAATAATTTAAACAACACATTCTAGAAGAAAGTGGAATCCAAAGAAAACTTATATTACAATCATAACGAATATACAATAAAAGGACTGAATATGCTGTCGGTCAACAGTTACATACAACGTATTACAAACAGTTTAATAAATTACATAATACATTCATTAAACAGTTACAAAATTTTGGGCCACAGACCCGAGTGAAAGACCCGATCATATCTAGAATACAAAAATGAAGTCGTCTAACAACATATCCCGTAATTATCCGCAAAGAATTATGGCTCCCCCAAAAGTAACTGAAGTAGGAAAATCAGAACGGGAGTCCTTGCGGAGGAGCACCTGAGCAGATACAAGTTTCATGCATAACAAGACAAATAAACGGGTCAGGGCCCGATTTTATATGATTACCAGATGAATAAGAAGCATGATAGGTATGAACAGTTAATCATGAATGATGAAGATGAGAATCTATCAACATAGCATTAGGATATAATTTAAATGATTATAACTTTCATTAAGTTAAATAAGAAAATATAATTAAACCTCATTAACTAAGAGTCTCCATCATTATTCATCATTTCATTTCATTTTTCCTTCCTTAACAGGAATATAATTACCATCATATGCTCTTATGGCATATCTCATATTTCAAGTCCCACTTGATTCAGAATGGTTATATTCTTATACATATAACGATTCTAAGATCGCCCCTCCGAGTTTCCCCACTAGGCGCGCCCCTAAATGACTATCATATTCTAGGGCCTATCAAACAAGACAACCTGGGCACCTAACGCACGTTGAGAAGTGGCCATATGCCTGCGAGTGAGTCATAAGCACACCCGAACTTACATCACTAGCGCAGAATAAAACATATAACAATCCCGCATATGGCCGAGGACTATAGTCTCCCTGCGTTCACTAGTCAGGGGACATCACCTCATGTGCGATCTTCCCTTATGATAGTATTTAGAGAGGTGTGTTTAAGTAAATTAGCATTTACCATTTAAATATCATTTTCATTTCCATTATCCTTATGTATGTTTCATTTTATCTGAAACCATAATCATTGAATATTATCATTAATATTCATCATATTTTAAGTGCCGAAATATTCTCCAAGTGATCACAATAATTCTACAAGTCCCAAGGTTTTATATACCTCGTTAGATCCCCTAGAGTCTCCAAGTATGGGCCTACAATTCCTAGACGCCTAACAGTTAACTAAGGGAAAGAAATGCCCTAACCTCAATCGGTACCCTCCGGAATAAGCCCCATTTAACCCAATCCTAGTGTAGGGTAGTGATTTAACTCAACTAAAACTCTAGAAATCTAAGTTTACTTCATTCAAGAAGGTTCCTAGGTCCTAAGACTAAAAAAAAGGATAAAAATTGAGTTGGAAAAATCAACTCAGAACAGCAGGGTCCGAATCGATTCGCTCCACTAAGCGAATCGATTCACCCAAAAAGCGAATCGGTTCGGAAGATGAATACAACTTTCTATTTCAGCCGAATCGATTCGGGTTTGCAGACCTGTAGGCTTACCCCTAAGCGAATCGATTCGCCCTAGAGGTCGAATCGATTCGTTCCTACAGAAGGGCCAAGTTTGGCTATGGAGTCTTGGACTCCTAAATTTCCCCAACTCCAATCTACCCAAACCAAGATAATTTCTTGCAACCAATTGATTATTAATGCATCCAATAATATTGATTTACACCAATACCCATCCAAATCAACATCCAAGGATTCAAGATCCATAAATCTATAAAAACCCTAACTTTTTTAAACCATAACTAATACACAACTATCAATACTAATTATTCATCTCAAGTCACATAGTATCAAGTAGAAAATTTGCCTTGGTGTAGGAATCTCAGATTTTCTTGTAGTAGCAACAATCTCCAAGCTTGAATCTCTCTCTTTTCTTCTTTCTCTTCAAAGTTCTCTTCCTCTCTCTCTCACTCTAGGTTAACAATTGCACTAAGAGAAATAAATGAAATGCAAGACTTAAAAATCGTAGCTTAAGTCTAAATTCCAACTTAAATGACTAATATTGTGATAAAATGACTCGCAACTACACATTTAAGCTATAACCAGTCAAAAGTGCCCAAAACATCAAAATACAATATGGCACTTATTTCGACTACCTCGCACATTTCGGAACTACGCCCTCCAAATTATCATTTGGGAATTTTATAACTCATTTCAAGTTCCTGTTTCATTTAAACAATAATGTCATATTAAATCTTATGACACAATAAAACACAACATGGTGATATTTACCTACACATAAGGTAAATATGCAACATTTTAGTAAATATTAACTTTAACTTATTCAATTAATATTTACCCTATATTCCAACATTTTATATATAATTACTTCAAACAGAAAATAAATATAAAATAGGTTCTCAAAAGAGAGGGTTATTACATACTTCGCCCCTTATGAGGGAATTTTTCCCCCAAAATTCAGGCGTACCTTGTATAAAGAGATGCAGATACTTTTCCCGCATATCATCCTCGCGTTCCCATGTTGATTCCTTGGCGTTGTGATGACTCCATTAGACTCGCACCAAGGGAAGCACTCGAGACCTCAACCTACGCTCCCCAGGCTCTAAAATAGCAACCTGTTATTCTTCATATCAAATGTTGGGTTGCAAGTCTATATCCTCGAAAGGGATATGTCAAAGGGCACCTTCACACCTCTTATACCTCTTCAAAGAGGAAACCTGGAATACATCATGAATTTGTTGCAAAGGTTCCGATAAGGCAAGTTGATACGCCACTAGACCCAGCTTAGCAATAACTGAAAAATGTCCAACAAAATACGGCACAAGCTTTCCTTTCTTCCCAAAATGCTTTATACCTTTCATTGGTGACACTCGCACCAAGACTTGGTCCCCAATATCCAACTCCATGTGCCTTCTATTTGCATCGGCACAACTCTTTTGGCGGTCTTGAGCTATCCTAATGCGATTCCGAATGAGTTCAATCTTGGAAGAAGTTGTAATACCACGTATTTTTATGCTTTCTAAATTTGGGGATTTATTAAATTTAATGTGAGTTATTAATTTAAAATAAATCCAAAAATTAATTATTTTCGTAATTACTAATGTGACGAGAGTTAGTAATCATTGGAAACTTGTTGAATATTACTAATGAGTAAAGTAATATATAATATTGGTTCTATTAAATGTCACGAGTGAATAAAATGACAATTTTAGAAATTTAAGTCGGGACGCGCCCGTGTCGTGTCGGGACTAAATGTTGATTAACAAAAGTGAATGAATTATAAGTAACCCGTATGGTCATTTAGAGTGCGTCAAAGTGTATGGAAGGGTCGATATAGTCAAAATAATGTACCCGGGGACTTAGTTTGCGTCTCGGGGCATTTTTAGGCCTAATTCACACCCCGGGAGGGCGTTTTGGACATTTTATATTTTTAAGCCTGAAAACCGACGAAAATTGTAAAGTTATATCAGATGCTTAGGTTGACTTCTAGGTTTAACTCAACCAAAAATAATAAACTTCCATTGGAGAAGGAAGGAGAGAGCTTGCCAAAGAGTTTTAGGCCAAGAACTGCTCCGTTTGCGCCGCCGTCGCCGCCAAACGATAGATCGCGTAACAAGGATCACCACCACACCGATTTCATCCACAAATCAGAAACAAAAATACCCAGGCAAGTATTTATCTTGCTTAATTTCATTAATCATTTATTCATATTAGTTTAGGGTTGATTAGGATGAGTTTTTATGAAATAAAACCCATGTTGGTGATTAGAAATCGCATGTTGTAGTGATATAAGAAATAATCTGGAAATCCCTTTCACATGTAGAGATTGAACCACGAATTTATATTGGTTTAGAAGTAGAAATTCTGGGAAAAGAATAATAAGAACTAAGTTAAAGAAATTTCTAGGATTCATGAGAATTATATAAGTTTTGGCCCTTTTAACCCATGAATCTTGATGAAAACTAGCATGCTTTACGTAGGATATTGCTAATTTGGGTTTATAATGTTTGTGGTATAAATTGCTGGGAGTTTGGGAGTTTAAAATTTGGATTTTGATGAGGTTGGATGATAGAACCCGTAACTGGTATTCTGCAGATTCCCCATACCTGTTTGATCGATCGATCAAACCAGGAGTATCGATCGATCGACGCATCGATCGATCGAGCTCCTGCCATCGATCAATTAACCCCTCCTGGCAGACTCATATTTCCCCTTCTAAATAGTTGAATTCAATTTAAATGAGTAATAATCTTTGGTCATCCTTATTAAAATATTTCGGGAGATAAAGAAGACCAGTAGGACTTATTAGAAATATGAAACCTTTAATGTAAGATGAGATTTACATTTTTCAGGGATGTTTACATATAAGGGACGATGGAACTGTGTATTAAAGGGGGGAGATGCGTAAGGTAGTTACGTTGGAAAATAAATGAGTACCTACTGAAATTACACTTGGAACGATAGAAATCCACGAGTGTCACTGGATAAGTTGGGATAATACCACAAATTAAGATAAGAGGCAAACGTTATACGTGATAACTAAATAATGAGTAATAAGGACAAATATCATAATTATGGGTCGTGAGTATGTACCTAAACTTGATCTGGTAATAGTAGTATATTTATATGACTGTGTTTATGCATATACTATATACGTGTAAAAATCATGCCCGCGCTACTTGCTATCTCGGAGGTTACCGTGTTGGGATAGTCTTATCTCGATGGGACCTGTATGGGGGATATTGACTCGTAACCTAGAAGATAGAAATCCTTTGGTACAGGCTATCGAATCGATAGTCAGATGGTCCTAAGAGACGTGAGGGCATGTGCTGACCTCTTAGAGACTTGGAAACTATGCTTCGCCTCAATATTGTTTGTGTTTTGTTTCTATACAGTTCGAGAGTGATTCTGAACTTGTATTTCCCTTAGTACGAGTGATACGGGGACTGGATAGCAGATTATGCCCGCACCATAATTATTATGTGGGGTGCTGTTAGAATATATATATTATATGAGTATTTAATATATATATATATTTAAATCTGGAATTTGGGAACTACCTGTTGTGTCTATGGTAAGTAAGAATGGAATAACTATTTCAATTTGGTAATAAGTGTTTGAAAAGTATAATATGTTATTGAGAAACTTTATTAGTAAGTAAGGTTTAAATGAGAACTTTGTTGTTAAATGAAATTAACCTCTTAAACAATTGAATTTGTCAGTTAAATCTTATGAGAAACCTAAGATAAGATCAGTTAAACCGTTGGGAAGGTTAGTGCGATAGGCGTGCACATTAGAAGAGAGGTGAGAAATTCTCAAGGGAGTTCCGTACTAATATGTTGTTGCATTGGCCAGTAAACATTTTAAATACTTGCTAAACAAATTTTAAATCGTTTTTACAATCGGGCTCTGACCTGTTTCCAGTTTCTTTTCTCTATTGTATATATATGTATTTATTACAAGTGCCCAGCCACAGGGGCGTCTTGCATAGGAACCTTTGGAAGGAACGCGCTGCAGCTTAGGTGGGAGTTGCAGGCCTTTTGTTTAGACGACCTCATTTGTGGATTCCACTTCTAGCACTATTTATTCAGTTGGGCATGTGTCGCCCTTTTCCCATTATTTAGTTTGTTATCAGATGTTGTGATTTGTTTATCTCCAGTATTTATACTTTTGGATTTATTACTGTCAGGATGTTTTCCTTTAAGTTTTAATGTTGGAATTATTTAGTTGGATGTTTAATTAATTGGATTGTTTGTTCCAGTATATTTGTTGGAGGATTCTTAAATTATGAATTATGTAAAGAGTTAAATGTTGGATTATAAAATAAAATTTGAAAAGTAATGTCTAAAATGGTTTTAACACTTAGCTAAATTATTTAGGGTGTTTAAATTGGAAAAGATATTTTTACGACAGTGATGCTAAGAATGAACCAACCGTTCACCTTCATTATAATTTAATAAAGGACTGATCACCCGGTATTTAATTAGGCGGGGTGTCACAGGTGGTATCAGAGCATCAGGTTCTAGTGTCCTTTAGGATCTGTACTGCTTATCTCGTTTCCAGCTTAGCGTCTTTGATTTAGAGCCCTAACATTAAGAATGTTGTATTCATCTTTATGCGTTGGAAATTCGTGCTTCTGCGATTTGTCGATGTGAATGTTGAACTTATTCAAATTAAATTTTAAAACTTTCAGATGGCCCGTCAGGACGAAGAAGTTAATACCACTGGGGAAGTTAATGAGCATGGATAACTCACGCCTCAGGTGTCTCCAAAAAGGGTACCAATCGCCGAATTTGCGGGCATTGTGGCACAAGAAGTTACCACTACAGTTTTACAGTACCACGAACGCAGCATGCATCGTATAGGATGCAAAAGACCTAGAGAGGTAAATCAAATGCATGTGACTAAAGTTGACAATTGTGCGAAGGCACCGAAATTGCGACAACAAACCTCTCAAGACCAAGACAGTTCCAGAAGTAACAAATTTATGTAAAGGGCCAAAAGTGTCAGGGCTAACAAGGTTGGGGTCCAAATGAAGTCACAAAGAGGTGTTGCAAATGTGGAAGGAACGGTCATAAACATCAATCTTGTTCGAATCAGACTGGGGAGAAACTACAACCCGACCAGCGAGGAATTTCGGAACTCTGCTATAAATGTGTACAATCGGGTCACAGGTGGAGGGATTGTCCTCAACCTGACATCGTTTTTCTACAAATTTCTTACCAAGGCTAGCAAGACCAAGGAAAAAGCGAGACTAGTCAACAACGTAGTGAAGTGAGACAGTTTCGAGGGAAGTGCTTCGAATGTGGCAGGAATGGCCATAGGCATCAGGATTGCCCAGAGAGGAATGGGGCCCCATGGCAGAAGGACGCCAGTAACAAACCGCAGAAGCCAGCTCCACCTGCCATTCCATCAGCCTCAGTTCAGCAGAGGAAATTACCGTATGGACGTGTATCTAACGTCCACCAAATAGCAGCACCTCAGGCCCCAACTGAGATACAAGGTACGCTCCTTATACTGGGTGCTATGGGTTGAGTTTTAAGTGGTACCGGGGCATCGCACTATTTTAGGGCTATTCATTTTTATGAGCCTTAGGGCTATTAGCCACGACGACGAGTAAGGTGTCATGCGTAGACTCACCATTTGGGGGAAAGGGTCTTTGATTTTCTTTATTTGAAGGAGTGCAGATATAGAAATTGATAACTTCATTTTTAACCGCATGTTAATATGCATTAGTATAAGGTCGTTATTGGCATGCTAGAGTTTCGATAGGAGTATTGTCCCCGCCATTTCGGGGTGGAAAAAGGTGTTTTAGGGGCAATGCCTTACCCAGAGGAAGGATTTGCCAATAGGAATGGAAAGGTAGAAGTATGACGGTTATACTAGAAGGATGAGGCATGTTTCATGTGACACGAGCGAGTCATTATATTTTGTTCATTGCTAGATTAGCATATGAGATGTGTTTATTGTGTATAACTACAAAGGATATTATTATATGAATATTTTTCCCTAGTGTAGCAGGATTTTCCTCAGTTCTATCCGCGGAGGATGAGTGAGTATATTAATAGTGTTATATATTTTATTGAGGTTATTCGTTTTAGTGATGTGATATACGAGTATAATATGGTATTGATTACAACTTTATAGAAATGGTCAGTATGATAGTGGGCAGTTAGTCCAAGACTATCGGAGTGGTTGCATTAGTGCAGCATGTTTTGTTCTAGCGAGGCCTCACCTGTAAGAGGGTTGGACTCGCACTTATATTATCTATCCTAGAGACTTTGGGAGGGATAGTGGGCTCGAGATATTCGATACCGGTTTGCGTAGGGACTTTGTTGTTATGATTCAGTATATATTAGGTTTATTGTTGAGAGAAAAGATTTGACTCATTATCATGTGGAACGATCAGGACTTGGTGATATGTAGAGAGCAATAATATATCTACCCTTTAGAGATGTGATAGTTAAGAGTTAGACTCCTATGTTTGGAATCAGGATTTTATGAGTCTTGATTGTATGTGTAAGAGGTTTGCAAATAGTGATTACCACTAATACTGGATGATAGTGGATTGGCGAAATGTTCTTTGTGTAGGTGTAATTACGGGAAATGATGGAACTTGTCTGTCAAGGAACGGAGTAAAGGGGTACATGATATGGACGGAGGACCTAACAGATTTCGATAACCGACAACGCTAGGTAGTAGTGTATCGGGGGGGTTCCTTGTTTGGATTTCGCTTTGCGAGACATCCCACACATGAAACTTAGCGTAAGTTTGGAAATAGGGAGATGTCTGGTCAGTAGTTCATGAGTTCAGTACCTCAGTCGTACAAGGAACAGGTAATTGTATATATAAGATGGAAGTTGAATTATGATTTAAGGCCAGTAAATCCGATTGTGTGGTAAGAATGCATAGAAAGTTTTGTTTTATCACCATGAGTTGAGGGGTGGAATGATTATAGGAGGATTTAAAAGTTTTTGATTTCTAGGGTGATTGAGAGTACCCAAGTGTTGTAAATGCGTTCGGAACACAAGGGAAATAAGGAGTTTAGATGATTTTAGTGTGGATTATCTTGGAAGAATTTTTAATACAAGAGACAAGACTTGTATTTGTTTGGATGTATAGATCATTAGTGATTTATTTTAATTATTGTACTTATTCGAGAGAATTGTTGTATTTATCTGAAGAGATTTGAGATTTGTAGTCCCTCTTTTGTTGATTGTGGGATTTAGATGATCTATACCTCGTATTTTGCGGGATACAGGTAATTTTATCAATGAGTAGCACTTCGTTCGCTCTCCCTGGGAGGTCGAGGTGTTACAAAGGTGGGAATCTTGGTTAGCTAATGTTAAAATCGTCCGAGTGGAAGGGACGTGGGAATGTATGTGAGGAATATATGTTTGTGGGACTAACATAACGAGGCGGAAGTAGTAGAGGGAATTAAACGTTACATGATAAACGATAATCCATATATATATATATATACATATACGGGTGTGATTAGAGTAGCTCACCCGAATTTAGTTGGAAGGCTGTGGAAAGCCATTTAAAAGGGGTATTCCTTGAGAAGGTTAGAGTTTAATCATTATGGAGAACTCTCAGAGCGGATTTATAATTAGTCAAATGTGAAAGCGACTTACGCATACAAAGAGTGATGATGTTAGTATGGTCTAAAAGGTCCAGAAGTGCACTTCATGGAGAAAAGTGCACAGGTCAAAACTTTTGGTACATGCCAAGGAAAGAAGGGAGTATTAAGTGTCACCTAATGTGAGACATTTCTAGGAAAGCATGATGTTTAGCAGGACATAGTGAGTAGTCTCTTCATGCACCACTCATAGATAGAGATCGGTTGAAATAAGAAGATAAACCATAGAATTGTCTGGCTATCGACAATTCCTATAATGGGAGAGGTCGATAGAGTCGGTAAAATTTCTCGGATGGGTTACCATCTTCAAGACAAGATAAAGGGTTCATCCTAACGTATGAAATAAATCGCCCAGGAAGGAAGTGATTGACATTCCTTTGAGGTGATTTACAATGTGACCCAGTCTTCCTTTGAAAGGAAGGGATCGCGCCGGTACGCGGTCCTGCAAGGCATTATTTTCTGAATCGGGATGAGATTTTTGAATTCCACCTTCAATATGGGATTTCAGGAAAACAACGGAGATAACGTTTCGTTATGAGTGGAAGGTATCACCCACAGCCGAGGAGCAGGCGCATGGTGATTAACGATTAGTGGGGCCACGCGAAGAAAATTTTGGAGGCGTGATGATCATTTCATTCCCACAACGGATATAACTAGCATGTGAAGTACAGTAGAGTAGAGTTCCGTGGAAGCACTCGTACCTGTTTTTCGTAAAAGAGATGCTTATGGAAGTTTTGGTGTGGAAAAACCTTAACTATTATCCCTCTGCGTAGGTTTAGAGGTAAGCGGATAACCAGAGTTTTGTATCGTTCGAGAATAATTCAATGACTATGGTGGAAGTCCACGACTGTCTGGGGCGAACAAGTGTGATCAGATGTTCGTATGGTTTCTCCCAGAATGGGAGTTTTGTGTTTAGATAAATCCGAGTAGTTGTCATCTAGTGAGGTGCGACCTCCCAATGACATTGACATAATGGAAATAAATAGTGTATATGCGTGCCTTATGCGAATGTTGTCGGATAGGAGGTCAATGTGAAGTATCTTAAATAAAGAGTGTTAAACCAGCTTGCTGTGAGGCGGGGGCTATAGTGATTGAACGCCTTATTATGTGGATTGGTTGCGTACTGATAAGGTATCCAAAATGTGTTTTACCAGGTAGGCCTTCTTTTGCAAATTTTGGGACGAAATTCCGTTATTAGGGGGGGGGGGGTATGTAATGCCCCGTATTTTTATGCTTTCTAAATTTGGTGATTTATTAAATTTAATGTGAGTTATTAATTTAATATAAATCCAGAAATTAATTATTTTTGTAATTACTAACGTGACGAGAGTTAGTAATCATTGGAAACTTGTTGAATATTACTAATGAGTAAAGTAATATATAATATTGGTTCTATTAAATGTCACGAGTGAATAAAATGACAATTTTGGAAATTTAAGTCGAGACGCGCCTGTGTCGTGTCGGGACTAAATATTGATTAATAAAAGTGAATGAATTATAAGTCACCCATATGGTCATTTCGAGTGCGCCAAAGTGTCCAAAAGGGTCGAGATAGTCAAAATAATGTACCCGGGGGCTTAGTTTGGGTCTCGAGGCGTTTTTAGGCCTAATTAACACCCCGGGAGGGCGTTTTGGACATTTTATATTTTTAAGACTGAAAACCCACGAAAATTGTAAGGTTATATCAGATGCTTAGGGTTGAATTCTAGGGTTAACTCAACTAAAAATAAGCAACGTCCATTGGAGAAGGAAGGAGAGAGCTTGCCAAAGAGTTCTAGGCCAAGAACTCATCCGTTTGCGCCGCCGTCGCCCCCAAACGATAGATCGCGTAACAAGGATCACAACCACGCCGATTTCATCCACAAATCAGAAATAAAAATCCCCAGGAAAGTATTTATCTTGCTTAATTTCGTTAATTCTTCATTCATATTAGTTTAGGGTTGATTAGGATGAGTTTTTATGAAAGAAAACCCATGTTGGTGATCGCATGTTGTAGTGATATAAGAAATAATCTGGAAATCCCTTTCACATGTAGAGATTGAACCACAAATTTATATTGGTTTAGAAGTATAAATTCTGGGAAAAGAATAAGAAGAACTAAGTTAAAGAAATTTCTAGGGTTCATGAGAATTATATAGGTTTTGGCCCTTTTAACCCATGAATCTTGATGAAAACTCGCATGCTTTACGTAGGATATTGCTAATTTGGGTTTATAATGTTTGTGGTATAAATTGCTGGGAGTTTGGGAGTTTAAAATTTGGATTTTGATGAGGTTGGATGATAGAAACCGTAACTGGTATTCTGCAGATTCGCCATACATGTTTGATCGATCGATCGAACCAGGAGTATCGATCGATCGACGCATCAATCGATCGAGCTCCTGCCATCGATCGATTGACCCCTCCTGGCAGACTCATATTTCCCCTTCTAAATAGTTGAATTCAATTTAAATGAGTAATAATCTTTAGTCATCCTTATTAAAATATTTCGGGAGATAAAGAAGACCAGTAGGACTTATTAGAAATATGAAACCTTTAATGTAAGATGAGATTTACATTTTTCAGGGATGTTTACATATAAAGGACGATGGAACTGTGTATTAAAGGGGGGAGATGCGTAAGGTAGTTACGTTGGAAAATAAATGAGTACCTACTGAAATTACACTTGGAACGATAGAAATCCACGAGTGTCACTGGATAAGTTGGGATAATACCACAAATTAAGATAAGAGGCAAACGTGATACGTGATAACTAAATAATGAGTAATAAGGACAAATATCATAATTATGGGTCGTGAGTATGTACCTAAACTTGATCTGGTAATAGTAGTATATTTATATGACTGTGTTTATGCATATACTATATACGTGCAAAAATCATGCCTGCGCTACTTGCTATCCCTGAGGTCACCGCGTTGGGACAGTCTTATCTCGATGGAACCTGTATGGGGGATATTGACTCGTACCCTAGAAGATAGAAATCCTTTGGTACAGGCTATCGAATCGATAGTCAGACGGTCCTAAGAGACGTGAGGGCATGTGATGACCTATTAGAGACTTGGAAACTATGCTTGGCCTCAATATTGTTTGTTTTTTGTTTCTATACAGTTCGAGAGTGATTCCGAACTTGTATTTCTCTTAGTACGAGTGATACGGGGACTGGATAGCAGAGTATGCCCGCACCATAATTATTATGTGGGGTGCTATTAGAATATATATATATATATATATATATATATATATATATATATATATATATATATATATATATTATATGAGTATTTAATATATATATTTAAATCTGGAATTTGGGAACTACCTGTCGTGTCTATGGTAAGTAAAAATGGAATAACTATTTCAATTTTGTAATAAGTGTTTGAAAAGTATAATATGTTATTGAGAAACTTTATTAGCAAATAAGGTTTAAATGAGAACTTTGTTGTTAAATGAAATTAACCTCTTAAACAATTGAATTTGTTAGTTAAATCTTACGAGCAACCTAAGATAAGATAAGTTAAACCATTGGGAAGGTTAGTGCGATAGGCGTGCACATTAGAAGAGAGGTGAGAAATTCTCAAGGGAGTGACGTACTAATATGTTGTTGCATTGGCCAGTAAACATTTTAAATACTTGTTAAACAAATTTTAAATCGTTTTTACAATCGGGCTCTGACCCGTTTCCATTTTCTTTTCTCTCTTGTATATATATGTATTTATGACAGGTGCCCAGCCACAGGGGCGTCTTGCATAGGATCCTTTGGAAGGAACGCGCTGCAGCTTAGGTGGGAGTTGCAGGCCTTTTGTTTAGACAACCTCATTTGTGGATTCCACTTCTAGCACTATTTATTCAGTTGGGCATGTGTTTCCCTTTTCCAATTATTCAGTTGGTTATCGGATGTTGTGATTTTTTTATCTCCAGTTTTTATACTTTTGGATTTATTACTGTCAGGATGTTTTCCTTTAAGATTTAATGTTGGAATTACTTAGTTGGATGTTTAATAAATTGGATTGTTTGTTCTAGTATATTTGTTGGAGGATTCTTAAATTATGAATTATGTAAAGAGTTAAACGCTGGATTATAAAATAAAATTTGAAAAGTAATGTCTAAAATGATTTTGACACTTAGCTAAATTATTTAGGGTGTTTAAATTGGAAAAGTTATTTTTACGACAGTGGTGCTAAGAATGAACCAACCGTTCACCTTGATTATAATTTAATAAAGGACTGATCACCCGGTATTTAATTAGGCAGGGTGTCACGGAAGTATCTTGGATCATTTCAGGTCCAAGGAATTTATTATCCCCCACTTCCAACCAACACGTGGGCGATCTACAAGTCCGGCCATAAAGTGATTCATAGGGTTCCATTCCAATAGTAAATTGGTACGAATTGTTATAAGAAAATTCGACCAAAGGGAGATATTGTTCCCAAACACCTTTAAAATCAAGCATACACATACGGAGCATATACTCTAACATTTGGTTTACTCTTTCAGTCTGGCCATCTGTTTGAGGATGATAAGAAGTTCTTAAATTCAATTCGGTCCCCATAGCCTCTTGGAAACTTCGCCAAAAGTGGGAAACAAAAATCTTGTCTTGGTCAGAAACTATATTTCAGGGCACTCCATGGAGTCTGACAACCTCCGCGATGAATAATCAGACATAGCGAGCAGTGCCATAATTAGTACGCACGGGTAGGAAGTGTGCCGACTTAGTCAAGAGGTCGACAACCACCCAAATAGAATCACAACCATTATGTGACCTTGGCAATCCCGTACTAAAGTCCATCGATATGTTCTCCCACTTCCACATCGATATATACAACAGTTGCAACAAACCTTTCGGTCACTAATGATCTATCTTGACCAATTGACAAGTAGTGCATTGGGATACAAACTTAAAAATATTCTGCTTCATGCCTGGCCACCAATACTGATGGTGCATGTCTTAATACATCTTGTCCCCGCCAGGATGCACTGAAAATTTAGACCCGTGAGATTCTGACATTACGGCCCGTCTCAAATCCCCCTCCTCCGAGATAATGAGTCTCCCGTGAAAACGTAATCCACCCTCTAAACTTATCGAATAGGATTCCGCTCCCTCGGATAGCAATCGGCGTATGTGGTCCTGACAACCTTTATCCTTTGCTTGGGTTTTTACAACCCTTGCCACAATAGTAGGCGTAACGGTCATCATTGACATGAACGCCCTAGCAATCGCATCCACCTGACTGAGCTCTTTCCATTTAGTTTTCCATACCTCCGCTAACTCCCCCTCGGGCTTTGTACTGAAAGCATCCGCTACTACATTTGCCTTGCCCGGATGATAGTGGATGTCAAATTGATAGTCTTTCACAAAATCCAACCATCGGCGCTATTGCATATTTAAATCTTTCTGTGAAAATAAATATTGCAGCGATTTATGGTCAGTGAAAAGACTGAATTTCTCCCCTAAGAGATAATGCCTCAAAATCTTCAAGGCAAAGACAACCGCGATAAGTTCTAAGTCATGCAATGGATAGTTCCTTTCATGGGGATTTATCTTGCGGGAAGCATAAGCAATAGCCCGTCGCTCTTGTTGAAGTGAGCCTCCCAATCCTTGTAGAGATGCATCGATGAAGACTAGCTATTCCAACCTCGGATTTGGCAATGCAAGTACTGGAGCCGAAAGCAGCCTGATAGGAGTTATCCCAAACAAATCTAACCCCTTTTCGGGTCAAATTTATCAAAGGGCTAGAGATTTTAGATAAAACCTTGATAAATCGATGGTAATAACCCGCCAAACCCAGAAAACTATGAATCTCGGTAGGTGTCGTGGGCTGACCCCACTCCCTCACCACAACCACCTTGCTCGGATCCACCGATATACCCTGGGATGTCACAATATGACCCAGAAACTGTACCTCCTGCAACCAAAAGCCACACTTCTCGAACTTAGCATATAATTGGTGATCCCTCAACCTTCGTAGGACCAACCTCAAATGAATAGCATGATCAGATTCCGTTCGAGAATAGACTAGGATGTCATCGATAAATACAATAACAAATTGATCCAGGAAGTCCCGAAATACCCTATTCATGAGATCCATAAATACGGCGGGGGCATTGGTTAGTCCAAAGGGCATAACCAAAAATTCATAGGACCCATATCTCGTCAGAAAAGCGGTCTTGGATACGTATTGCTCCCGTATCCTCAACCGGTGATACCCCGTCCTCAAATCGATTTTAGAGAAGTACGACGCTCCTTTAAGTTGATCAAACAGGTCATCGATACGAGGAAAAGGGTATTTGTTCTGGATGGAGACTTTATTCAACTCTCTATAGTCAACACATAACTGGAGAGAATCGTCCCTTTTCTTCACACACAACACCGGAGCACCCCATGGAGACGTACTACGCCTAATGAATCCCTGCTCTAACAATTGCTAAATTTGATCTCTTAACTCCCTCATTTCCACAGGAGCAATGCGATATGGAGCTTTTGCAATCGGTCTCGTTCCCAGCGCTAAATCAATCACAAACTCAATCTCCTGACGCGGAGGCAAACCCGGTATTTCCCGAAAAACATCTTCAAAATCTCCAACAACCGGAATAGAATCTAAGGGAACAACTACATCCCGAGAAGTCTTCTCTGCGATACAATACAAATAAGTTCTAGTACCTCCTTCTAAATGAGGCATAACTACCAAGAATATTTCTTGTCCCGGAACGGCAAAGACTATACTCTTCCTGTAACAATTAACTATCGCATGATACTTCTCTAGCCAATCTATACCCAATATCACATAAATTACCAAGAGTAGTTCCTATTTGTTTGAAAACAAAGAAAATGAGTGAGCCATCACCCATAGAGGACTCGACACTAGTGAAGGTACTCTAAGCAGATTTTATCAACTCTGTAGACTAAGCAAAACTTCTAGAAATGAATGAATGTGTCGCACCAGTATCAAACAAAACGCGACCCATGTGCCCCTGAATAAGGAACTTACCCTCAATAGCTGGCGGTGCCGGCAGAGTAGAAGGAAGCATAGCATCCTGAATATGATAAACTCTCCTATACTGTAGCTGACCCTGCTATGGAGGGGCAACTAGTTTAGGTACCTGCGGTGGTAGCTGAACCTGTGGCTGCTGAGGAACCTTAGGAAGCTGACCCCCAATCAACTGAGGGCACTCCTTCTTTTAATGACCCACCTCTCCGCATTGGAAACACCTTCCCGCCATATTCTCCGTATTTTGGCCCCAGTTATTTCTAAATTGGTTAACACCTTGGCCCGGATGGACCCTAATCCCTTGACCACTCCGACCTATTTGTTGTTGTTGTGGGGCACCCTGACCATGCCTATTATTGTTGCCACCTAAATTGAACCCACCAAAACGTTGCCTTTTTGACAAGTCCCCTTGATGGGTAACCCTTTCTTTCTGCTTGTTACCCGAAGATGGGGTCGAAGGAAATGCTCCTCCTCCAGTCCCACTACCTCTAGGTTTTCCCTCTTGCCCCACTACGGTAGCTTTCTTGCCACTCTATATATACAATCGATGTTCTTGGCAATGGAGCAATGCCGCATTCATTACCTCACCAAAAGTTTGCAAAGCTAGATTACCCAAAAAGTGTTGTCGGATCCTCCAGTTCAAACCTCCCATGAACTTCAAAACCTTTCTCTCTTCCGAAGTCACCTCATCCGATACAAAACTTGCTAGCCGGGTGAAATCTTCTTCATATTCGGCCATGGATCTCTCACCTTGCACCACATCCTGAAGCCTCCTTCTCATTTCCCTTTGAACTGTGGGAGGGAAGTACTTCTGGTCAAACAAGACCCATAAATCAGTAATAGTCATGGTATCTCTCTGTTCTGGTGTAGTCATCGACTCCCACCAATGCAATGCGGCCCCAATAAGTTTAAAAGTAGCAAGGACTTGTTTCTTCTCCTCACTACAGTCCACCATTCAAAGATGGCATTGCATATCCTTCTTCCACTGATTGGCTCGAATAACATCAGAACCTCCATCAAATTTCAGGGGATGGCCTTTTAAAAAAGAATCTCTAACTCTTTCCCACAGAGAAGGTCCCGTAGGAGCTTGTACATCCTATGCTCGTTATTGAGCTTGTGGCATTTGTTGAGACACTGCGGTCATAGCAGCATTGACCGCTTGAGCCACAATGTTTTCTACATCAGCAGCATTAATTGTCCCTTGTGGCGGCGGTGGAGGACCAACATCCTCTTCTACAACTCTATTGAGTCTCGCTGGGTGACCTCTCTTAGGCGGCATTTGAGATGAAGAAACCAATAGAGTTAGAATACTATTCAAAACAAATCTATCTTACAGAAGACCGCAAATACAGGTAACAAAGCAATCCTAACATTAGGATATATATCAAAGAACGCTACGGTAGAACGTGACAAGTCCGAATAGATCCTAAAGACTCTAGAACTTGATGCTCTGATACCATCTGTGAAATCCCGTGATCCGAAATAAGGGGTGGCCAGCCCGATAATCCAAAATAACGGAATCATGGATGGAATCATTCTTAGCACCACAACAATATAATAAGTATACGGGAAAACCACCCAATAATTCAAAAAATGGGTTGCCAAAAATTTTATTTTATGATAAGTTAAGAAAATAATTTAAACAACCCATTCTAGAAGAAAGTGGAATCCCAAGAAAAGTTATATTACAATCATAATGAATATACAATAAAAGGACCGACTATGCTGTCAGTCAACAGTTACATACAACGTATTACAAACAGTTTAATAAATTACATAATACATTCATTAAACAGTTACAAAAGTTTGGGCCACACGCCCGAGTGAAAGACCCGATCATATCTAGAATACAAAAATGAAGTCGTCTAACAACATATCCCGTAATTATTCGCAAAGCATTACGGCTCCCCCAAAAGTAACTAAAGTAGGAAAATCAGAACGGGCGTCCTTACGGAGGAGCACCAGAGCGGATACAAGTTTCATGCACAACAAGACACATAAACGGGTTAGGGCCCGATTTTATATGATTACCAGATGAATAAGAAGCATGATAGGTATGAATAGTTAATCATGAATGATGAAGATGAGAATCTATCAACATAATTTTAAGCATAAGGATACAATTTAAATGATTATAACTTTCATTAAATTAAACAAGAAAATATAATTAAACCTCATTAACTAAGAGTCTCCATCATTATTCATCATTTCATTTCATTTTCCATTCCTTAAGAGGAATATAATTACCATCATATGCTCTTATGGCATTTCACATATTTCAAGTCCCACTTTATTCAGAATGGTTATATTCTTATACATATAACGATTATAGGAGCGCCCCTCCGAGTTTCCCCATTGGGCGCGCCCCTAAATGACTATCATCTTCTAGGGCCTATCAAACAAGATAACTTGGGCACCTAACGCACGTCGGGAAGTGGCCATATGCTAGCGAGTGAGTCATAACCACACCCGGAATTACCTCACTAGCGCAGAATAAAACATATAACAATCTCGCATATGGCCGAGGACTATAGTCTCCCTGCGTTCACTAGTCAGGGGACATCACCTCATGCACGAGCTTCCCTTGTGATAGCATTTAGAGAGGGGTGTTTAAGTAAATTAGCATTTACCATTTAAATCTCATTTTCATTTCCATTATCCATATATATGTTTCATTTTATCCGAAACCATAATCATTGAATATTCTCATTAATATTCATCATATTTTAAGTCCCGAATTATTCTCCAAGTGATCACAATAATTCTACAAGTCACAAGGTTTTATATACCTCATTAGATCCCCTACAGTCTCCAAGTATGGGCCTACAATTCCTAGACACCTAACAGTTAACTATGGGAAAGAAATGCCCTAACCTCAATCGGTACCCTCCGGAATAAGCCACATTTAACACAATCCTAGTGTAGGGTAGTGACTTAACTCAACTAAAACTTTAGGACTCTAAGTTTACTTCATTCAAGAAGGTTCCTAGGTCCTAAGCCTAAAGAAAAAGGATAAAAATTGGGTTGGAAAAATCAACTCAAAACAGCAGGATCCGAATCGATTCGCCCTCAGGACGAATCGATTTGCCCCATAAAGTGAATCGAATCGTCCAAAAAGAGAATCGGTTCGGAAGATGAATCCAACTTTCTGCTTCAGCTGAATCGATTCGGCCTTAACCCGAATCGAATTGGGTTTGCAGACCTGTAGGCTTACCCCTAAGCGAATGGATTCGCCTTAGGGGCCTAATCGATTCGCCCCTGTAGAAGGGCCAAGTTTGGTATGGAGTCTTGGACTCCTAAATTTCCCCAACTCCAATCTACCCAAACCAAGATCATTTACTTCAACCAATTGATTATTAATCCATCCAACAACAATGATTCACACCAATACCCATCAAAATCAACCTCCAAGGATTCAAGACCCATAAATATATAAAAACCCTAACTTTGTTAAACCATAACTAACACACAAATATCAATACAAATTATTCATCTTAAATCACAAAGTAGCAAGTAGAAAACTTGCCTTGGTGTAGGAATCTCAGATTTTCTTGTAGTAGCAACAATCTCCAAGCTTGAATCTCTCTCTTTTCTTCTTTCTCTTCAAAGTTCTCTTCCTCTCTCTCTCACTCTATGTTAACAACTGCACTAAGAGAAATAAATTAAATGCAAGACTTAAAAATCGTAGCTTAAGTCTAAATTCCAACTTAAATGACTAATACCACGATAAAATGACTCGCAACTACACATTTAAGCTATAACCAGTCAAAAGTGCCCAAAACATCAAAATACAATATGGCACTTATTTCGACTATCTCGCACATTTCGAGACTAACTACGCCCTCCAAATTATCATTTGGGAATTTTATAACTCATTTTAAGTTCCGGTTCATTTTAAACCATAATGTCATTTTAAATCTTATGACACAATAAAACACAACATGGTGATATTTACCTACACGTAAGGTAAATATGCAACATTTTAGTAAATATTAACTTTAACTTATTCAATTAATATTTACTCTATATTCCAACATTTTATATATAATTACTTCACACAGTAAATAAATATAAAATAGGTTCTCAAAGGAGAGGGTTATTACAGGAACGTTATCATTAATATCTCTATCTTTTTTTATAATGGATCCTAAATAATGAAAACGATCATTTCTAGGTAAATCTTGACCTTCTAATTTCACCACATCTCCATTTGCCCTCCTATTACAACTAAAATTCTACTCCACATATGATTATTTTAAACCCTTTTGTTTCTAGAGATTCTCTCCATAATTCCAACCCAGCATTAAATTTTGTTTTAGTCACATCCACTAAAATAATATCACTTGCAAATAGCATATACCTAGCACCTCATCTTGTATTTTTCCAGTCAACTCATCCATAACAATAGCGAAGAATAAGGACTTAATGCTGAACCTTGGTGTAGACCTACAGTAATTGAAAATTCATTACTTTTTTGGATGATGTTCTTATTATAGTCATGGCCCCATCATACATATCCTTGATCATATCAATATATCTACGAGTCACTCCTTTTTTATATACAACCCACCATATTATATCTCTGGGTGTCCTATCATATGCCTTTTCCAAATCTATAAAAATTATATGAAGATCCTTATTTTTCTCCCTATACCTGTCAATTAATCTCTTCAATAAATAAATTGCTTCCATTGTTGAAATCCCAGGAATAAACCCAAACTGATTCTCAGATACTGTTGTTTTCAATCTCAATCTACATTCAATCACTCTCTCCCAAAGTTTCATTGTATGACTCATTAACTTAATTCTAAGATAATTCGAAGAACTTTCTATGTTCCCTTTATTTTTATAAATAGGTACTAAAACACTCTTTCTCCATTCTTCAGTCATCCTATTAGTTATTATAACTCTGTTAAATAATTTTTTAAGGCAAGATAATCCTTCCTTCCAAGATACTCCTTCCTCCCCTAAGCACTGACAAACCTCAATAGGGATACCATCTAATCCATACGACCTCCCTATTTTCACCTTTTTCGAGCAATACTAACCTCTGTTGTCCTAATTCTATGAAAAATGTATTTTCTCGAATCTCCCTTAGTTCCTTTATATCTAATCTATTCCAATTATCTCCATTTAATAACCTCTCAAAGTATTTTTTCCATCTTTTAATTATCTCATCATATTTGACTAGGACTTTCAAATCATCACTTTAATACACTTGATGTAATTAAAATATTTTGTTTTTCTGTCCCTAAGTTTATTAAGCTTATAAATACTTTTTTTTCCTTCTCGTGTTCTTAATTTTTATTAAAATATTCATATGCTTTTAACTTAGAATCTTTTACCACTTTATTAACTTCCTTTTTAGCCCATATATATTTTTTAATTTTTTCTTCATTTCTATTTGTTTACTATGCTTTAAATCACTCCCTTTTGATTTTTACTATATTTTGTACTTCTTCATTCCACCACCAAGTTTCTTTAGATTGCGTCCCCTTACCTTTTGATTCACCAAAAACTTTTTTGATATTATCCTAATGCATGTGGCAATCTTATACCACATTATGTTAGTCTCTTATTCAGTATTGCATGATGCTTCATTTAATACTTTATTATTAAACAATTCTAATTTCTCTCCTTTTAAATTTCACCACCTAATTCTTGGGTTAATCTTCTCTTTTTGCACTCGTGATTGATTTTAAATATTTATATCCAATCCATTGTCCTAGTAATGAAAGTTTTTATTTCGCTCTTATGAATCCCACTTATAAATTATTAAGTGTTCAAGCTTCGTTTTAAAACATGTGCTTAGTACAACATCATAAGTCATTGCAAAATCTAAGATAGACTCTTCGTCGTCGTTTATATCTCCAAAATCATATCATCCATGAATTATCTCATATCCTACACGATCTTCTCCTACATGGCCATTAAAATCTTCCCCTATATAAATTTTCTCGCCGATGGGTATTTCTTGAATTAGTTAATCCACTTTTTCCCAAAATTGTACTTTAGTTTGATCATCTAATCCTACTTGGGGTGCATAAGCACCAATAGTATTAATTATATTTTCACCTAATACCAGTTTTACAAGTATAAGTCCATCACCTTTCCTAATAAAAATTATGATATCATCATTAAAGTTCTTATCTAATATTATTACAACTTCATTCCTATTTCTATGTTAACCTGTATAATAAAATTTTAACCCTATATTTCCTATTGCTCTAGCTTTCTCACCGACCCGTTTAGTTTCTTGTAAACAAGCTATGTCAACTTTTCTTCATATCATGGTATCTACTAACTCTATCCATTTCCTTGTCATAGTCCCTATGTCACAAGTAGTTAACCTAAGTCTAGTATCTTGGGCTATATTGTTTACCTCACAAGTCCAGATTGTTGCAATAACCCTTATGTACATCTTGTCCTATCCTAGCACCGATGCGACGCACGTTGCCAATTTTTTGAGACACCCGGTGGTAGCACAATGCCCCTTGCCTATTTTTTAAGACACCCGGTGGCAGGCACAATGCCCATTGCGTATTTCTTGAGAAACCCGGTGAAAAGCGTAACGCATCACTTGAGGGAAATTCCCTAGTATTAGAGTGTATATTCATAGTATTAATGTTCATAAGGATCAGGCAAAGTTATACGCTGTCTATCAGTAACCTAATTCAACCATCCTTCTTTATCCGGGCTTAGGACCAATAGTGTCCAAAAAAATATAAGAAGTTAAGCACGACACATGCAAAGTTTGACACGGTAATCATCCAAAATAATAAAAGACAACACTGGAAGTATATCTACTTAATAACCAACACGATAGAGAAGTAAATACGAATATTAAGAGTGATTGTGCATCCTATAAAGGCAACAATGGCGAAATTCAAGATAAAATCAGAGTGAGGTTGCACTGATGACCTAGGTCCTAAAAAGATAAGTTAACAACCATAACATTATCACTAAGTTTACGAAGAGTAAGACTGTAATTGAGTTCGGGCTACATTATAACTATGCATATTCTTCACATATTTGAATTTTTCAAAGTTATCCCAACCCACAAAAAAATTGCAAATATTATATGCGTCTAACTCCTAAACCAAAATGAACCACATGATTACATATTATTCATCTCATGTGAATATAATAAAGGCTCCATAATTATCTCAACCTATACATCTCCAGTATATAAACGTGCAATGAAAATATTACTACATCCAATATAACATTATTATGATCTCATCTACTTAAAAAAGGGCTACGCCGGAGCCTGCATATAATGAAGGTCTATCCCAATCGCCTTAGGGATTCCTCGCACGTACTAGGCATAGTTATAAGTTATGTCACACCTATAACCTCAAGTCATCAATTATCGATAATCATGAAATCTTCACACCAATCATACGACCTCATACTATTTGTTATATAAGAGGATCCTCTCATTAATCCCCTTGGAATACAACGGGTACTTTTAACATGTAGTGTTTGGGGTATCAAAACCAAGGTAGATCACGTCTCTATCACTGAGATGTCAGTGCGATCAACTTCATACGTGACCCATAAAGGATATCCCCTCTGGTACGTATCCCATAACCACCCATTCATGGCATGTTTCACATAAGTCACATAAATAAAATATAAACCCATCTCTAAGAATTAGTGCACCAAATGTTTAATTATTTGATTTGCAAATTAATCTATAATGGAATTCCATGAGCTTAACATAACCCTACTAGTCATCAATTATCCCTATAAGTCTCTAATTCAAAAAATTAACTAGGTTTCAAAACAAATCCCAAAGAGACCGACATTTTATTCTACCCTAGTCGAATCGATTCGATGTTTGTCCGACCAAATCGATTCACCCAAGTCGAGAATCAATTTGACCCTTGAACTTTTCCAAAGCTTCAGACCTCAACAATCACGTCCAACCCAACACCCAATTCATCCTACAATCCTCTAAAGTCAATAATAACTATTCTTTAGCAACTATAAGTACTATACTACCAATACAACTCTACACATTAGTGTTTTAACTGAAAATAACAAGTTTTGGATGTTTAATTTCATATTTTTATTCAAGAAACCTTGTTTTATGAATTAAGTCATCAAACCTCAATTTCATATCAATTTGTGAAATTAACAAGGAGGTTTTATATGATTTCAATTTGTTAAATTTGAATCTAACAATTGTAATCCAATTCTAACTCCAAATCATGATAGTTTATTATTAATTCAGAATGTATGCTTAACATGGTTATTAAGTTAATTTATCTCCTTCATTTAATTATGAATATAGTTAATTGATTTTTTATAATTAGGCTTAGATTACAATCAAAATCTACACTATAATAGAAAAATAATTATATTATGTAAGAACAATTTTCCAACATTGTAGATAGCATAGTTTTAGACTAGTTTGGCGTATCCCATTAAAAATCATCATACACCGTCTAGATGAATCGAAGTCGAGCATCTCCAAATTTGAACACTTCTCGACATCCCGTTAAGGTACAAAACAATTTAGAGTTTGAATTAATTTACGAAATTAATGTTTAGGATGTTTATTTTTTCAAAAGACAAACAAGAACTTTTTATTACAAAAAAGAAAAAAATATTTTATTTTTTATCTTGTTCAAATGAGATTAACGTATCGCTAAACAGGTCGTTTCTTCATGTTTTCAAATTTGTTTCAAACGATGCCTTACTATTTCAATTTTCAAAAGGACGTTGAAGCGAAGCTAAAGTTGTTCGAACGATATCTCATTGTCATTTGAACAAAGTCTGTTTATCGTTCGAACGACCGTGCTGCCTCAAATTTGCTAGTGGACTATAAATACCTATTTTGTGCTCAAAACGTTAAATAATTTTGCCAGATACATTTCTTCATTACTTTTACAAAAGTTCTTCATCTTTTGTGTTGTAAAAACACTTGTTTAATTCACAACAAAATATCCTTCAATATTTTCTTATGAATTCAGTTAAAGCCCTAGAAAGGTTAGTTTCTTTGCATACACCTTGTGGAGAGGATATCCATGGATGACTTATGATACCTATGGGAATTCACTGCTGAAGACGAATGTTGAGGCTGATGGAGGAGTGTGGTCTCGTGATTCTTGCGAGGATCATAGTTGTTCATTAGAGATATGCGAAGATTATCCCTTTATAATTGTGGAAGTTATCAAGTAGTTTTCAAGTCAACTATCTTTTAGATTTCTAAGTGAATAAAGGTTTTTACCCAAAAGTTTTTTTTCCTGAAACTTGGGTTTTGTTAAATTCTTTCTTTGATTTATCTAGTTTTATCACAATAAAAGCATGTTTAGGATAAAAAGATGAAATCTATTTAAAATTGGCTTATGTATTTACGAGTGATATAAGAGAACTAATTATTTCGACCCTAACAATTGGTATCAAAGTAGGCTGCAGTAAGTTATTGTGTGTTTAGTGCCCTTTGAGTGATTTTTTTTCTTCTCTTTTCTCAATGTAATCTCATAGTTTTGACGACTTAAATCGTTTGAATTTGAAGTTTTCTAAGAGAATTTAAATTCTTGAAAAAGAAAATTCTCGTTTTAAAACCATTTTGGAATTTTTGCAAACTGTTCAAGATAAAAGAGATTTATTTTGTGACATACTTGGGGACATGGACTTTGATTTTAGAAAATTATAATTGTCCAATAAAGAGAGTGATGATAGTGTCCAATTTTTAGAGAAAGAATTAAAGGACTTGAAAAATTATAGGGTTAATAATTTTGCCATTGAGGAAAATGTTTTGATTAATGATTTTAAGGAACGAGAGAAACTCTTAGTGATAAGTTTGCTTACATTGAGGGGGAGAGAGATAACCTGTTAGGAATTGTAGAACACATAAATAAGGAGTCCCTAAAATTTTAAGAGGCAAATTCTTTGCTTGAGTCTAAAATTTTGAAGTTAAAAGATAATTTAAAAGGCTCAAGTAGTATTGGTAATGACTCACATTTTTCTAATGTTTCGAGTGCTAATTCCAAGACCATGGTTTGTTTTAGAGGGTCAATCACATCCTAGGGTATTAGAAAAGGTAAACCCGAATGTCCCGTTCCTCCTTGTGTTTACACGTGAACACACTGCGGTAGGAAAGGTCCCCTTAGGCATTTTTACTATGATCATAGAAAAGAATCTAGGAAGTTGAAGTTGAGTGGACTGTTGGTTCCTGAAACCCCTCATATTAGGTATACATCTGTTTGGGTTCAGAGATCCATTTTGGAGATGCTAAATGTCAGGTTGGTTAATTCTCACTTGCTTGCACATGATGCTTCACATGATATCTCTTATCGTTGCTTGCTTGCATGATTATGTTTATCATATACTAGTTTGGGCTTCATGATATATGTTTGCTAGTGCGATGATGCGTGTATCTTTCTATAATATATTTTCCTTTATTGAGTCATATTCAAAAAATCCAAAAATATTTTATTTTGATAAAATCTTTAATAAAATACAAAAAGATTTTCGATTTTTGTGCATTTTGGTTTTACACAATTGGTGTGTTTAATTCCAATTCATTATGCAAATTCCATGTGGATAGGATATTTGGTTATGACTTTAGATACTTAAATTGTTTTTAACCATATTTATGAAGTTATTTTGAACCTGATTTGCCTAGTGAATTCGATTTTGTATATGCCTCTGCACATGCATACACGAGCTTGTTGTTTTTTTACTTCACATGTGTATTTGATCTTAGTGAGATGTTCTCGTGTAGGACCATTTTCGTTCAAATGTGTTTTCAGGATGTTAAAACCAGCTATATTTTTTAAAAACTCTTTTTCAAATTTTAAACCGCACCAAATATGTGAACTAATTTTAGTTAAACCCAATTTTATCTTGTTTAATCCTAGACATACAAGTAAAATAAATAAGTTCACAAAAGCGACACCGAATGTATGAGAAAACAACTAAGGGAAAAATCCTCGGGCGACCCAAGCTAGACAATCACTATGATATGGTATTAAAAAGTATAGGCGATATACTTACTCAACAAGTCGATCCCCCATAAATCTTGACGGACCTCTGATCCTTAAACCACTCCTCCACAAAGCCCATGCAGAAGTCTTTCTATAATAATCGTCCATAACACAAACGTCCATGTATGTATCGGTGTCCACCGATATAATTTGGCAACGTTTATGATATTAAACACGAACTCCTTCGCTTATTCCAAAACCACAAAGGAAAAAAACCTCGAACGACCCAAGCTAGACAGTCACTATGATATGGTATTGAAAAATATATACGATAGACTTATGCAACGACTCGATCCCCAATAAGTATTGACACTCCTCTGATCCTTTAACCACTCCATCCCACACATAAGTCCTTTTACGATGTTGGTACACTAGACATGCATCCATATATATCTTGGTGTCCACCGATATAGCTTGGAAACATCTATGATGTCGAACACGAACTCCTTCACTCCTTTAACGCAAAACCCAATGTTCAAAGTGATGAATAAACTCCAGTGGTGCAAACCAAGATCTCTATAGCATAAGAGTATGGAGACTCGGATCTTGAAACTCTAAGGATATTTTTGGACATTGAAAACCTTATAAAATTTGTGTAGAAAATGTACTATATGTAAACTGATTTCCCAACTCTACAACTTACGAAATTCTGATTAAAACACGCCTTAAATACAAAAGTTAAGTCGGCACATCGTTTGAACGAGATCAGTATGTCGTTCGAACAAAATTTCCATGTCGCTCGAACGATATGTTCATCTCGCTTAAATGACCTTGTAATGTCTCTCAATTGACTACAAGTGCCCTTTGATACTTCTAAACAAAAGGGAATGTTTAATACGACTCTAAAAAATCGTTATCTCAGAATAAACGAAGCTAAACTTTTTGAAAACTTTTTTTAATGAAAATACATCCTAACAATAACTTTTGAGTCCCATAAACACTATACATTCATACCTCAGAGATCATGAAAAAAGCACCAAATTAATCTCGAGAAGATAATTCTTTGAAGCTTGGTCGCAACGTCTTCAATAAAATTTATATCATAGATTGTGTGGGATCGTGACAATAAAAAATCTATCTATAACTCAAAAATAATGTTTTGTTCTAGGAATATGTCAAATACTTACAATGGAATCAATTGGAAATTTTGTCATTGTAAATCTCACCCTTTGACTATTCCGGGACAAAACCATAATAGTGAAGTGCCTAAGTCGGGTCGTCAAGCCGTATGACACCTAAATCCCATCCCTTAAAATCCAAAATCAAGAATTATAAGACAAGACTAGTAATGATGGTCCGACAAGCATGAGTTGTCTAAATATGATGTAGTCTTGAAATCTTGACTTGCTAAAGAATACCTACACACATGAAACAGACAAATACCCAGGTAAGTATGGAGGAACAAATGATATAAAAATACCAATATGTAAAAACAAATCATTTTTTAAACACGTGAACAAAATATTTTTATACCAAATTGAAAACGACATTGAAATCAAGATATCAAATTGTGCAAACTAATTAATACCAATATATGATAATGAAAGCATATGATATCAATTTGTAATGCAAAAAAAAAATATGTGCTCAAAACCCCCCCTACATCACATATATCTCTCTCGATTTTTTTCTCGAATAAACAATATGTGAAAAATATAAACAAACATCAAATATAACAAGAATAATCAATGAAGCATATTCAGATAGACAGAAACCGCCAGCTAAAAATAATCAAACGATACTCAATCGTACCTAGAAAACAGAAGTCACAAAAGATGAATCATCAAAATTAGTAATGATGTGACTAAATGAATAATGTAGTAAAAACAATCATGCATAATCATCCTATACTACATATAAACTGCCCAGAAGCACAACCTCATCAATAAAGCATAGCATGTACGAAACAGAAACAATGCTGAAAAATTCCTCAAAAGTCGCTTGAATGACAATGCTAGATTGTTTGAACAACTTTGCATGTCATTTGAACCAGCGATTAAGAGACATCAAATAACCCAAAAAGTAAGCTCTCACGCATTGAAACCTTTCCAGTGACCTTCAGGCGACCTATCTCGCGACCCATACTTGACACTTTGCATTCTGTAGCGCAAAACTCGCGAGATCAATACATCAAGTGACATAGACTTTTCGCTCGAACATAGTCCAGCTTTCATTCAAATGACATTAAAAAATCTCAATTACAACACTAAAAATCATGAAGTTTTGCCTAATGAAAAAAATTCCTAAAAATGTCAACTGGAAATACCAAACGGTAGCAAAACAGACTCGAAATAGAAAAAAAAAGTCAAGTAAAAAAAATATGAGTTTCATACCAACATAGTACCAATGTGCTCAAACGTGGATATGGAGTGACTGGGTGTGAACTAAAACAAATGAATCACAACTCCAACACATTGAAACAGTCAAGAAGCTCTAATTGATAGCTAAATGTCATCAATCTTAGTTTTAGCCATATATGACAATTAATATATTGAGCTAAATGAACTAAACAAACATCATGCACATAAATCTGGAATTTTGACGGTTCCACAAATAATAGCATGATGATACGATTTTTTAATGTAAGGATTCGTGGTGCAAACCCGTTTAAATTTTCCATTAAAACTCCCTCATATATATATATATATATATTCAAGATCTCTTGAGGTCTACAATTTTCTCACGTTATAGATATCATATTGGCCCTATTTTGGCATATGATTCTATTTATTGCCTAAATTTTTTTCTTGGGATCTTTTAAACGGTGGCTTTCATGACGTTATTATTATTCACTTGCAGTCCTTTCTCGTCAAGACTCATCATTTTTTCAATTTAACACATATCAATCCTCATGATAAACTGTTCTTATATGCAGACCTCCTCCTAAGTCTAGTTACTCATAGATGACAAAATTGAGATAAGAACGTCTCACCAAACTCAAAGATGAATGAGATGTCAAACAATGATATAAACTCGTGCATGTGTGCAAAGATGGAATATATACAAAGTCAAATTCAAATGCATATCAACTTCGAAACAACCCTATTTAGACAATGGTTAAGATCATTCAACGCATCAATAATTATGACCGAATTTCCTAGCCACGTGGATAATGAAACGATGGGGGTCTAAGTGCACTAATATGTCACATCAAACATGAAACACTCACGACACAAAAAATAAACCGAGAATCTTTTTGTGTTTTTCTAAAAATATTTCAAACCAAAAATATTTTTTGTATTTTTCGAAAAATTTTATTAAAAAAATCTTTTTTTATTTTTCAAATAAGACTCAATAAATGGAAAAAAAATAATACAAAAGATACACATGTCATATCACTAAAAATATACAAATCATGATGTAAAGACTAACGTATGACAAACATGGCAACACAATCATCCTTTAGATATAGCATGGGAAGAATCAAGTAGAACCAAACAAGAACCATGAAGTATAATTCCTAAAGCCTCTAAGTCCAATTTCTTAACCCAAGTAGGTGTGAAATTATGTATGGGCGTTTTGGGAACCGAAACGACTTTATTATTAAACTTCCTAGGAGGATTTCTAAGGTTAAAGCAAAAACGTCTAAGGTGACATTTCTTACCGTAATGAATGCAAGAATAAACACGGTGGGAATGATTACCAAAATGTCTACCACTCCTCACATTACTAGTGGAATCTCTCACATGATTGATATTGGTATTAGGAATGGGAACAACTCTATCATGGTAGCCTATACCAAACCTATCTCCCTTGATTTGGACGGTGTCGAACATCCTATCCAACTTCTCTGATCTAACCTCCAAATCAAATTTCACCTTACTCGAGTCTTTCAATCTCTCCTCTAACTCACTAATCCTAGACTCAAGAAAACTCCTAAACTCCTCAAACTCTAGAATCTCTTTCTTCAAAACCTACATCAAACCCCAGAGAATATCTCTCTCTTTCTCCACATATTCTAGTTTCTCCCTAAGAGGCTTCTCACGTGCCCTAAGATCCTCAATCAAAGCATCATTATTCTCTATAGCACGCTACATTCAACTTAGCTTGCAATTTCAAATTGTCCTTTTTCACCTTTACCGCTTTCGCATATAACTCACTAAAGGCAACTTACAACTCTCATACATCAATCTCCTCATCCTCAATAGCACTACCCTCAGTCACTTTATATTCACACTCAATGGCCTTGAAAGTTTCATGCACATGATAATCTTCATGGGAAGATTTATCATCGCTCCTCACATGACATGACATGAATGCTACAAAGTTACGCTCAATGGGGGAACTCTCTACCTCTTCTGATTCACTATCACTTAAGGTGGCATTATATGCTATCAGTTTCGTTCCCTTCTTCTTAAGTCTAGTGGGACTCAAAAAACTCATGACCATAACCTTCACACCCAAAATACCTATCCGACGCAACCCTCTTAACATTCTCACTCTTATCCTTAGGGGCGATATCTACTTTATTGTTCTTGAATTTCTCAATTCTTTTGGCATCTTTCGATTGCTTTTTGAACTTATAAATTTTTTTGAATTTCTTTGCCAACAAGGGTACATCCTCAAAATAGAAATCGAAATCATCATCCAAAACTTTAATTTCCTTCGTTCGTGATTTCAAAGAAATGCCCTTTTTTTCTTTGGCACTTTCTTAGAGGAAAACATATCGAGTTTATAGGTTTATAAGTCACCTACAATCTCTTCAAGTTTTGTTGATTCAAGCATACCCAAGGAGTTCAAAACAGTCACTTTTGCATCAAATCTACTCGACAACGACCTGAAGATTTTCTTTATAACTTAGTTGTGGAGTATTTTTTCTCCCACATTAAAAGACGAGTTGACAATATTTGATAATTTAACATAAAACTCATCAAACGACTCACTCCCTAGCATCTTAATCATCTCAAACTGCGTGGTGATATTTTGAAGTTTAGACGCTCTAACCGTGCTTGAGCCCTTGTGAGTAAGTGAAAGTATATCCCAAGCGTCTTTTAAAGTTTCACACATCATGATTATATTATATTCTTCCGGTGTGACATGTGAGTTAATAACATGAACACCTTTAGAGTTGTAAAGTGCAAGTGCATGTTCATCTTAAGTGCATGACTCAACAGGTGTCGTAAAGTAGTATCCTCACCCTCTCGTGTGACAGATGGTGTCCAACCCTTTTTGATGGCTAACCACACATGCTCATAATTTTATTTCAAGGCACTTCTCATTCATATTTTTCAATAACCATACTTAGGTCCATAAAAAATGGAGCTCTAAAACTTTCATAGTTTCCAAAATTCACCCTTCAAAACACAAGGGATCAACCCAATAAAAAACGTGTTTCTAGTTCTGATACCAATTTGTAGGCCCTTTTTTCTTTAGAATGTGTTTTAAGGATGTCAAAACCAACTACCTTTTTGAAAAACTTTTTCCCAAATTTTAAATCCCACCAAGTATGTGAACCGATTTTAGTTAAGCCCAAGTTTATCTTGTTTAATCCTAAACATGCAAGTAAAATAAATAAGGTCACAAAAGTGACGTCGGGTGTATGAGGAAACCACCGAGGGAAAAAACCTCATACGGCCCAAGGCAGACAATCTCTATGATATGGTATTACAAAGTACAGACGATAGACTTACTCAATGACTTGATCCCCCACAAATCTTGTCGCTCCTCTAATCCTTCAAACACTCCTCCACAGTGCCCACACAGAATCCCTTCTACGATGATCATCCACAATATATGTGTCCACATATGTCTCGATTTCCACCGATATAGCTTGGCAACATCTACGATGTTGAACACGAACTCCTTTGCCTCTTCACTGCAAAACCCAACGCTCCAAGTGATGAACAAATACCAATGCTGCAAACCAAGATCTCTATAGGATAAGAGTATGAAATCTCCGATATTGAAAGTCTAACGATGTTTTTACACTTTGAAAACCTTAGAAAACTTGTGCAGAAAATGTATTGTATGTAAATTGATTTTCTGATTCTGCAACTTACAAAATTCTAAGTGAAACACACCTTAAATAGAAATGTTAATTCAGCGCATCGTTTGAACGAGATAAGCATGTCGCTCGAACTAAATGGCCATGTCGCTCGAAAAATATGTTCATCTCGTTTGAACGACCTTGAAATGTCGCTCAAATGACTAGGAGTGTCGTTTGATCATTCTAAACAAAAGGGAAGGTTCAATATGACTCTAAGCAATCCTTATCTCAGAACAAACGAAGTTAAAACTCTTTAAAACATTTTTTCATAAAAATAAAATCCTAAAAATATTCTCTGAGTCCCATAAAAATTACACATTCATACCTTAGAGATCGAAATGCAATGAAGACGTGAAATGAGCACCAAATTAATCTCTACATGATAATTCTTTGAATCTTGGCCTCAACGTCTTCAATAAACTTTATGTCATAGACTGTGTGGGATCATGACAATTAAAAATCTATCTATGACTCAAACATAATGTTTTGTTTTGGGAATAAGTCAAATACTTACAATGAACTCAACTAGAAATTTTGTCCTTATTAATTTTTTCGTCAACATGTTTATTTGACAATGGTGGGTTTGTGTATCTAAGAAATGTTACCCGTGAGAGTTTATTTATTATTGAAAAAATATGAGTGTATTTGGAAAAGAGTTACAAGAGACAGATTGACTCATCATGAAAACCATCGTTTCAAAAGAGAGCAAGAAAAAACAAAGGCAATACAAAATAAAATATTACAAAAAAAGGACCAAAATAATTTAGTTTGTTTGATCTTGCAAAAAAAATCACTTCAAAAGAAAAGAAAAGAATGAAATATGATAATGTTTATCTTTAGAGGGTGTTTAGTTCAAGATCAACGGGTTTGCACAATGATACATAGTTATGCTTATTTTGTCATGAAGAATAAAAACAAATGGGAAGAGCAAATTAAAATGAGTTTGATTTATGGGGGAAAGTTGATTTATGAGTTTTACTTTGTTTCAAACTCGATGCATAGTGAGGTATAAATTTTTGACTCGTGTGTATAGATACTTAAAGCCGAATTCAAGACACACTGTTGAAGACAAAGTTTGCCAAAAAGGAAGAAGAAGAAGTTTGAAGACAGAGACTCATATCATTTCGTTCTTGGGTTAGTAAAGGTATTAGGACCTTTGTCATAAGGAGATTTTGATTTTAATTTGGTGTTCAGTCATGTTTGTTTGTTTTGTAACGGAATAGCCAAAGGGGGAGAGTTGTAAAAATAATTTTTTCAACATTATTACTAACATAGTTTTAGACTAGTTTAGTGTATCCCGTTACAAATTGTCATGCACCGTCAAGACGAATCGAACTCGAGCATCTCCAAATTTAAAGACATCTCGATATCCCGTTAAGGTAACAAATAATTTAGAGTTTGCATTAATTTACGGAATTAATGTTTGGGATGTTTTTTTTTTCAAAAGATGGGAAAGAAATTTTCATTTCAAAAAAGAAAAAATATTTTACTTTTTATCTTCTTCAAACGAGATTAACATGTCATTAGATAGGTCGCCTTTTTGTTTCAATTTTCATAAGGTCATTAGAAACGAAACTGAATTCGTTCGAACGACATCTCAATGTCCTTAAAACAAAGTTTGTTTATCGTTCGAATGATTGCGTCACTTTAAAATTTGTGAACGGACTATAAATAGTTGTTTCATGTTCAGAACGTTTAAGATTTTTGTCAGATACGTTTCTGCATTACTTTTGTAAAAGTTCATCACCTTTTGTGCTGTAAAAACACTTGTTTAATTGACAACAAAGCATTCTTGAATATTTTCCTTGTTAATTCGTTTAAAATCCTAGAAAGTTAGAATCTTTGCATACACCATGTGGAAAGGATCTCCATATGGCTGACTTGTGATACCTGCAGAGATTCATTGCTAAAGACGAAGGCTGAGGCTGACGGAGGACTGCGGTCTTGTGATTCTTGCGAGGATCATAGTTGTTCATTAGAGATTTATAAAGAATAACGTTTAATGATTGTGGTGGTTATCAAGTGGTTTGTAACTCGACTACCTCGTAGATTTCTCAGTGAAATTTTTTTCCTGAAACTTAGCCTTTGTTGAATGTTTTGTTTTATTTATCTGTTTTATCACAATAGATTCATGTTTAGGATAAAAAGATAAAATCTGTTTAAAATTGGCTTCCGCATTTATAAGTGATATAAGGGCACTAATTATTTCGACCCCAACATATTCCTACACTATCTAAACTTGTCTCCAATAAAAAATTAGATGAATTACAAACTTAGACCTCCAATTCCTCTCTTCTCCAAATTACCTCCTCTATTTATCTCTAGGGTTTCTCTCCAAAAGTGTTAGAATATAATTATATTAACCTAATGGTCTTCTAATTGTACTGATCTAAACACTAGGGTTAGACCCCATATGGGTCTCAAACAAATTAACCTAAATACACTTCCAAACGATCCAAAATACTACCCAAGACATATACCAACCCATATGGATTGAAAATAAAAATTTGAAGTGTTAAACGGGCATTCTACGCATCCTAATGACAAATTGAAATACATTACCAAATCACCTTATATTCTAACCAGTCTAAGTCCAAAATCAATTATGAAATTATTTATTCATTTAGCGCAATACCAAATTCTAAAAAATAATTGCACATTTAATGGTACCTGACATCATGGGTATAATCCAAAACAAGGAACCCCCGATATCAAATTCCTTACCATTCCATAGTCCCATATAATACACAATCACTTATTAAGAATTGTTAATTTACTACTATTTATTAAGTTCGATTTCAATTTAAATATTAAAATTGATTTAAATTTAAATATAGAGCATATATAAAAAATATATATAGTGACAACACATTTCAAATAATTATACGAGTCAAATTTCACAATTTAGTTAATTTGAATAATGCAAGGAAATTACGAGATATTGTATTTGTCCGCTCAGTGGTGACTTGAGGTAGTGAAAGAGGTTGAGGGGAACAAGAGAAACTCAGAGTGGTTTAGGGGAATTATTTATTTATTTTTGTTTGGGGGGTGGGGGGGTGTAAAGAATTAATTGAAATGAAATTACTTTTAGTTAATGAGACCAATCCATGACACCCCCCCCAAACGCCATTTTCTTACTCATTCCAACATTTTTTTCTCGCTAAACTCATACGTAGGGGTGAAATTTTTAGAAACGACATGAAAATATGACACGAAATTGACACAATATGTCGTGTTCGTGTCTGTCTCGGGTAGGGGTGTGCACGAACCCAAATGGACCGAATGGACCGAAAAAACCGAACCGGACCGAACCTACTTTTGCGGATTTTTTATAATTCGGTCTTAAAATGTGAAGGGCCGCATTATTCGGTTCGGTTTCGGTCTTGAACCATAAAAAGCGGGTCTGGACCGGACCGGACCGCTTTTATTAGATATTTATTTATTTTTTATATTTTTTTTATCCAACCAAGGCCCAGCCCAGGAAGAAAACATAACAACCCTAAACAAAACAAAACACACTTTTCACTTCTCCTCTCACTTCTCTCTCAGCAGCCGTTTCCATCTCATCTCACTCCTCCTAAACATTTTTCTTCTTCTTCGCCTTCTCTCTATCTCCGGTTCGACCTAGACACCCTCCGATCAGGCTCTCCGTCGGCCTGAACCACACCTGCATAAACCCAAATCCCCGTCGTTACCACCACCGGTCGAAAACCCTCCGCCTAAACCACCACCTACATAAACCCACATCAACCCGCCTGAACTACCACTGAACGAAAACCCGCTTGAACCCACACTGGCCTGAACTACTAATCCGTTGGCCTCTCCACAGGTATAATATTTTTTTGTGCAACAGTTTTTTTTTTTAAATTAAGCTTTTCGTTTGGATTAAAATAATGAAATATTCAGATTTACCACACTGCCCTGAACCCACACTGGTCGAGAAGAAGTTGTAGATTCACATTTAATTTTCAATCTTACATAAAAACTTTTTACCTGTTCGAACTATTGATGATCGACTTGTATTTAGATTATAATTCCTTGTTGATTTTTTGTTATATAGATACTATACAAGTTATCTTATAAGAGTTCAAAATTCTTTCAATTGGGTATGGGATAGCAGAGGAGCTTGGGCCTTTCTTCCCTCAGAAAGGCAAACCAGAACTTAAGTTCAACAATCACACATGGAACAAAGGTAACCACAGCTTCCATAACTAGGGATAGATATAACATATATCTTCATTATATTGAGGATGGTCTTGGAATAACATACAGGAATCACAAAAATAACCCTCTAGTACTTGAGTTATGTTAAATCTCGTAGTGATAAAACAGTCCCTCACTAAGTTCTCATGTAGATCTTTATTACGTTATGACATTTATTTTTTATTTCCAGTTCAACATTTAGTTCAATATAACAAATTGACATCAGTTTGGTCCTTATTGGGCTTGTTTGTATATTTCTTCTTAATTAACAGATTCACATTTTTAAAAAGTGCTGTTTTTTTTAATGAAAAACTAGTTGTTAATGGAAAAACTTTCTGTTTTTTATATTTGTTATTTTCTATATTAGTTGTTTATGGACCGAATCTGACCAAGACCGAACCCGGACCGCCTAAAAACCGAATAGGACCGAGACCGATTATTCCGGTCCGGTGTCGATCCATAATTTTTTAGGACCGATTAATGCGGTCTGGTCCCAAAAATACCTCAAAACCGGACCGGACCGGACCGCGCACACCCCTTGTCTCGGGTTTTTGACACAAAGTCATGTCGTGTTCGTGTCAAAATTATGAGTCGTGTCAGTCGAGTTATCCTATCTTGCCGCGTTAATCGTATTTTTATTCGGATTATCATGTCTATTTATGTTTAATTTGGTATGCAATTTAAGAAATCGTATTATTCGTGTTGTGTCGTATTCTATTTGAGTCGTGTTTGTAACAACTAAAAAAATACGAATTCGTGTCGTGTCGTATTCCTGACTGAAAAATCATTATCGTGTCGTGTCGTGTCGGGCTGAAACACGATCCAAAAATACGAATTGCCACCCCTACTCATATGAAACTCTATGGTTCCATCAAAACCCCATAATGAGCTTTGGTCGTTCCTAGACACAAACTAATTCCATTTATTCAGAAAACCAAGTCCAATTTAAGGAATAGAATTACTCAAATCAATCTAATTTCAATTATTCAAACCCTCTCCCAACCTTTGCTTTTAAAATATTTAAAAGAAAAGTGTATGTGTGTGTATGTATGTGTATATGTGTGTATATATATGTACATAAAATTATTACAAGTTAAATCATATTTGTGCATAGTAGAGAGCTAAATGTATGCTAAACATTAATTATCTATTTTAGAAATATTGAGAAAAGTGACAAATTAATTTTTTACATCGTTTTTTCACTCCGTACAATCACATATTTCTGTTTTTTATATTTGCTATTTTCTATATTAGTTGTTTATGGACCGAATATGACCGAGACCGAACCCGGGCCGCCTAAAAATCGAATAGGACCGAGACCGATTATTCCGGTCCGGTCTCGATCCATAATTTTTTAGGACCGATTAATGCGGTCCGGTCCCAAAAATACCTCAAAATCGGACCGGATCGGACCGCGCACACCCCTAGTCTCGGGTTTTTGACATAAAGTCATGTCGTGTTCGTGTCAAAATTATGAGTCGTGTCAGTCGAGTTATCCTATCTTGCCGCGTTAATCATATTTTTATTCGGATTATCATGTCCATTTATGTTTAATTTGGTATGAAATTTAAGAAATCATATTATTCGTGTCGTGTCGTATTTTATTTGAGTCGTGTTTGTAACAACTAAAAAAACACGAATTCGCGTCGTGTCGTATTCGTGACTGAAAAATCCTTATCGTGTCGTGTCGTGTCGAGCTGAAACACGATCCAAAAATACGAATTGCCACCCCTACTCATATGAAACTCTAGGGTTCCACCAAAACCCCATAATGACCTTTGGTCGTTCCTAGACACAAACTAATTCCATTTATTCAGAAAACCAAGTCCAATTTAATGAATAGAATTACTCAAATCAATCTAATTTCAATTATTCAAACCCTCTCCCGACCTTTGCTTTTAAAATATTTAAAAGAAAAGTGTATGTGTGTGTGTGTGTGTGTATGTGTATGTGCAGTGGCGGATCCAGGATTTTGTGTGAACTGGGGCGAAAGTTTCGATAGTTGCCGGGGGTTCGGGGGCGGGTGCCCCCGAGGCGGTTTTTTTTGGGGGGTGTCGAGTTTTTTCGAGCATTTTTTGGGCTGTTTTTACTTTTTTGGGCATTATGTTCATTTTCAACACTGATTGAAGTGGGAGATGACTTAACCTCCGCTTCAGATACGGTTGGTGCATTGTCTTCTCTTTTTCGTTTAAAAAATTTCTCTATTGATTCCCAATATTTACAAATTTAATTTAATTTCACATATAAATTTAATTTCATATAAATTTATATAAATTTACACAAAAATAAATAAACAGACACATATAAACAATACACAAAATAAATTTATAAATTCACATTATAAATTTAATTTCATTTTAGTATAAATAATTTTAGTATAATTTCAGTAGTAAAAATATATAGGATTTTTCTTTTACTTTGGTACGAAAGAAGAGAGAGCACCATTTTAAGTTATGTTTTTTTTTTGTTTATTACAGATTTTCCCCTGAACTTTTAATATAATTACAAGTCACCTCTAGGTTTAATTTTTTACCAAAAAAAAAAAAAAAATTTTTTTTTTTTTTTTTTTTTTTGAAAAATGAACTGGGGCGGCCGCCCCGCTTCGGCCCGGGCTGGATCCGCCCCTGTGTATGTGTATGTGTGTGTATATATATGTACATAAAATTATTACAAGTTAAATCATATTTGTGCATAGTAGAGAGCTAAATGTATGCTAAACATTAATTATCTATTTCAGAAATATTGAGAAAAGTGACAAATTAATTTTTTACATCGTTTTTTCACTCCGTACAATCACATATTTAGAGAGGCAAACACAATTCCTGTTTTAAGAGTGATAAAAAGCCATTAATTTAACTATCTTCGCCCTATCTTATAGTTAATGTTTTTTATGTCAACCAATTCGAAAAATACGTCAGTAAGGATATTAGGTGTTAGACTTTAAACATAGACGGGTGTAAGTGGCAAGTGGCCGTCATTTGCCTTCTTTATTTTCTGAGGCGATTTATTTATTTTTTATTTTTTGGGGTCAATTATTTGTCGAATGAATAACTACTGAAAGGCTAGATAGCTCGTAAAAAACTAGTATAAAAAGCCAAATACCGTTCACCTTAGAACTACACAATTGTTTTTTGAGTGAGTGAGTGAGCATGGAGACCATCAATCGAGTCCATAGCAAAAAATCCTCTCCTGGCGACGAGGAATTTGGGGTGTTGAGATTTTATGGTGTTTTGCTACTAATGCCATTAATTTTATGGGTGTGAAGTTGGACAGTCGAAGACAAGCAAAAATAAAGAGATGTGATAATAAGAGAATGAGAATACAAAGGGAGAATAAACAAAGGGATACAAATTAGTAAATGTTTGTGCTACCACATGGAGAGTTTATTAAGAGCCAAAATTTATAACATGCAGTGCGTTTTATATTAGTATAGATGTTATGGAAATATTGATTTAAAATTTAATTATGAACCTTTAATATATAATTTATTTAATTCTCTAAGTATATAAAAATAAGACACTCTACATAATTTTATAAATTTAGTCTCTGTACTAAAAATACCATAAAATGATGACAAATGGCTCAAACCAAAAAATGAACTCTTAACTCTAAAGGAATCACACAAATAAAAAGATATGAACTAAATGATAATTGAGCCTAAAATTTATCAAATAAATATTAGTGTCAATATTAAATAACAAAGCAATAAAACAAAAAGGAAGAGCACTATTTCTTAAAATAAAAAAATTAACCAAATTTCAACAACCAATAAAACTAAAATACTCAAAGGATCCCTCAACTAACTAAAATACTCAACAGCAACCAACAACACGAGAGCTAAAATATTCAACTAATCCCAACAATATATTAAACTTGTACTGACGAAGAAATCATAGGAGGGAACACAAGCTTTGCAGTGGAGGAAGCCATCAAAATAGTAGGAGAGCATATAAAATGAAGAGCTAGACCCCATTTTTAAGTAAACAGAACACTGGTACAACTTCTCTTTAACATATCAAAGGAGGGTGGGTTCTTGAGATTTAATTAAAAAAAAAAACTTACATTAACAGCACTGACAGCGATCGAGAGAAAGAGGGAGCGACAGTCTAGAAGAAACAGGGAAAGTAAGCTCATTTTGTTTTTTTTTTTTGTTTTGACGCTAAAATATTGAGGGATATATATCAAATAGTTTTTCGATTTTTTTTTAGCGTTTTTATTTAGTATCAAAAAGTCTTTCACTATGTCAAAAAGATCTTACCATGCTGCTGGCGCGGCACTTTAAAGATAAGAGAATTTCGTCATGCCAAAAAAGTTTTACCATGCTGCTGACGCGGATCTTTAAAGATAAGAGAATAATGGACTTTTTGGTACAAAATAAAAAATTTGGACTAAATGTGTATTAAAAAATGTTTGACGGATTTTTTGACATTTTACCCAAATATATTTATGCAGTTCACCCTCCAATTTGAAAATTTATATTTTGTTGCCATATATTTCAGAAACCTACATATAAGTCATAATTTTTTTTATTCAAACCTCTTGACAAGTGGTATAAGGCTATCACTAGAACAGTATTGGAGATGGATTGGATTTGGTCCCCAATTTGATTCACTATACTATCAAAATAATGTTTGGCCAGGGAAACTCATGAACTGCGAATGAGGATTAATCGAGATGCGCGTAATCTGATCGAGGCACCTCATGATATGTTACTAAAAAAAAAAAAAAAAATTTACTGAAAAAAATTTCGAAAACTTTGTCGGTGTAGCCGCTTCCTTGGGGATTGGGTAGATTTGCCCCTGCTTTGACTATTCCTAGCAAACACAATTCAAATTTTAATAGATACCATTATTTTTATTTTATTTTTTACTTTTGCCAACGTAATTATCACTTCTTTCCACCACACGTGAGACATGAGTCTATCAATACAAACATTGTACCCGAATTAGACTAGTGTGTTATTTGTTTTGTCGTTATTTGTTTTATCCAATTGACAATAACATAGATTAATCTAATATTTCACTGAAATGGAAAAGTCTGTCCATTGGGTCAAAAGTGCACCACAAGTATAAAAATCTCCAAATTTAAACCCTAACAATATAAAATTAAAATGAGCAAGTTATATAGTCTAATTTCATATATTCGTTCTCGAATCAGTATCACACGGCCTTCCTATTATTAGCATCCGTATCACAAGTTGTGGAGTAGGAAAAAACAAAAATGATCAATTTATACAATAAGGATAAACAATAAATTGTATAAATAAACCATTAAGAATATTAAGGATCAATTACACTTGGACTCCCTGAACTTTGGCCCATTTCGGCACTTTTCTTCACATTCTTCCAATTTATTCAAATACCACCCCATACATTGAAAACATTTACAAATAACCCCCTGCCATCTAACTCCATTAATTTTTGGCGGGAACCGTTAAACATATGCATGACACATGACAATAAGTAAGGGCATTTGTGTCGCAGCCTAATTGTTTTTGAAAAAAAATTAAATAATAGAAAAGAATTTAAAATTAAGAAAATGCCAAAAAGTACACAAAAATACTTTTAAAAAAACAAACTAAAATTGTAAAAAATAATTACTGATTTTCACTAAAAAATAATTACTGATTTCAACTAAAATATTTATAATACTAATATTTCTTGGAAAATATACTAAAATTACAAAAAATACAACTAAAATTCTAAAATGTAATTACTATTTTTCACTAAAATAAATACTTAAAATACTAATATTTATTGGAAAATACACTAAAATACACTAACAATACATCAAAATGCACTGAAATTCTTAAAAATAATTATTCATTTTCACGAAATAAAATAATGAATGATTTCAATAAAAACATCAAAATACTAATATCTATTTGGAAACAACATTAAAATTCTAAAAAATACCCTAATATACACCAAAATACGCTAAAAATCAAAAACATAATTACTGATTTTTAATAAAAAAATAATAATTACTCATTTCCACTAAAATACTTAAAATACTACGAATTTTTATTAAAAAAATTCTGAAAAATAAAAAAGATACACCAGATATTAAAAAGCGGAAAAAGATACATAAAAACAGAAAATAAATAAAGCAGATTTTGCTTGTCCAAAATCTGAATAGAAACATATTTTCAAGAAAAATAAATAAAAACCAAATACAAAATAATAACTGAAAATCATTTCAAATTCAAAAAATTACAAAAATATTAAATAAAATTTTAGAATAGATTTTCCAGAATGAAAATAATATTTGGAAATAAAAAATTGAAACCCTAAGCTAAAAAAAATCCCCCCCTCCCCCCGCGTTAATATTTGAAAAACCCATATTACCTACGAAAAAACATACTTCTGAAAAAAAAATGGAGTTCTTCAAATACTTATTTCAAATAAAAAGAATAATTCCACAAAAAATATTTCCAGTAAAAAATATTTCCAAGAAAAAATATATCATTATTTTAAAAAAACATTTATTGGAAAACGAACATATATCAAGAAAAAAACGTAATCCAGCAAAACAATTCCAAGCTCAAAGATAGATTTTCAGAAAATTACATATCTAGCACAAAGATAGATTTTGAGGAAAAAAAATCTAGAAAAGGAGTTCTCTCTCTCTTTCTCTCTCTCTCTCTCTCTCTCTATATATATATATATATATATATATATATATATAGAGAGAGAGAGAGAGAGAGAGAGAGAGAGAAATTGAAAAGATGAAAAAAAAAATAGATCGATTCATCTACTCACCCTCGGCCCCTGCACCCTGTCACGGCCCCACCAACCCTCACCCTCCCTTCCCCACCCTATCACCCCCCCCCCCCCTAGATATGCTCGTGGGTGTGGGTGTGTTCGTGAAAGTAATAGAGATAAGGAGAGAGAGGAAGAAGATCGATAAAGAGAGAGAGACCCTTTTGAAAAAGTCAAAAAGGTGGCCACGTGTCATTTAATGCCGAAAGTTAATGGATTTAGACGACATGAGGTTAATTGTCGCCGTTTTCTAAATTTGGGGGGTTATTTGCCAAAATTGAAAGAATTGGGGGGGGGGGGGGGGGGGGGGAGTTCCAATAGGGACAAAGTGTAGGGGGTCCCAGTGTAATTAACCCGAATAGTAATAATATATAAAATTTTAGTTAACGCAAAAGTGATTCAGAAAATGAAAAAGATGAGCGAATAACATATATATCTTAATGAGAGAAAACATGGGGTTGATTAATTTACACCTTTGGTCAACTTTCTTTAAGGGTTATTGACATGTTATTACCAAGAAGTTTAGTATCTCTTCACATCAAATCCTATATGTATAAAAAGTTGGCACATAAATTTAAGAGTTTTCAAATTGTTGCAACTTAAGCCTCGGCATCAAATTAACAAACGAAAATATTAAAAATGAGTAAAAATATTTTTTTCGCCAAATTTTGGGATTTTAATTGCCCGTCTTAATACATTGAGGTCTGAAGTGGAAAAGTGTCTAAACATTAGAGATAGTAAAGTGTAAATAACTCTTTTTACCAACAATATTAATCATTTCAATTGATTATAAAAAAATAATCATTTTTAACCTTTAATTTTTGTACTTTTAATTCCTACGTTTTGTAATATATGCCTTTATGTCCAATTGTTTATTCTTATGGGTCAAGACACATACTCTTGCAGATTAAAACCTTAATTCAATATTAACTGCATAAAAAATACTGTTAATTTGTGTTAAGTAATTGTCTTAAATCAAGTACAAAATACCGTGAACGAAAATTAAAACCAATCTCACCTTCATATTAAAAACGTGTCCTCGCAAATTTAGTATCATTATATAAAAAAAAGAAAAATTAAAACAAAAAGTTGAAGACCATTAACACAATTTTTTTGAGAAATTAAGTTTTTTCCTATTTTGAAAAACATATTTATTTTTTAGATACGCTAAAATATTTATTGTTGTTCATTGTCGTATAAATTCAAACCCCAATATATCACTACTGGCACTTAGAACACCAAAATTACTATTTTTAAAATCTCATCACCGAGATGTATCAAACAAGATCCATGAAGCCCATAAAATTAAAAGAAAAAATTACACAAAAAGTTAAATTTACTTTGTTCATTAGAAAATGAAACAATTTTATAATTGGAACATTTTCTCCAACATTAACATTTATTTTGTTAACATTACACAAACAGTAAAATTTACTGTATTAACCAAAAAATGAAATAGTTTTACATCAGGAATGTTTTCACAGATAGTAACATTTACTGTGGAAATATTACACAGATAGTGATATTTACTATTTGCCTAAAAACGAAGAAAATATGTCATCTTTATTTTATAAATATTTTTCATGGAGTATGGGTCTTGTTTTATATGGTTCGAGTAGTCGCTTTCAAAAATATAAATTTTGTTAATTTTGAAATTGTATATCGAAAGTTATAGATATTTAAAGTTTTTAAAAAAATAACTACTATTTTTAAATTTGGAGGGAATATGGGGAGAGAGGTATGTTAGTAAAGAAAAAATCCCTAAATTTAAAAATAGAACTTAATTAATGGTTGACTAGTAAACATGACGTAATTAAGAAAAAATCTTAAAATAAAAGTTACATATAATAATACGTATGTGACACCCCGACTAATTAAATACCGGGTAGCTACTCCTTTATTAAATTAATACAAAATGCCAAGTTAGTTCAGTTCATAGCATCACTGTTGAAAACATTTTAATATTTACTAACCACCTAGTATTTAAAAATGAGATGTCAATTTTAATTAAATCCGATTAACATACAATAAGTGAAATATGAAATGCTAAAACATTCACCACAATATAGTCTCAATAGAATAACCATCCAATACTAAAGAGTCTGGAGGAATACTCCTCACAACAATCCCAATACTGAAATAAATGAAAACAAAGTCTGCATCACTAGATTAATTACATCCACAAATTTTGAAATAACTGAATAGGTGCAATGTCTCTAAAAGGAATGGGCGACATGCCCAACAGATGATAAAACTGATAATGGAGTCAAGATCCGAAATGGAGGCGTCTACTATCAAGGTCCTGTAACATCCACAACAGCTACAGCACGTCACCTGAATAGAATTCCTATGCATGGTGTCCTTGTGGCTAGGCACCTAAAAGGTTTTTACAAGAAAATATATTTGAAAGCAAACGGGTCAGAGCCCGATTGTGAAAAATAGTTTAAAATATAGCAAGTGATTTAATGACATTAAAACAATGAATGCAAAGTACATGTTAGGACGTGCTCTCACATGAAATGCTCACCTCTCGACTATTTGTGCACTCCTAACGTACCCGTACCCATTCTAGTTACTCCCCTAACTATCTAGTCCAATACTAAATCTAATATCTCTATGTAAATTCCAGTTTATATCCCAACACTTTCTATTAAAATAGAGTATTGTACCTAATTTCACAGATTTTAACCCCTTTAGCACTTCAATTGATTATAAATCTTACCATTTCCAATACAAACCGTTGTTATAATTTATACTCACAATTATTCACGTCAATTCATTTCAATTAACAGTATATTATTCTCACCATATATATACAATACTAGCACCCCGAGGCTAAGCTGCGGTGCACACGTACTCTGTTATCCAATCCCGGTACATCACGTACATAAGGACCACGCATTCCAAATCTCTCAGGAATCGTTCTCAATAACATCAATCACAAACAATGGAGGCGAACATAGTTCACATCACAGGGGTCACGCACATACCTACGCTCCCATGATTAACAGACTTATTAACTTTTCAATAAGCCCTTCTCTGACCTATGTCCTCTAGGTACTAATCTAAATCCCCCCCGTAGGCACACAAAGATTAGATGGCCCTAAACGAACGCCAACCTCCCATGATAACAAGTACGGTAGGTATGTCATACATAGATAATTACATATACTAAGAATTATCACATCTTAGATATTACCATATTTTTATTAGTGGTATACTTCTCGTTCTTATACCAACTTTTAGTGTTATACAAATCACATGTCCCCGGTGTATATGCTTATAAGTCATTAATTATCCTCACTTCGTGATTAGTCACTCGCGTCCTAATACACAAATGTTATCCGGTTTAAGCCACTATTCTAAATTTTTACTCCTCAATATACTCCAAATCTCCCAACTATACCTACTAGTTAATAAGGGAAAGTTATCTCTCCATTTAAACAAGGCTGCGGAATACTAGAAATCAAATCAGGCCAAAAAGGCCATTCTGTCAACTCATTAGAAGTCTCGTTCGAACGAGTTAGTTCGAACGAAGTACCAACTCGTTAGAAGCCATACTTTCATCTCGTTAGAAGTTCGTTCGAACGAGGTCGTTCGAACGACCTGGGCAGGTCTTCTAACGAGATGGCAGTTTCGACCCAGAAATTCCCTACTTTTTTTTTCTCAATTTTTCTCTTCTCCAAACTCATCCTAAGATCATCCCAATAGTGTTTTAAGGTTCTTAAACATCACTAAACGTTCTTAGGTAGTATCTTAACATATTTATGGGATCCAATCTTCCTAAACAACACATAATTATCATAAATCCCCAAATTTTACCCCCAAACCCTATGAACATGAACCCATAATTTAATGTCTTCAATTTCCATTTTAAATCCATTTTTTACACCATAAAAAGTTGTGTTTTGTATAGGACAATCATCCAGTAACATTCTACATGCAAATCCTTATATATATAATGAATTTCTATCTCCAATTTCATGGGTTTTTCATCAAACACCCAATATAATGCAATTATTTCAATTCTAAGCATGGAAGAAACATTCGCTTGAAATTAAAGTAATTAAACCACTTGCCTTATGATTTGACTCGATGTTGAAGGATTTAAGGTTGGCTTTCTTCTTCCTTTCTACAGAATTTCTCCCAAGAATGGTGATGGCTTGATCTTTTTGGCTCTTGTAACTTCTCTCCAACTTCTTCAAAACTCCCGTAGCCCTCTCTTTTAACTTATGCTGGTAATGGACTTAGTGTTCCTATTAAAATGATAAATATTAACTCTAATTTTCGTGGGTTTTAATTCCCTAAATTTTTAAATTACCAAAATACCCTTTTAAGTTGCCGGGATGGCCAAAAAATGCCCCGGGACCCAAACTAAACCCCCCGGCTAGTGTTTTCTGACTATCTCGACCCTTCCGGACTCGTTGGCGCACTCAAAATGACCATTCGGTTGATGAAAATAAAATTCACTTTTTAATTTAAATAATTACATTTCTGACGCGACTGACACGCGCGTCCCCACTAAATTTCCCAAATTGTCGTATTTCAGTCTCGCGACAATTTTAATATTTTCAATATTCATATATTGCCATATATACACAACATAATCAAATACCAACTCACATGTCATTAGTATTTATATCCGGATTAATTTTCAATTAATTCACATTTAATTTAATTAATCCCTTAAATAAATATCGATAAAAATACGGGGTATTACATACTTCCCCCCTAATAACAGAATTTCGTCCCGAAATTCAGAACTAAAAAGTACCTGGTAAAAACAACTCTGGATAACGTTCACGCATTTCATCCTCGCGCTCCCATGTGGACTTCTCGGCATTATGATGCCGCCACTGAACACATACTAACGGTACTATCTTCGACCTCAGTTTCCGCTCGCTTCGGTCTAAAATAGCAATCGGCCCCTCCTCGTAGGAACTATCGGGCTGGAGATCGATGTCCTCCAAAGCAATGTGAGTATGGGCCAAATCATCCCTAAGATATTTCCTTAGCGAGAAAATATGAAACACATCATGAATCCTATGCAAGTGCTCCGGTAACCCAAGTCTATACGCAACTGGCCCAATCCGCTCGATGATAGGAAATGGCCCCACATATCTCGGTGCCAGTTTCCCCTTCTTCCCAAAACGCATAATCCCCTTCATAGGAGATACTTTGAGTAAAACCTGGTCCCCTACTTTGAATTCTCTGAAGAACCTCTTCGCATCAGCATAGCTCTTCTGCCGATCCTGAGCTACCCGAATGCGACTCCGTATCAATTCTATCCTTGTCGAAGTATCCTGTATCATCCCCGGCCCAAGTAATTTGTTGTCCCCCACTTCTAACCAACATGCTGGGGAACGACAAGGTCTTCCATACAACGCCTCAAATGGAGCCATGCCAATAGTGAACTGGTAGGAGTTATTATAAGCAAACTCCACCAGTGGAAGATACTGCTCCCATCCACCCCCAAAATCTATGATGCACATACGCAACATGTCCTCCAACATCTGATTTGTACGCTCGGTCTGCCCATCAGTCTGCGGGTGATAAGCCATACTCAACCGCAATTCAGTGCCCATAGCCTCCTGAAAACTCTCCCAAAACCATGAAACAAATATCTTGTCTCGATCAGACACAATATTTAGGGGCACACCGTGAAGTCTCACAATTTCCGCAATAAAAATCTGAGCATATTGTCCCGTAGTGTAGTCTGTCCTTACGGGTGGAAAATGAGCAACTTTGGTCAGCCGATCCACAATTACCCAAATGGAGTCGTGACCCCTCTGTGACGTAGGTAACCCCGTGATAAAGTCCATGGATATGCTCTCCCATATCCACATCGGAACCTCTAATGGCTGTAGAAGTCCTGCCGGTCTCTGATGATCCACTTTTACCAACTGACAAGTGGCGCATTTAGAAACAAACACGGCAATATCTCTCTTCATCCCGTTCCACCAATACTGACGTCTCATGTCTTGGTACATTTTGTCCCCACCAGGGTGTACTGCAAACCGTGAGCCATGAGATTCTGCCATCACCTCGTGTCGTAAGTCTTCCCCTTTCGAAACAACTAGTCTCCCATTGTAGCATAATCCCCCGTTTGAGCCAACGGTATAGGACTCGACTCCCTCTGCTAGTAATTGAACTATCTGCTCCTGACAGAACGAGTCATTTGCCTGGGCCCTTACCACTCTCATAACAATCTACGGCGTAACAGTCATCACAGACATGAACGATCGGGCCACTGCATCCTGGTGTCCCAACTCCTTCCACTTTGCCTGCCACACCTCGGCCACCTCACACTACACCAAAACAGGTCGATTGTAACGGGCAAAAACCGTTACAAAAAATATTTGTAACGGATTAAATCCGTTAGAAAATTGGCGTTATTTATTTTACTAACGAAATTTGTAATGGATAAAATCCGTTACAAAATTAATATTTGTAACGGATTAAAACCGTTGCAATTTATTTTGTAACGGATCTGGCATTGGTACACATCATATATATTAGTAACGGAATTACTAAATTGTAACGGTTTTGGCCCGTTACAAATATTGAATTTGTAACAAATAAAACTATTACAAAATACATTGTAACAGATTGAGAGTGTCATATATTTGTAACGGATGTTTTTATTTGTTACGGTTAAAGTCCTTTAATAATATCATTATATTTTTAAACAAACATTAGTTTCTCATTAAACAAATAGATATGAATACACTAGTAATAACTCGCGTGATCAACCAATGGCAATGCCCAAAAATTTTACTCAAAACATAATTCCAAAATACACGTGAAAAAAATGAATGACATTACATTTCGGTGATTAAACTGAAATAAAACTATATTTCATTCATAACCATTGAAATTCCCAGAACAAAATGTTGTACAAGATAAATCATCTAGCTTTTAACCATAAACTTGAAACGAAGTCTAACATCGTTGAAGTTCCACACATTATTCTTCACAAAAGTAGTCTTCATTATCGCTTGTCTACCAAGCTCTGAATGGGAGAACTTCCATGACTTCCCCGAGATGCGCTTTCTGTATTAGAGATAATATGAACATGAGAAAGACTATTCAAAGTCTCACTAAAAAATCCCTCTTCCTGAAATATGACTTAGAGCTCCTTCAAGAGAGGACTTGGTATTTCCTAATGAAACCCCGGCAAAAATGGGTTGTTCTTCAGCTGACAGTTTATAAGATGATTCTTTCAACAATGTGTTTAGAGTAGAAATTGCAAGAATTCTTGTCTGTGGAAGTTGACTTATCAAATTATTTAAGAAATGTCCTGAAAATACATAAGCCATAACATCAAATTTTCAAATTTGGAATTTAGTTGCTTGCAAGGCTACTACTAATTTTCAAATGTCTCTCTACTTCTTTCGATTTCAGACGCAATTTATTGCGACACTTCGAACATGGACAAGGTATCGTTGTCAACCCCTGGTCATTGTTCTCTTCCGCAAATTTAATAAAATCTTCAATGCCCTTTAAATACGACAAGCTGCCTTTGTTCTCTTCAGTCATCCAGTCTTTGTTAATCGGTCGTGACATTCTATAAAACAAGATAAAACACACATTAACAATAAGTTGCAACTGTAATCTTTGATAATGATTGGTGTCTATTTATGGCAAAATATTATACCACGACTTATGCTAAATTTATGGTTTCTAAATTCTAAACACATTTTTGATGAATAAAAAGAAAATTTAAGCATATTCATCATATCAAGTAACTAAAACACATAATTCATCGTGATTTCTATTTGCAAATAACTTGATCATTCATGGGGTTCTTTTTGATTTACCATAAAACTTGAGATGTGTATCGCAATAAGTGTATTGGGCAAAACTAAATATTAATAAACTTAAGATACATAGATGAGAAATGAAAAATACTATACACAAACCATACTTCACAAATAAAATCAGGTACTATTTATATTAAAGAAATTAGATAAAAATAAGATTTTTTTCTTTACTTAAATACGTGCCTTGCACATGACCTCTAGAATAATTTTTTTTATTAAATATGTTAGAAGAATAAAAAAATAAAAAAATGACACAAACAAATTTTAATAAAAATCAGTTGTTTTCAAAACCTCTGCCCCAACCCCATCCCCATCCCCAATTCCAACCTACACCTACACCCTACATTAAAAAAATTGAGAGAACTAAAACTACAAATTGAACAAACCAAAAATGCAATATAAAGAAAGAAAATAACCCAATTTTAAAAATCAAACTTTGTTGATATTTCCCTATCCCCTGCAGCTTTACGAATGAGTGTGTCATATTACTTCTTTGAAAATCAAAGCAAAATTTGAAAAACTTTTGAAAATCAAAAGTTTGATTCCATCCCCAATATATGACAAACTCATTTGTAAAGCTGTAGGGTTTGATTCCATCCCCAATATATGACAAACTCATTAGTAAAGCTGTAGGGGATGGACTCAAACTCATTCGTAATTCCTAATTCGTAATTCTAATGTGATTTTCCAAAAGTTTGATTTCATATATTGAATCCCCAATATATGGAATCAAACTCATTCGTAAAGCTGTGGGAATATCGATGAGTATCCCATAACAAAACCATAAATCTTATGGAGAGACGAGGGAAACGAGAGAAAAATACTTGATCGTCAGTGGCGGACCCAGGATTTTCAACCAAGGGGTGCGAATTGTTTTACAAAGGTCGGGGGTTCGGGGGAGGGAGGCCCCAAGGCAATTTTTTTAGGGTCATTTTTACTTTTTTTACAATTTTTCAACCCTAAAAATGTTAATGTTTATATTCACCCATTTTTTGCTCCCACTTTGTTTGAAGACTTTTTTCGAAATACCTCAACAAAATATTACCCTAAATTTTAAATTACAATAAAAAAATTCAACATAATTGCCCTAAATTTGAAAATATATTCCAAATTATGTTTCGACAATTAAAATTAACAGAAAATGAGAAAACTAATATAATCACGGAATAGGCAACAACCCAATAACAAATAATCAATACTTTTATTTTTTAAATACTAATAACCCAATACCCAACAAATCTATATTTTTAAAATTTTAAACAAATATAAGCTAAACAGGGAATCCATTGAACTTGAAACAAATATAGGGTAAACAGTGAATAAAAAATTAACAGGTAACAAATACCCATTGAACTTGAACTTAAAAACAATAAATCTATGAACTGAATGAACTGTTGTGTGTGAATCCATTGACAAAGATGTTAATTTACCTATTGAGTGAATCTATGAGCCGGAGGAGAGGGGAAGGGATGATCTCTGGCCGAGATGGACGTCCAAAGATGGCCGAGATGGCCGAGATGGACTGTCGGAATACCGAGATGGACGTCCAGAGGAGGGAGAGGGGCGATCAATGATCGTGCATCAACTTCGTGCGAGGTATACCAATTTCACAAGCTGTATGAAGAGACGAACGGGTTGGGGAGGTATAGAGAGAGACGGGAGAGAGTTGGAGAGTGGAGCCGCTCGCTCCTCTCCCACTTTCTCTTTTTTTTTTAAATGGCTTTTGCATTTAATTCTAATATATTTGTAACAGATTTTTGCTATTGATAATGGATTTTGTCCGTTACAAATGTGTAATGGGCAAAATCCATTACAAATAGAAAAAAAAATTCGTTACAATTTTCCTCATTTGGTGTAGTGTCATTTACTGGCCTACGGCTCAATGCGTCTGCTACCATGTTAGCCTTCCCCAGGTGATATTGGATATCAAACTGATAATCTTTCACAATCTCAAGCCACCGTCGTTGACGCATATTCAACTCCTTCTGCTTGAAGAGGTACTATAGAGACTTGTGGTCCGTGAACAATCGAAACTTCTCCCCCAGGAGATAATGTCTCCAAATCCGAAGGGCAAATACAACTGCCGCTAACGCCAAGTCATGGGTGGGGTAATTCCTCTCGTGAGGCTTAAGCTTACGGGAAGCATAAGCTATGGCCTGACTCTCCTACTGTAGCACACCTCCGAGTCCTTGTAAGGATGCATCGGTGTAGACTAGATACTCAACTCTCGGTCTCGACAATGCTAACACAGGTGCTGAGGTCAACTTGTCCTTCAACTCATCGAATGCCAACTGACAGGCATCACTCCAAATGAATTGCACACCCTTACGAGTCAGATGTGTCAAAGGGCCCGCTATCTTTGAGAAACCCCGAATAAACCTCCTGTAGTATCCTGCTAGGCCCAAGAAACTACGGATCTCAGTCGGTGTCGTGGGTTGTCCCCACTCCCTCACCGCGGATACCTTCCCCGGATCTACCGATATCCCCTGGTCTGAAATGATATGCCCCAAAAACTGAACTTCCTTCAACCAAAATCCACACTTCTCATATTTTGCATACAGCTCGTTCTGACGTAGTGTCTGCAAAACCTGTCTCAGATGCTCGGTGTGCTCCTCTTCTATCTGGGAGTAAACCAGAATGTCATCAATAAACACAATGACGAACTGGTCTAAGAACTCTTTGAACACTTTATTCATCAAGTCCATAAACATGGCTGGAGCGTTGGTCAAGCCAAAAGGCATAACCCGAAACTCGTAGGAACCATTTCTCGTTAAGAAAGCAGTCTTTGAGACATCTTGCTCCCTGATACGCAGCTGATGATAACCCGATTGCAAATCAATCTTTGAGAAGAATGAAGCTCCTCTCAGTTGGTTTAATAAGTCATCATTTCGGGGCAACGGATACTTATTCCATATCGTGACCTTATTCAACTCTAGGTAATCCACACACAACCTCAACGATCCATCCCTCTTCTTTATGAACAACATAGGGGCACCCCACGGTAAAGTACTCCTCCGGATAAACCCCTGACCCAACAACTGCTCAATCTGATCCCGTAACTCTCTCATCTCGGCTGGAGCCATACGGTAAGGTGCGCGGGTAATAGGCCGAGTGCCCAACGTTAAATAGATCATAAAATCTATCTCCCTACTCGGAGGTAATCCAGGTATATCCTGAAATACGTCGGCAAACTCCCTAACAACTGGAATCGCATCGAGTGGTATCACCACTTCCTTAGAGGTCTCCTCCTCTATATAGTACAAGTGAGTGGACGATCCTCCCTCAGGGAGAGGCATCGCCACTAAGAACATCTCCTGTCCGAAAATAGCAAAAATAATACTCCTACTAAAATAGTCAATCATGGCTCGGTACGCAACTAGCCAATCCATACCAATAATGGCATCATACTCAGTCATCTCTAACACTAACATATCCGTGGGTTATGTAAACCTCCCGATCTCTATACCCACACCTCTATAAATAAGGGAAATCATGAAACCCCTACTCAACGGTGAATCTACACAAGTAACCGTGCTCTCGGCGGTGTCTAATAAGATAATAGTGCGTGCAAATCTCATGGAAATGAAACAATGTGTGGCCCCCGTGTCAAACAAAATACGCCCCATAGTCCCCAGAATAGAGAACATACCCTCAATGGCCGGTGGATCTTGTGGGGCTACGGCATGCTAGAGCTGATACACTCTCCCATACTGGAGCTGTCCTTGCTGAACTGGGACCGCTGGAATGGGTGGTAGTGCTGCCATCTATGGTGGTGCTGGGAGGGCGACGGGAAACATAGGCCTCTGTGGCTCATGTCGAGCACCCTGCTGCTGCTGTTGTGGGGCCCTGCCCCTATCAAGACAATCCTGGCGTTTGTGGACAGTCTTGCCACAAACATAACACTTCCTTGGGAAGTTTCCCCCTCACTGTCCCTGATGTCCTCGGCCCTGGTGGTCGTTACCATTCCTCCCCTGGCCATGTTGGCCATGCTGAAACTGCTACTGCTGACCATTCTAACCCTGCTGGCCCTGATGGCCGTTCTGACCATGATTGCCCTGCCTGAAACCTCCCTGTCCACTTTTGAAACCCCCAGATCTGAATCTCTTATGATCCCCCTATTGGGAACCCTGGTCACCCTGCCTGTACTATCCCTGAGCAGATTGTGCCCCGCTGGCACCATTTCCCCCGGTCCTGCCCGATTGGCTGGACTCTCCTGCTCTCTTGCTCTCAGACATGTGGAGGCGATGATCCTGGCAGTGAAGTAATGCAGCGTTAACCACATTAGAATAAGTGGCCAACGAGAGATTACCTAACAAATGTTGACGGATCCTCCAAGTCAATCCATCTGTGAACTTCTGAATCTTCTTCTCCTCAGTCGGTATCTCATCCGGAACAATGTTCAAAAGATTTGTAAACTCAGCCTCGTACTCGGCTACGGCCCTTCCCACCTACTTGAGGTTCATCAATTTCCTCCTCATCTCCGTGTGAACAGCTGACGGAAAATATTTGCGGTCGAACAGTACCCAGAACTCCTGTATAGTGAGGGTGTCGCTCTCCTCTGCGGTGGTAATGGACTCCCACCACTGCAATGCAGATCCTACAAGTTTGAAAGTAGCCAGTATATGCTTCTGAACATCTGTGGACTAGTACATCCTTAAGTGCCTCTGAATATCCTTCCTCCACTGACTGGATACCACAACATCGGAGCTACCTGCAAACTCCGGAGGGTCTGCTTTCTGAAAAGCATCACGGACACATTCCCAAGAAGACGGGAATGCATGATCCTGAACTGGCGCAACTAGCGGCGCCTGGGGTGGCGCCTGTTGTACAACGGCTAGGGCGGCATTTACCGCTTGGGCTACAATAGCTGCAACCTCGACGGCATTCATGGTACCCTGAACTGGGACATGCTGTGGCTCTGGCGGTGCATCCCTAGGAACTCGCTGCGCACATCGTGGAGGCATCTGAAATGAGAGTAAAGTCTTATAAGTTCACAGTTATTATCTCAAAATAGCTGAAGAACGATACATACACAAAAGAGTACAACAGTCCTAAAATATAGGACTCTACATCAAAGAAAGCTCAGCGGAAACATAACAAGCCGTACAGATCCTAAGGACACTAGAACCTGATGCTCTGATACCACCTGTGACACCCCGACTAATTAAATACCGGGTAGCTACTCCTTTATTAAATTAATACAAAATGCCAAGTTAGTTCAGTTCATAGCATCACTGTCAAAAACATTTTAATATTTACTAACCACCTAGTATTTAAAAATGAGATGTCAATTTTAATTAAATCTGATTACCATACAATAAGTGAAATGTGAAATGCTAAAACATTCACCACAATATAGTCTCAATAGAATAACCATCCCATACTAAAGAGTCTGGAGGAATACTCCTCACAACAATCCCAATACTGAAATAAATGAAAACAAAGTCTGCATCACTAGATTAATTACATCCACAAATTTTGAAATAACTGAATAGGTACATTGTCTCTAAAAGGAATGGGCGACATGCCCAACAGATGATAAAACTAATAATGGAGTCAAGATCCAAAATGGAGGCGTCTACTATCAAGGTCCTTTAACATCCACAGCAGCTACAGCACGTCACCTGAATAGAATTCCTATGCATGGTGTCCTTGTGGCTAGGCACCTAAAAGGTTTTTACAAGAAAATATATTTGAAAGCAAACGGGTCAGAGCCCAATTGTGGAAAATAGTTTAAAATATAGCAAGTGATTTAATAACATTAAAAAAATGAATGCAAAGTACATGTTAGGACGTGCTCTCACATGAAATGCTCACCTCTCGACTATTTGTGCACTCCTAACGTACCCGTACCCATTCTAGTTGCTCCCCTAACTATCTAGTCCAACACTAAATCTAATATCTCTACATAAATTCCAATTTACATTCCAACATTTTCTATTAAAATAGAGTATTGTACCTAATTTCACAGTTTTAACCACTTTTGCACTTCAATTGATTGTAAATCTTACCATTTCCTATACAAACCGTTGTTATAATTTATACTCACAATTATTCACGTCAATTCATTTCAATTAACAGTATATTATTCTCACCATATATATACAATACTAGCACCCCGAGGCTAAGCTGCGGTGCACACGTACTCTGTTATCCAATCCCGGTACATCACGTACATAAGGACCACGCATTCCAAATCTCTCTGGAATCGTTCTCAATAACATCAATCACAAACAATGGAGGCGAACATAGTTCACATCACAGGGGTCACGCACATACTTACGCTCCCATGATCAGCAGACTTATTAACTTTTCAATAAGCCCTTCTCTGACCTATGTCCTCGAGGTACCAATCTAAATCCCCCCCGTAGGCACACAAAGATTAGATGGCCCTAAACGAACGCCAATCTCCCATGATAGCAAGTACGGTAGGTATGTCATACACAGATAATTACATATACTAAGAATTCTCACATCTTAGATATTACCATATTTTTATTACTGATATACTTCTCTTTCTTATACCAACTTTTAGTGTTATACAAATCACATGTCCCCGGTGTATATGCTTATAAGTCATTAATTATCCTCACTTCATGATTAGTCACTCGCGCCCTAATCCACAAATGTTATCCGGTTTAAGCCACTATTCTAAATTTTTACTCCTCAATATGCTCCAAATCTCCCAACTATACCTACTAGTTAATAAGGGAAAGTTATCTCTCCATTTAAACAAGGCTGCGGAATACTAAAAATCAAATCAGGCCAAAAAGGCCATTATGTCAACTCGTTAGAAGTATCGTTCGAACGAGTTCGCTCGAACGAAGGGTTTCGAACGAAGTACCAACTCGTTAGAAGCCATACTGTCATCTCGTTAGAAGTTCGTTCGAACGACCTGGGCAGGTCTTCTAACGAGATGGCAGTTTCGACCCAGAAATTACCTACTTCGTTTTTCTTAATTTTTCTCTTCTCCAAACTCATCCGAAGATCATCCCAATAGTGTTTTAAGGTTCTTAAACATCACTAAACGTTCTTAGGTCGTATCTTAATATATTTATGGGATCCAATCTTCCTAAACAACACATAATTATCATAAATCCCCAAATTTTACCCCCAAACCCTATGAACATGAACCCATAATTTAATGTCTTCAATTTCCATTTTAAATCTGTTTTTTACACCATAAAAAGTTGTATTTTGTATAGGACAATCATCCAATAACATTCTACATGCAAATCCTTATATATATATAATGAATTTCTATCTCCAATTTCATGGGTTTTTCATCAAATACCCAATATAATGCAATTATTTCAATTATAAGCATGGAAGAAACATTCGCTTGAAATTAAAGTAATTAAACCACTTGCCTTATGATTTGACTCGATGTTTAAGGATTGAAGGTTGGCTTTCTTCTTCCTTTCTACAGAATTTCTCCCAAGAATGGTGATGGCTTGATCTTTTTGGCTCTTGTAACTTCTCTCCAACTTCTTCAAAACTCCCGTAGCCCTCTCTTTTAACTTATGCTGGTAATGGACTTAGTGGCCCTATTAAAATGATAAATATTAACTCTAATTTTCGTGGGTTTTAATTCCCTAAATTTCTAAATTACCAAAATACCCTTTTAAGTTGCCGGGATGGCCCAAAAATGCCCCGGGACCCAAACTAAACCCTCGGCTAGTGTTTTCTGACTATCTCGACCCTTCCGGACTCGTTGGCGCACTCAAAATGACCATTCAATTAATGAAAATAAAATTCATTTTTTAATTTAAATAATTACATTTCTGACGCAACTGACACGCGCGTCCCCACTAAATTTCCTAAATTATCGTATTTCAGTGTTGCGATAATTTTAATATTTTCAATATTCATATATTTCCATATATACACAACATAATCAAATACCAACTCACATATCATTAGTATTTATATCCGGATTAATTTTCAATTAATTCACATTTAATTTAATTAATCCCTTAAATAAATATCGATAAAAATATGGGGTATTACAACATATTAATTTGGTTTGTCACATTCGTTATTAGGATTAAATAATATTACAAAAAAATTATTTAAATAAATGGTTCAATTAATGTATAGTCGTCCCCAACATAAATACATATTTTGTAAAAAAAGACACCCAATTTTTGTTTAAACCATTCAGTCCATCAAAAAGTCATTTGCTCAATATTCTCTTACTTTAAAGATTCGTGCTATCGTCACCCCACTCCCACCCATACCCACCCCACTATCGGGTGAGTAGGGGGAGGTGGGGTGTGTCTAGTACAGACCTTTAAAAATAGAGAATATTGGGTAAATTGGTGTTTGAGCCCACGGGATATCCAATAGTGGGAATGGGGGTGGCGCTAGCGTGGATCTTTAAGAATAAGAGAATATTGGGCAAATGGGTGTTTGAGCCCATTAGAGCTCCGACAGTAGGGTGGTGGGGTGAGTGTTGTAACAACCCCATTTTCTCACGTAAAGGATGGTCAGGCACGATACGCCGAAGATGGGGCTTAATTATCAATTAATACCATTCTCAGTATCAACATATCTTAAATCATATATTAGTGGCCCATAATTGAGTTTAAATCAACATTTCAATAATAAATAAATCCAATCTAACACCAATCGTATGACAAATCCGAATAAAACTAAATATCTCAAACCAACATAAAGTAAATGAATCTCGGGCTTATGTCCATACAATAATCCCAAATAAAATAAGTAACTTGAACTAAAAAACACCTATGCTAGAATCAATAGATCTGAAATACTTGACAAAAAGGAGAAGGCAAGGCTGCTATAGTCCCGCTATCACTGTCTAGAAACACCTAGGGGGAGAAAATATTTAAATTTAGGTCAGAGCCCTAGATGTGCAAGAATTAACTTGTCCAATTTATAATGCAATAAATACAGTCGATGCAAAGTAAATATCCCCCATTGCCATTCACATGCGATTAACATCACACCCCTTATCTAAGTGTGATATTATTTGCATCCAAATAAGTCCCAAAGTAATGTATGACAATCATGCCAATTTAATATTAAATGGATTAACTATAATCAACTGCTAACATGAAGCCGATTGTCTTCAATTACAAATGATCGAGGTATTCAAATATTATATATCTCATGAAAATGACAAAAATATCTATCATGCATAATATAATAAGGGTCGTAAATTATGTCTATATTCTTAGACAAATTATTTAATCTCATTCAATCTGGGTGATATATATATATATAGGTCCTTTTATATATGCAACAATCAAAGGATCTTCAAGTTGTCTCGTTCGTGGGGAGATCCATACACAATACACCAGTGCACGACCCGTACCTAACGGTGATAAAGAATCCTAGCATCAACACCTACCTCCCGTAGATGACACTGCTACGTAGTACCTAAATGACCCAACTCTACCCCACCTATGCCGACGTGTGCTACGATAACGAACGCGCGATACCCCAAGTCGATTGGACCGTCCACGAACATTGGTATGTCCACACAAATACACATTATTACATATTATTATTCCCATAAAATATCTATAGGTAATTACATCATAATTACCTAAATATCCGACGTGATATCCACAAATATTCATCCATTAATAATTGAACATCTAGTTAATTATTAATTCCATTTTCTTTAACAAATTATTTAACCATCTAGTTAAATACAATGCCCCAAGTAATATATGAGGCACGTTTACAATATTAATAAATTCTCCTTTGGCCCAAATACGGTCCTACCAAGTCATACGGACTTCTAAAAATACCCCGAAACTAACCCTATTCCCAGCTCACTTAGCCCCCAGGACTGAATCGATTCGGTTCATGGCCGAATTGATGCACCGCCAAACTGAATCGATTATCTCCAAGTCCGAATGGATTCGGATTGGGGCAATAACCTAGATCTTCTAGTTTTGTTTAATACATATTTTCTTAATTCTTTTCAAAGATCCATTGTAATCATGATTTCATTCTATAAACACGTGAATGGATTCTTACTTCTTAATTACACATAACAACACCAATTTCTATCCCCAAATCCCAGATTTCACATGAATATATCAAGTACTTTAACCTAGATTTCTACCACTATACCAACTATATGTAATTCATTTTGTGGGGTATATAACATGTAATTAAAATCACAATATGTAGATCATAAAAATGTATTAAAATCCTCTGCATGTGATTCAAAGATTCTCCAATTTCATCCCAAGAACCCTACAACTTCTATCATCAAATTTGAAGAATTCAATTCAAATATTTCTATATTAAGACCCTATGATATAATTAATCCTCTACATGGATAAGATCAATTCCTAACATTTAATCATCAAAATTCAACCCAAAACATACAAATCATATGGGGTCATTACAATTAATCGAGAAGCAAATTGGAAATTAAATTGAGCAAGAAAATTCTTATCTGGATTTGCAATTGATGAAATCTCCCTTTAAATTCCTCTTCAATTCCTTGTTGTGGATTCTTCTCCTCTCTCTCTCTCTCTCTCTCTCTTACAGTGGTGTAAGATAGAGTTCTTAGATGATATCTAGGGAATTTATTAACTTCTTAATATAAGTTATTAACTCTCTAAACCAGGGTTAAATTCCAAAATTTTAGACCATTAAATGGGCCCGAATCGATAACTAGACTGGCATAAAAGTCTCCCAACGTATATACCTATACCCCTGAACCATTTCTAATGGTTCAAAACACCTAAACGAGCCCGTATATTTTTAGAAATATGTTCCAATTATTTATCACAACATTACATTTTTGTAGTCGCGTTAGCTATCATTTATCAATTTTCTACTACATGGGCAATTATTATAATTATCGACATCACAAAAATGAACATCACGTAATTATGAATTACATATTTATGATCTCCTCTAAAAGTGGGATGCAAACTTATCATACATTCATTCAATTTTAAGCGGTATGAATTCAATTGAATGATTTAAATTCATCAATTAAATTCAATTTTCACAAATTCCAAAAATATAGTTTCATTATTTATTCTAGAAAAATACGGGGTATTATATCCTTCCATATAATAACAAAATTCCATCCTCCGAATTTAGAAAAGTACATAATTATTTAGAAGAGTTCAGGATATTTTTTGCGCATGTCATCATCCCTCTCCCAAGTCGACTCGTCCTCCTGATGGCGTCCCCACTACTATCGAACTAAAAGAACAACCTTGGATCAAAGTCGGCGCTCCCGATGCTACAAAATGGCTACCGGTCTCTCCTCATAAGTAGCATCTGATTGAAGCTCTATGTCATCAGTATTATTTTGCTGGTATGCTATCTCGTCTTGAATGAACCTCCGTATCGTGCATTTACTGCAAATGGTCCAATAATCCCAATCGATATGCCACGGATTCAATCCTCTTAAGAATAGAGAATGATCCCGTGTATTAGGGATCTAGCTTCCCTTTCTTCCAAAACCTCATCAATTCCTTCATGGGAGACACTTTAATCAACACCTGATCCACAACATCAAAGTCTAAATTTCTATGGCCTGCATCTACGTAGCTCTTGTGTTGATCCTAGGCAATTCGTAGCCTGGCCCAAATCATCCGTACCTTCTTTGAGGTATCCTGAATGAAATCTAACCCATGTAACTTGTTCTCCCGACCTCCAACTAGCATGAGGATGAACAAAAAGGACTCATGTAAAGATCCTCAAACGGTGCCATTCCAATCATGAACTGGTGGTTATTATTGTACGCAAATTCTATCAAAGGTAAATACTTCTCCCAGCTCCCCTTAAAATATAAAATGCACATACGCAACATGTCCTCCAACATCAAATTCACCCTCTCTATCTGCCCTTCAATCTGAGGATGATATGAGGTTCTCAATCTGAACTCTACCCCCAAAGCTTGTTAACATCTCCTCTAAAAGTGGGATGCAAACATTCTGTCCTTGCATGACATAATTTTAAGTGGTACTCCATGCAACTTAACAATGTTTGGGAGGAAAAACCTAACATACTTACTGGATATATAACATGTCCGGACCGGTAAAAAGTGAACCACCTTTGTCATTCTGTCGATGATCACCCAAACGGAATCATGACTTCTCTATGATGTAGGTAGTCTAGTAATGAAGTCCATGGACATTATCTCCCATTTCCACATTAAGATATCCAAAGGTTGTAATACACCAGCAAGAACTGATTGTCCACCTTCAGTAGCTGACACGTAGAACACTTGGACAAAAAATTTGATATGTCCCTCTTCATTAATGTTTCATATTATGGTATATCTTATCCCCTCTGGTATGTACCTTAAAACGTGAACCATTAGCCTCATACATAACAACTCGTCTCAACTCCTCTTCATTTGGGACAACTAACTTGCCCTGGAATTTCAAACCACCATCCGACCCAATGGAATAACGTTTCTCTCCCTTGGATAACAACTGTCTAACTTGCTCCTACAAAAGTTGATCTCCTTCCCGTGCCTTCACCACCCGAATAATGACCTTGGGGTGATGGTGAGGATTGCCATAAATGAATAGGTCAAGTCATCATCCCCATGGAGTGATTTCCACTTTGCCTTCCACACTGCCTCTAACTCTAAGATCAACCTACGATTCAAAGCATCTGCTACGACATTCTCCTTCCTCGAGTGGTACTTAATATCGAATTGATATTCTTTCACAAACTCTAGCAACCTCCTCTGCCTCATGTTCAACTCCCATTATGTGAAAAAAATACTGTAGGCTCTTATGGATTGGGAATCGCTAAAACTTCTTCCCGATGAGATAATACCTCCATACTCGTAGTGAAAAAACCACAAAGGCTAAATCCAAGTCATGGGTGGGGTAATGTTCCTTATAAATCATAAGCTATCTACCTTTCCTCTTGCATCAAAACCCATCCAAGTTCCCTCAAGGACGCATCTGTAAAGACCTTATAGTCAATCCCCGCCCGAGGTAATGCTAAAATTGATGTTGTAGTCAATCTGGTATTCATCTCAACAAACGCCTTCTGGCACACATCATCCCATATAAATGACACTCCCTTCCTTGTCAAATTCATTAGGAGCCCGACTATCTTGGAGAACCCCTGAATGAATCGATGGTAGTACCCATTCATTCCTAAAAAGCGATGTATATTGATGGGTGTAGTTGACTGTCCCCACTCCATCACTATAGAAACCTTTGTCATGTCCACTGATATCCCCCTCTCACACACAATGTGGCCAAAGAACTGTACCTCTCTCAACTAAAAATCACATTTATCAAACTTATCATACATCTAGTGACCCCGTCGTGTTTGTAAGACTACCTGTTAATGTTGTGCGTGATTCTTCACGGTTTGAGAATAAATCAGGATATTGTCAATAAACACTATAAGCAACCTATTAGAGAAGTACACTAAAACCATGGTTTATGTAATAATTTAGTTATGGATTTATTGTTATTATAAAATCAGTTATTCTATTTGAATGAGAATCATACATGGACATAATGTTTTGCATTATTTTATATATTGGTGGTATCTTTTATTCTACTCAGTAGATGTTATGGTGTATAGAGTACGACATACACATAGAGGATCATATCACTAGTTCTCGTAGAATATAAGTTTTAGCGTTCGCAGTCTTAAATGGAACTGGACACACCACTAGTAGGGCCGCATCACAATATTTTAATAGATCTATCTTAGTTATGGGAAACTGTATAATTTCAACTTATTGTACTAGTACACTTTGTGTGTATTCAACGAAAAAAATTTAAGGTCATTGTTTTCATACTAATTTTATAAGAAAATATACACCTCGTGATTACTAGGTTTACTTAAGGCTCTTAATTAAGATATGATTGATGGACACATGCACTAATTATTCATTATTTTGACTTATCGGGTGAGATTCATTATTAGATAAATAATCTTGATAAATTGGATAATGGTGATTAATGTACGGTGAAGGTATTTTATGGATGGAATCCATGTCTCGGTATAAAAACTGGTGATACCCTCTTGAGATGCTTATAAGTTTTGTATGTGTCAAAGACTGCATATGGATTATGTTAATCCGACACTACAAATGAGTTAAGTTGAAACGCTCAAGGACTTGAAGAAGTTAATCAAATAAATTATCAGTAATTTATTTTATTAACGAGTATCTGTAACCTTAATTTGGGGAGAATTAAGTAATTAATAACGAGGAGCTCGAAATATAATTTTGAATTAGGAGTGGAGTGGAAATTATAATTATTTAGTGATATTAATTATAATTAAGGGACTGAAATTAGGATCCGAGAGGGATTACATTTTCTCAGGGCTATCAAGAGCCACATCCTTATCTTTTCTTAGGGTCCCTTTTGTATCCTATATATATATGCATCTAAGTCTCATTTTTTTCTTAACCTAGCCGTCACTTTTGGATACTCAAAAGATCCAAGTTCAAACTTTTGATAAAGATAGACAGTAGAGAAGAAAGAGGAGATAAGAAGGTGGTTAAGAAATAGGAGTCCACCCTCTACTCATGACTATCCAAGTCAGGAATAAAGTATAAGACTGTGAGGTGAATCGAGCCATCACATATTACATTCATGCAAAGACAAGATCAAATCAAATAGATCTCAAAAGGTAAACTCTAATTCTTCCTTGTAGGATTTCATATATGTGTATTTTTTTTGTAGTTCAATCTATATGAGTTTTCAATAGACCTCTGAACTTTCGCTCCAATATAACCGATCTAAATAATCTCGAAACACCAAATTAATCAAATCCATATATACCACTAGCACATTGGTTAGCCCAAATGGCATCATTAAGAACTCGTATTACCAATATCTCGTAAGAAATCTCGTCTTTGAGATGTCTTGCTCCCGAAACCTCGATCGATGATAACCTAATCTCAAGTCAGTCTTACATAAATACGCAACACCTTTCAACTGGTTAAACAAATCATCAATGTGAGGAAACAAATATTTATTCCATATGGTGACTTTCTTAAACTCTTTACATTCTATACAAAGTTGCAATGATCCATCCTTCTTCTTAAAGAACAAAATTAGAGAACCTCATGGTGAAGTACTCCTCCTAATGAACCCCTGTCCCAATAACTGCTCAATCTGATCTCAAAGCTCCCTTATCGTCAGAGGAGCCATTTAATATGGTGTACGTGTAATGGGTCTCATGCCCAGAATCTTATCGATCACAAAGTCTATCTCCCAACTAGGTGGCAACCCTGATATCTCCCCAAACACGTGTAAAAACTCGCTAACTACCGAGGCGGAATCTAGCATCACCACAACCTCTAAAGAAGTATCATCCTCGATATAGTATAAATTTGTTCTTGACCAACCCGTAGGGTTTTACATCGCAACTAGGTACATCTCTTTCCTAGAAATGGCAAAGGCAATGGACCTCCCATAACAATCAATACATGCTTTGTATTTAGCCAGCCAATCTATCCCCCAAATAACATCGTATTCGTGAATATTAAGTACCAATAAGTCAGATACCAAAGTGAGTAGCCCTATCTCAATCGCGATACCCCAACATACTAAATGTATGGTTGCTCCTTTACCCACAGGTGAATTTACGTATAATACAAAATCAGAAGCAAAATCTACCATCCTAGTCTCTCGTGCAAAACCCATGCTAACAAAAGAGTGAGATGGACTCATATTAAATAAAATGCGGCCTACATGGACAAAGATAGAGAACATACCTTTAACTACTTGTGTTAGAGATATCCCTTATGAGGACACAATATGATAATCTCGTCTGACTTGTAGTGGTGATTGTCGCTGAGGTGGGGCGACGGGTGCTGGAGCGACTGGTGCAGTAACTCCCGGAGATGGAGATGGTGGGCAATGTCACTGTGGCACCTAAAGTCCCCTTTGACCTCCCTGCTCTTGGGAAGCCTGATTAACCCTAAGACATCGCCTCGACATATGATCCCTCTCTCTGTAAGTGAAATAATTCTCGTGGAGCGGGTTCCACTCTATCTGCCGGCTCTGCTAATCTCGACCCTGCTATCCTTAGCCTTGATGGCCTCTATGCTGTTGGCCCTGTCCTTTCTGGAACTAGACCTGCTGGATGTGTCTATTCTAACCATCAAGACCTTTGAACTTCTTATTCAGATCTACGAACTAAGTACCCCTGAATTGTTTGGTCCCGAATCTGCTACCCCCACTCGTCTTTCCCTTCTGGATCAACGACTCAGCTCCTTATTGTTTCTCTCCCTTCCTATTTTAAAAAGTCCTGTGATCTACATAGTGGAGGAGTGAGACGTTCACCAACTGATTATACGTGGTAAAGGTCGGGTTCAACACAATAGCCTTCCTAATGTGCCAAGATGACCTTGCTATAAATATGTCCATCTTCTTATGTTCATTATTCACATCTTCTTTTGCAAAGTATGAAAGGGCAGTGAATTCTTCTTTGTATTTAGCCACGGTATACCCCTCCTTCTTAAGATCTATAAATATTCTCATCATCTCACACTAGATATGTTTGGGTAAATATTTCCCCTACAATCTCTCCCAAAACTCATCAATTGCCAGGATATCCCTCCCTTTACCTAACGTAACCGACTCCCACCACTGGAGATCGACCCCCACTAACTGAAATGAATCTAAAATCTATTTTTGTATTGGCATGTAGTCTACCATCCGTAAGTTCCTTTATATGTCTTTCTTCCACCTGCTTGCCATTAGTATATCTGGATTGCCTGATAACTTTGGAGGTTGGTCCTACACAAAGGCCTCCATTTTCCCATCCTAAATCAACCCAGGTGCCTGGGCTGGTACGACCACTTGTTGTGGTGGTGATGATGGTTGTTTCTGAGCCCGTGGTGGAAAATTATGGAGCATGGCCATCATGGATGTAAACACCGCCTAAGTTACAATGGTGGTCATCTCTACTGGAGTAATAAATTATAGGGCTAATGGGGCCTATGGTTATGGTGTTGTCTATGGCTCTAGATGAGCCTCCTCCTCTGGAGTGGGTTCAATCACACATTTAGGACTTACCTCTTCATATATTTTCCATCTAAAAGAAAATAAGGTTCGAATTAGTACAATCGCAAGAATACAATGAACCCTAAACATAGGATCTATATATCAATGGATGCAACACAAAACATATTGAGTGCAACATCCTAAGGACACTAGAACCTAGATTCTCTAATACAAACTATAACAACCCCCATTTGCTAACATAAAGGTTAGCCTGACACGATATGCCAAAGATGGGGCTTGTTTATCAATTAATACCATTCTCAGCATCAACACATTATAAATCATATATTAGTGTCCCATAATTGAGTTTACATCAATATTTCAATAATAAATAAAATTCAATCCTACATCAACCATATGATAAATCTGACATAAAAAGTAAATATCTTAAACCAACATAAAGTAAATGAATCTCGAGCTTATTTCCATACAATAATCTTAAATAAAGTAAATAACTGGAGATGAAAAGCACCTAAGATACAATGAATATATTTGAAATGCCTGAGGAAAAAATAGGAGAAGGTAAGGCTGTTACATCAACAGTCCGACTATCCCTCTCTAGGAACACCTGGAGTGAAAAGATATTTAAATTTGGGTCAGAGCTGTAGATGTGCAAGAATTAACTTATCCAATTTAAAATGTAATAAATACAATCGATGTAAAGTAAATATCCCCCATCGTCACTCGCATGCGATTAACATCTAACCACTCATGTAAGTGAGATATTACCCGCATCCAAATAAGTCCCAAAGTAATGTATGACAACAGTGCCAATTTAATATTAAATGAATTAGCTATAATCAATTGCTAACATAGAGCCGATTGTATTCAATTAATAAAGCCCATGGTATTCCAATATTATATATCTCATAAAAGTGACATAAACATCTATTATGAAGAATATAGTAAGGGTCCACAAAGTATTTCTACATTCTTAGACAAATAAATTAATTTCATTTAATCCAAGTGATTTATATATATGTCCTCACATATATGCGACACTCAAAGGAATCTACATGTGGTGTCTCGTTCATGCTCTATTGACAAGTCCGAAGGAATATCTATCCAAGTCTGACGTTACAAAACACACATTAGTGGGGCGGTCACTACGCAGTACACCAGTTCACAAACCATACACAACGATGACAAAGGATCCCAGTATCAACGATACTGCTACGTAGTACCTAAATAACCTACACAACGTCTTGCTCACCTATGCTGACGTGTGCTACGGGACCAAATGTGCAATACCCCAAGCCGATAGGACCCTCCACGATCAATGGTATGACCACACAAATACACATAATTACATATTATTATTCCCATATAATATGTCTGGGTAACTACTCCATAATTACTTAAATACACCACATGATATCCAAAAATATTCATCCATTAATAATTGGCCATCTAGTTAATTATTAATTCCATCTTCTTTAACAAATTATTTAACCATCTAGTTTAATACAACACACTGATTAATATATATGGCACATTTACATTTTTAATAAATTCTCCGTTGTCCCAAACACCATCCTACCAACTCATATGAACTTCTAAAAATACCCCAAAACTAACCCTAGTCCTAGCTCACTTAGCCCCCAGGACCAAATCGATTCGGTTCTTGGTTGAATCAATTCATCGCCAAACCGAATCGATTCACTCTAAGGCCAAATCGATTCAGAAAGGGGCAATAACTCAAATCCTCCAATTTAGTTTAATACGAATTTTCTTATTTCTTCCCAAAGATCCATTCTAATCGTGACTTCCTTTTTATAAACACGTGAATTGATTCTTACTACTTAATTACGCATCATATCATAATTTATTCCATATAACAACAACAATTTCTCTCCCTAAATCCCAGAATATATCAAGAACTTTTACCCAGATTTCTTCCACCATACTAATCATATGTCATTCATTTTATGGGGTATATAACATGGAATTAAAGTCACAATATACAGATCATAAACATATATTAAAATCCTTTACATTTGATTCCAAGATTCTCTAATTTTATCCCAAGAACCCTAAGACTTCTATCATCAAACTTCATGAATTCGATTCTTTGATTTCTGGGTTAACACCCTATATTATAATTAATCCTCTACATGCATAAGATTAATTTCTAACATTCAATCATCAAAATTCAACCTATAACCTAGAAATCATATCTGGTCATTACAATGAATAGAGAAGAAAATTGGAAATTAAATTGAGCAAGAAATATCTTGCATGGATTTGAAATTGATGAAATCACCCTTCGAGAAAATTCCCATTTCCATTAACATAGACAACGTGCTCGGGAGAGATGGTAGTTATTAACTTGCTAAGCATTCTCGACTTCATGTAAGGCTCTAAAGAATAGGACTACTGGCGATAAAGATCGATATACCTGGGTCGCCAAACTGAAGGACGACCTCAAGGTCTTGAAAAATGTTGAAGATTTTATGTAAAAAGAAATAAATGGCTTGAAGGTTTATTTGGAAGATTCCAAGGGTGTGGAAAAGGTCGACGCTCTTTTTCAGTCAAAAAATGATGACTTGAAGAAGAAACTTTATGAATTCGAAGAGTAAGCTCGAAGGAGCAATGCCATAGTGATGGGTCTAATTCGTGATAACAAAACACTTCGATATTTATTTAGGATGGTCCCAGAGCGTCTTGGACAATCAGATTTGATAAAGGTTGGTTGACTGCTCCAGTGAGGTTGTAGGAGGTTCAAGATGTCGCCTATAAGCATGGGTGGTTGAACTCCCTTAAGGTTATTGAGGAACCTCAGGACTCTCAGCTCTTATATATGTACCAAGTCAATTGTCCTGCTCATAACTGACCACCTTTTAGGCGTGATGAGACTAGAATTCCTTTGGATACCATCCCTGTTCAACTGGTCGAGAACTACTTAGAATGGCATGATAATGATGATGAATGTAGGTCTAACCCCAACGATGGTTAGAGGAGGCATATAGAACAATTCTGGTCTCATTTACCATAATGTATTGTAAATTATTTATGTTTTTTATAATTATTATGTAATTAGTACTCTTTGTAATCGGGCTCTGCCGAATTAATCAAGTGAATATGAATTATTAGGCATTTTTCTATTTCATTATGCCATGCATGTGTCGTTCTGTCTTTCTTACCTTTTAGGTCATGTCTTCACACTCCCTTAGGCCTAGAAAACACAATGGCAAAAATTTACCTGGTGTATGGGAAATCCACTTGTTCAGGATTTTAGTCAATTAAGCCAAGTTGGTTAATGACCTAGGGATCCCCCATAGGGCTTTTACCTTGTCTGGGCAAGTCGTGAGGTCGCCTGTGTCGATCATGACATGGACCTATGGGCTTTAGTTTCAATTATTATTTGCAAAAATTATCGCAGTAATCAAGTTAAGTCTTGATCAATACTCTTTTAAAGACTAATAGAAATTTATGTGCCAGTTACTTAGGAAACAATGTAAAGTAATCAAATAACTTAAGATCTTTGACATATGGAAAGAATGGCCTTTATTCACATTGGAAATAATAAATTATGAGCAACATAAGTTTTGAAATAAAAATTTACATAAACTAAGTCTTGAAAGAAAAAAAAATTAAAAGTAGAACTTCTCGAGATTGTTTGCATTGAATACTCTGGGTATCTCGCTGCCCTCCATTGTTTATAAGTGATAGGCTTTCCAAAGATTATCTATGATTATTTTGAATTATCCCTTCCAGTTGGGACCCAACATGGCATCCTATGGTCTTATGGCACCGTCATGAACTTTCCTTAAGACATATTCTCCTACTTAGAACTTAATCTGATTGACCCCCTTATTTTATAGTTCTACCAATTGCTCCTGGTTTAAGGGCATCTTGATCATGGCATGCTCTCTTTGTTTATTGGCTATGTGAAGTTCAGCGCGAATGGCATTGTCGTTTAGTCCCTGGTTAGCCAAACTTGTTCGTCTAGTCAGGGGGCATTCTTCAAGTGGTATAACAGCTTCCATTCTATATGTGAGCATGAAGGGTGTCTCTCCAGTTGGTCCTCTGGGTGTGGTACAATATACCTAAAAAATGGGGGAGCTCATCCAACCATACATCTTTTACTTTTTCTAGCCTTTTCTCAAGGCCATGTGACATCATTTTGTTAGAGGCTTCTGCTTGGCTGTTGTTCTTAGGATACGCCACTAAACTGAAGTAGGGTTCGAATTTATGCTCATTACAAAAAGAAAGAAAGGTCCACTTTCAAACTATGTGTCGTTATCGATTATAATGGTCCTTGGTAGCCTAAAGTGCGTTATGATGTTCCTCCAGATGAATTGTATCATATCGGCATCTCTAATATTAGCCAGTGGTTCTTCCTCTACCCACTGGGTGAAATAGTCTGTGTTGATCAACAAGTACTTGTGATTTTAAGGAGCGGTATGCAGTGGTCCCATGATCTTCAAATCCTATTGTGAAAATGGCCATGGGCTAGTATATGGCTTAAGGCTGCTGGTTAGTTGATGGATTGGGGGAGATAATTTCTGGCATCTTTCACACTTTTAAACATAAATACTTGCGTCTTTATGCATGTATGGGCACCAGTAGACATCTTTGATTTATTAGAATGCCAAGAATCTTCATCCTCCATGGCTCCCACATATTCCATCATGAAGTTCGAAAAGAACTTGGTCGACATCATTTGAGTGCACACAATGAAGGAATGGTCTCGTGAAGGATCTTTTTTTTTATAAATATAGATTTTATTTATTAATAAGAGAGAGAAATCTTCTCTTAGAGATAATACAAACAAGACACGACAAACAATGAAACCAAGTACAAATGTTTCCAACTTTTATCAAATTAGGGATATTAATCTTATATAATAAAATGGCTCCTTAATGTTCCTAGGCTTATCTTGCATTGAGATAAACCAATATGATTCTTGAGACTCTAAACCAAGCTTGGAAAGAAGATCAGCTCTGAAGTTTGATTCTCTATAATAGTGGGAAATTTTATATTTTTCCTCTTGATGAGATATTGGATTTGAAACAATTGTTCTTTTATTCTCCAAGGAATTTTTAGGATATCATTAAAGAAATTAACTAATAAAGAAGAGACTGATTCAACTTCTAAATTAGCCACCCTTATTAGAGAAAATATAATAAACTTTGCTAGAAATTCTGCTAGATTATTTGTATCATTGACTTGACCTTGAGATAAAGCCCAAATAAAATCACCATTTGAGTCTCTTAAAACTACACCCAATCCCATTCTTCCTCCAAAATCACAAGCACCATCAATGTTGAGCTTTATAAATTTTTGAGGAGATTTATACCAATAGATGAGAAGAAATGAAGAGGGATTAATTTATGAACAAGGAATGTTAAGATTTAGAAGGCAATCCTTGTATTTTTTGGAGGACGAAAGAATAGATCCACCAGTTGAGATAGTTGATTGAATTCTCTTCTGGATGGATTAAGTAATGAAGGAACGATTCATTTTGATGTTTTCAAATGGAGATTATTATTTCTACTCAACCAAATCTCCCACAAAATAAAGCCAAATAAACATTTACACAACCACTTGAAGCTAGGATCAGAACTGGAAATAAGACACCAAGAAATAACCTTAGAAGAGGATGAAGATAAAGAAGATATTCTAAGTCTTAATTTAAAGAAGTTACACACATCATAAGATATTGAACTTGTGAAGAAAAGATGAGACAAAAATTCCTTAGAATTAGAATAACAGTTACATTTAGAAGCTATTAAGATACCAACTGATTTGATATTTAAGTCGATTGGAACTCTATTGAGAAGCACATTCCAAGAAAAAATAGAGATATTAAGAGGAATTTTATTGTCCCAAATGAACTTGTAAGAGACTAATTGGAGCTTCATGTATCTAAATAATTGAACTACAAAAGAAAAAGATAAGTCCCTAGAGCTTGTATATGTCCAATGCCATTTTTCACTGATTTTGATTGAATTATCATCCATGATGCTCCACACTTTACTTATTCTTCTGGCATATAAAGAACCATGATAGGCATAAAAGGGTATTTTTATTCATGAATATATACCATATTGAAGTACTTTGTTTATAGTCCCAAGCCATCTTTAAATTTCTATCCATATCAATTAATTATAAATATCTTATGCCAAGACCACCTTCAAATTTAGGATATCATAAATCCTCTCACTTAATCCATGGGTACTTCTTAGCATTATCTTTATTGAATCCTCATAAGAAGGAACTAAAAAGTTTCTTAATCATCAGAACAATTTTCTTTGGAGGAGTGATAGCAAAGAGCATGTGTTTAGGCATAGATCTCAGGACTGATTACAAGAGAATAATTTTACCTCCAAAAGAGAGATATTTACTCTTCCAACTAGATAACTTAACTGATATACCTTGAACCATAGGGTCAAACATGGAATCTCTCTTTCTACCTTTGAAAAGAAGAACTCCCAAGAATTTTATATGGCTAACTCCTTTCTTGAAATGAGTCACTTATGCTATAAAATGATTGGTTCTAGGAGGGCATTTAGAACCGATGCAAAAGTGGCTTTTCTTCACACTAATCAATTGGTCAGACTGATCCATAATCTGAGAGGAGCTTCATCAAATTCTTTAGACTATTCTTAGAAACATTAGTGAATATTACCAAGACATCAACAAAAGTAAGATAGATTATAATATTGCACCCTCTTGGATGAGAGAATGCTTAATAATGCCTTGATAGGTAAGCTCTTGCAATCCTCTGCTAAGATTTTCTGCTGTCAACACAAAAAGAGAGGGAGACAAATGATCTCCTTGCCTAATTCCTCTTGAAGGGGAGAGAAAATCATGGGAGCTTCCATTAACAAGTAATGAAAATCTTGTAGAAGAAATACATCTCCATATCATGTTACTGAAATGTTCTCCAAAATTAAAAGATCTTAGAGTTTGAATTAGAAAATTTAAGACACTATATCATAAGTTTTGTGCATATCAAGCTTTAGAATAACATTACTACCTACAATTCTTCTTTCAATCAACTGCATCATCTCTTGACGAAGAAGTATGTTGTGTAAAATATCTCTACCTTTCATTAAACTTGTTTAGAATGGGGAAATCAGGAGGGGCAAGATCAGGCTCAATTTAGTGTTAGAGTTTGGAGATGATTTTGTAGGAGAAATTAGAAAGACTTATAGGCATGAAGTCGTTACAACATGAGGGATTTGATAATTTAGAGATGACACAAATAAGAGTGTAATTAAAAGATTTTTGTATTTCTTCTCCCACAAAGAATGATTAAATGTCTTTGATAAGGTCTGATTTGATTATCTCCCAACAGAATTTGAAGAAAGAACCATTAAATCCATCTGTACCTACTCCACTATTAGCATTTCGAGATGAAATAACATTCCATATCCCATCTTATTAAGGCATTTTGGACAAAATTTGGTTCATATTAGAACTGATACACTTGGGGATGAATTTTACCATATTAATGCCGCTTATTTAACCTCTAAAAGATCAACAAAATAAGAAATAAAATTATTAGCGTGATAGAATGAATGCATTATCTTCTTCTCTGTTAATTAACTTGAGAGTGGTAAAACTTGATGTTTTTGTCTTCTTCTAAGATCCACTTTCATTTAGCCTTTTGATAGAAGAAACTTTCCTCATTGTCCAGAGTCAAATTAAGGTCCCCTTGAGTTTTAGTTAGAACACTTCTATTTTCAGGACTTGTCCTCTCTTCTTGATTCTTCTATATAATAATTACTAAATCTTTTAGATCTTGGATACCCTGAAATAACTCTTTAACCTCTATTTTACTCCAAACTCTAAGTTCAAATCTCAATCTTTTAAGTTTAAAAGAAAACAAAACCATTGGTCTGCCATTAGCAGGCTTACACTAAGAAGAATTAACAGTATTTTTGAAAGAATCATAAGATGTCCAAAAGGTGAGGAAATTGAATGGATTTTTGGATAGGTCGGAAGGACTAAGGATGGATATTAAAAGGGGGGAATGGTCAGAATAGTTTTTGTTAAGGTGTTTGAGGTTTGATTGGGGGAATTTATCAATCCAACTTTGGTTTATAAGACCTTTGTCCAGCCTTTCAAAGATCAATGAGCCATTATGGGATTTAGTCCAAGTAAACTCAGACCCTGTATATCCCATATCTTGGAGGAATCTATTTTTAATACACCTTTGGAAATCATTGGTTGCTCCAAGATCAATATCATTGACACCCACTCAATCATCAGAAGAATAAACTATATTATACTCCCCACCAAAAATCAGAGGAATATTATCATGATCAGCAAATTTTTTTTCTATAAAATCCCATAACAATTTTCTATCTGCTCTGTTATATTTAACATACACCACACTAATACTTATTTTGAATTATTATGAGAGACCTTAAGGAATTAAACTTGAATGATAATAATGCATATAATAGAGGGTTGAGTGAATCCCTTCTCAACACTCTAATTGGGGATCGCCAATAGTGAATCATTCATCATTCCAAGTGAGTACCTTCTCCTTTTTGAGTAGTGGAAAAAATGGTCGGCAACGCTCAAACGATTTAAAAATAAAGAGGATTGAGTCCTGCAAGCATTCTAGTGCGCTTTTGGACCTCGCATAATGTCTTTGGCAATTGGACCCTACTGATCGCTTCTATTTGATCCGGGTTATCCTCAATCCCCCTCTTATTGACTAGATAACCCAAAAATTTTCTTGATTGGACCCCAAATGAGAACTTGTAGTGTTAAGTTTCATTTAGTAGGCTTGGACAAAAACAAAGTCTGAAAATCCATGGAAAAAAAAACTAAACAAAAGACACACAAAAAATATTAAAAGACATAAAAAATTCCATGTCCATACTGAACCGGCGGTATGCGCATGTGGACTTGGAAGTAACTTCAAGATCATGTAATTCCTCCCTCCTTCACAGAGTTAGATACTCCAAGGGCACCAAGTCCAAAAATTGAAATATGTTATAATATACTACATTCACTTCTCAAATTTTTTTCTATATGTAACTTTGACGTTAATGATAGAATTCTATCAAATAACATGTTCCAAGTGGATACTTTGAACAACATCTTATCATTCATGAATTTACGATTTTACACATGTGAGTATACTACGTTATACTCTTGTGATGCATAAATGGACACCACTTCAAATCGTCTCAAAAGACGTGTGGATCCCATATTATATTGACTCTATATTTGACCAAAATATAATATTGTCAACACGTTAAAACCCTTAAATTATAACTTAATTAACATGTACTCGTAAAATTTACTTTCCCAGTTAATGATGATTTTTTTCGACATGGTTCTTTGGGAAGGAACTGGAAGATGGGGGACCAGGAGTTAAGGACCGAGAGAACGTGGAAGCAATTTTAACCATGGTTGCAACAATTTATGCATTTTCTCTATTAGACTACGTACCATTTTTGAGAGGCTTTGTTGATTTTGATGGTCATGAGAAAAGAATTAAAAAGGCCATTGCAAGTGCGAAGAAGTACCAAGATCCTGAAATAGATGACAGGACAAGACTGTGGAAAAATGGAACCGTGAAGGAGAAAGAGGATTTGCTTGATGTTCTCATTAACCTCAAGTCTAGAGATGGCAAACCATTGTTGTCGACCGCAGAGATTAAAGCCCAAGTTCAAGTATACATCTCTCATTACATTTTTTTTTAATATGTGCCCTATATAAGCATATTATCAATATATAAACCCTAAGTAATAACTCTGTTACCAATTTCTTTATTTCGTAATTGCATACGAGTAATTATGACATAATATGATTTTTCAAGTAAACTGTGCATTTATAATTGAATGGGTTTCTAATTTTAAGACCACTATCAACATTAAATAAGCTGCACATATGAGTCATTTCTTTTTAATTTATTTAATAAATTGTCTCTAAATTTAAAAAAAAATATAGTCAAAACAAATTACAAGCATATTTTTAATGTTAAAGTAGTCAAAACTTGACCTAAACATATGACATGTTGATAATTGTTTAAAAAAAATATTATTTTATTTAGATTATCGTTTATCCATAAGGTTAATCATACCAACCAAAAATAATCAAATAATAGCCACACACGTACAATTAATGGATTATACTAAATAATTACCATTAAATGTAACACTACACGCATGTGTGAATTGGCTAATAAACAGTAAAAAAAACACTAATATCTGATTATATTTTTGGTGTTTTTTTATCATAATAAGTTTTGGACTTTGTAGTTTCGTTACCTTGGACTATAGTAATATAATATCATATATATAAAAAATCCAGTCGCATACTTTTTTATTGAAAGACGCAATTTGGTAAGAATTATCTTGGGCAATTTACTAAGAGCAATTAGAACTTCTTGCACAAGTAATTAGCTTAGCCTTATGCTTGTCTTAAGTATAAATTTTGGTAGATATAATAGGTATTCTCTGGTCTATTAATATGAATTGAATGAAATCTTTTCCTAATATTTCATATAAAGAATGTTTCTGTTGCTGTTCAATCGATTCCCTATAGCGTTTCTATTGATTTCCACGTGATACCCTTTAACTATCATAGACTAAGGTAAACATTTTTTAATGAGCGCATGGTTAAAATTCAGATGCTAGACATTAATGCAACAAACTTTATGGTGGAATAACTTTTGATCCTTATTTTCAGTATATAAATTTAGTATAATTTAATTGCATTAACTATCCAATAACAACGTTTAATTTCTTACTGGGAGAAAGCATGTGTGCGTGTGTGTGTATATTTGTGACAGCGAAAGATTATATAACTCATATTATACCTCTAATACGATAGTATTAGAGAAGTTAATGACCATTTACTACTTACTACCTTTCTCTCTCTTATCTTGAATATCATGCTTTTTAAAACTAAATAAATTAGAAATCTCCTAAAAATAAATAAATAAATAAATTAATCCATTCCAAACTCCACTAATTAATCTCTCGATCCAACCCATTCTAGATTCAATTAATCTTTTTTCATCATTTTCCACAGAAATCACATTACACAATTCTACTAATACTACTACATATATATAAAGTTTTTATTTCTAAAAAAAAAAAGTTAAAACTAGTTTTCAAAAGTTGAAAATTATTTTTTTATAAATACAAAAAAAATTGGTTATAAAAACATTTTTAACGTTGTACTTTTAGAAAAAAAACTTTAAATTTTTATTTATAAATGACATAAAGTTTTTTAAACTAAAAACATATCTATGATTTTTTATTTATAAATGACATAAATTTTTATTTATAAATGATATAGGTTATAAAAATAAGTATAATTTTTTTTATATAAAATACGTACAAATTTTTTTGAAGTTTTTATATATAAAAGGTATTTTTTAAGTTAAAAAAATTTTGAATGTTTCAAAATTGTTTTTAATATAAATAAAAAAATGTTATAAAAAACCTTTTTAACGTTTTATTTATAGAAAACACTTTAAGTTTTGTACTCAAATCACTTTGCACAATGCTACTAATACTACTACATCTATATAACATTTTTATTTCTAGAAAAAATGTTCAAAAAAAGTTTTCAATTTTTTTATATAAATAAAAAAATGGCCACAAAAATATTTTTAACATTGTATTTATCGAAAAAAACTTTAAGTCTTTATTTATAAATGTCATAAAGTTTTTTTTAACTAAAAAGAAATAAAAACATGTATACTTTGTTTATATAAAATACATACAGTTTTTTTGAAATTTTTTTATTTATAAAAAATAGTTTTGAAGTTAAACAAAAGTTTTCAAAATTGTTTTTAATATAAATATATAAAGTTTTTTGTTATAAAAATATTTTTAACGTTTTATTTATAGAAAAACCTTCAAATTTTTAATATAAATGACATTTTATTTGTATCTATAAATGACGTTTTATAGAAAAACCTGCTGGTTTATTTATTGAAAAACCATCAACGTTTTATTTTTTTTTTAAACTTAAAACAAATTAAAATATGCATAGTTTTTTTATATGGAATAAGCACAATTGTTTTGAAGTTTTTATTTATAAAAAATAGTTTTTATATAATAAAATAATATTTAGAAATAATAGACAAATTTTATTTTTGAAAAAATTAATGATCAAATACCAAAAAGTCCCTCAAACATTTTTTAATACGCATTTCGTCCAAACCTTTTATTTTGTACCAAAAAGTTCCTTATTCTCTTATCTTTAAAGGTTCGCGCCAACGACTTATCTTTAAAGGTTCGCGCGAGCAGCATGGTAAAGCCGTTTTGGCATGGTGAAGGACTTTTTGGTGCAAAATAAAAAGACTTGGACTATACATGTATCACAAGAAGTTTAAGGGACTATTTGATATATGCCCCAAAAATTAACCTTTTGTAATGGTTTTAAGATAAGATATTGAATTTATGATATATCCTAATTTTTATAATTATTATTATATTTGTTTATTATACATCGCATGTGTATCGCACGAATTGTATGATAATGAGATTTATATGATGACAGTGATAATGAGATTTATATGATGATAGTGAAATATTATAGTGCATTTAGAACATCGTGTGTCCTTGAAAAATATAAATAAAGACATGACATATTCACACACATGCGAGGATACATATCTGATGAACAAGTAACACCCATGTTGCACCCCACTTATATACTGTGTTGTTATTATTATTGTGTATCAAAACTTTGTTCCCTAAAAAATAATACTTTTGGTTGTGATATATATAAGGGGGTTTTAGAAAAATGTCCAAGCTAACTCGTAATGTATAAAGATAGGACACTTCACATAATTTTATAAATTTAGTTCCCCTACTAAAAACACCATGAAAATTTACTAATATGCCATCTAACAACTCATACAAAATAAAATCTAAATTTTAAAAGTCCATAACTTTAAATCTACAAATTCAAAATTCACAAAATTTATATATTTGAAATCTATTCGTCGAGATCTATCCAACGACACCCACATTTGATATTTTTTGACAAAAAAATCAAAACCGATAAATTTACTATTTCATTAAAACCTTCATTTTTTTCGGCGAACACTATATTTTTTCCTGTGAAAAACCTTCTTCCTCGACGCTGGCAATGGTGCAGCTGGTGCGGACCAAAAAAATGAAAGAAATAGACAAAGGGTATAAATATAAATACCTCTTAAACTAAAAGAAATGAAATTACCTGTTTTGTGTACTCCTAACTCGAAAGGGACCACACAAAGAAATGTTATTGTACCACATGGATTAGATTTATAAACTTAAAAAACATTATTCTAAAAATTCAAATATACAAAGGACCATGACTTTGACCTTAATTCTCTATATAAAAAACTTAAGTGTTGCCAATATTAAAAGAGAATCATTAGTGATTTTAAACATCCATATATTAAAAAAATTTATTGGTAACTGGAGTTAATAATGGCATGAGTGAACAATCCATTGAATGTTATTGAGTGGGCACTCGCAGAGATGATAAATCAACCAGAGATGCTTGAAACGGCCATAACAGAATTGGATAGAGATGTGGGGAAGGATAGGTTAGTCCAAGAATCGGATATCAATGACCTCAATTACATTAAGGGATGTGTAAAGGAGGCCTTATGTCTCCACCCCACTACACCCTTTAACGTTCCACATCTATCAGTCTCAGACACCACGATTAATGGGTTCTTCATCCCAAAGGGTAGCCATGAGCTTTTGAGCCGTATTGGACTTGGGCGCAACCCAAGGTTTTGGGAGCAACCACTAAAATTCAAGCCAGAGCGCCACATAAAATAAAATGGCTCATGTGTGGTGCTTTCTGATCCAGACCTACGCATGTTATCGTTTAGTGTTGGAAGACGTAGATGTGTAGGGGTAACATTGGGCACCACAATAACTGTAATGTTGTTTGCAAGGTTGATTCAAGGTTTCACTTGGGGTGTTCCATCAAACATGTCAACCATCGACCTTACTGAGTCAATTGACAATATGTCTCTAGCAAAACCTTTAGTTGCACTAGCAAGGCCACGCCTCGCCAAATATTTGTATCCGACAGTTTGAAACCCTTCAGCTTACGAGTGTGTAACAAATATATATGCATCGAGAGGGATTCATGAATCTCTTCTCAAGTCATATTATGTATTCGAAATAAAATGATATTCCTCTCATTCTTATAATGGATAAAGATGGCTATTAGTTTATTAAGAAAAACTATTATTTGTCAATGAATTTCGTTCATCTTTTTTTAATACTTGGAAATTAATTTTGAGGTTATTACTCGACGCTTTAAATCTCCCATAATGTTTTTGGCTTTTGTTTATGAATCCCCTGATTTGGTGATTTTGATGATATGCTCCCTCACTTACCAAGTAGAAGAAAACTATTTGAATATAACTATGTGTACCATATAAGAAAAAAACATTGAGTGAATCAACTCATATTAGATGAGGTGTGTGATATTAAAATGTGTACTGCATATTATTGTGCTTATTTTTTTTAATAAGAAAACGATATTTTAAAGCCATTGCTAAGGGAGCGAACCCGTTGTGACACCCGACCTAATTATCCCCGGGTGATCAGTCCTAAATTAAGTTAGAACAGGTTTCTCAGTTGGTTCATTCTTAGCATCATTGTCGCCTTTTTAATTACTAACCACCTAAGTGAGAAAAATAGACTGGGGCCAAGTTTTATCTTTCATTAACTTAAATGAAAATCTCATGCGGAAACAAAATAACATAATAATCACAATTAACTGAAACAACCATTCACAATTAGTTAACTGGCCGAATAAACCATCAGCCCAAACTCCAACAAAAGTAAAGACAAGTAATCAATCTCAACAGGTCTGACAAAAACTAAATGAACTGTGAGGGACATGATCCAATACAAGATAAGAAGTCTCTATGCTATGAATGAAAGAATGAGGCGTCTATCAAGCTCCCGCAACATCCACATATGCTGCAGCAACGGATCCCTGACATTGAGTCAAGCTTGGCGTCCCTATGGCTGGGCACCTAAAAGGTTTTTAAAAAGTTTTTATAGCAAGGGTTAGTACCCAAAACATTTGAAAAATATTTAGCAAATGATTAACTTGCAGTAATAAGTAAATATGCATGCTCTCCATATTTTAGTTAGTGTCGCACTCCCTTGAGGACATCCTCACCCCTCCTCTAATGTGCACTACTAACGCCTTAATAAATTTGCCTTAGTTATATAACTCATGACTAGATAATTTATGTAACCCTTTGCTACCACCCTATTCTAACCGAGTATGCCACAAATATGATTTCCAAGTTATTCTCAACATCAACTTAATTAATCATTTCCCTTTTGAAATTCATATAATTTTCACACCCATTATATGTAATACAATTCACAGCATGTATTAATTTTACCTGTATATAATTATTTACCTCATTATATACGTATATCCATATTACAACATTGAAAAACATGCTGAAATAATTATTAATAACAACATCCTCCCGAGTAATAACTCACTGTATGTGAATTTCTCGAAAGTGTTATCCCACTAGGTATACTCACATAACCTAGTTACTTAAGTCAGAATCACTCACTAACTTGGTGAAAACATATTATTGGAGTCGATCATATTCCTTCCCTGAAAGTGAGATGCCCCTCACCCATATAACGGACGCTATGACCTGGGATTATACACACCCTACTCCTCAAGCTAGGGGATTCATCCACTACATGCAACCTCCCCCTATAACACTAGAGTATAATAATAATAATAATATCTAGCCACTGATATTAATGCACACACCATATATATATATACTATCGCACACCGTATATATATCTATAATTAATATTAATTATCCCGACTATACCGTGTACTAAGTCCGTAACACAAGCCTATTCAGATTATTATGAGTTTATGGTCCAACTCTAATTATTAATTAATTCACACATTAATTAATTAAATTACCTTTGGTGTCGTTCCAACCAATATATTCGGACTTACTCTCGTGCCCCGAAATAAAACTACACCCGAGTCTAAATCCCCGACTATAAATTATTTAGCCTTCACTCTAAATAAAATTAACGCCATGGTATTGCTCAACCTATATCCCCGGACTTGCGCACTCAATCCGTATTTAATTATTTTAAAATGTTATTCCCAAAATTTTACCATAGTGTCACACATAAATTTCCTCCAAATCCCAATTAATTTTCCTCACAATTAATTTGATTATACCCCCATGTTATTTTCTCATTTCATAAGGCAAAGGAAAATATTTAGAATTTATTCTCCCTTATATATACAAACTGGACAAACTGCCAGAAATTTCCGACCTTCGATCGATCGACCCCCGACCCTCGATCGATCGATCGAACAAGAAATCGTCTTTTCCGAGTGGTCTGTTTCATCCATGGACAAAAATCTAAAAACCCTAACTCCTTCTACCAGCAAACCCAAGCCTTCTCATCAATAAAATATATCAAAAACCTCATAAGGGACCCCCATAATTTCCACAAACATCATTAAATTGTCCGTTCTCTACTGTTCTCATAATTTGGGGAAAATCCATTTTTTTTACCCTTAAGCCATTTAAACATCAAATCTCAGCCTCAAATTTGTTTCTAGTTCATCCGGATTACATCCTACCAGATATATTTTATACTATGTTCAGATTATACATTCATTTCTACACAATTCAGAAATCAGAATATTGGTTTACAAAAATCCCATGTTTATACCCATTAAATCCCAAAAAGAATTTCTTTGATTTCTCACATCACATGAATAAGAATGGAAATACAATTTAAATGCCACAACAAGTTAACCACTTGCCTTTGGGTTTTTAGAGTCTAAATTTAGAGTTGAGAATGTCCAAGGTTGAAGATGAACTCCTTTATTTTGGCTCTTCTTTGTCTCCCAAATTTGCCTTAACTGCTTCTTAGGGTTTCCTAACCCACTAAGCAATTTTCCTAACTCTAATAAGCCGTTCTCTATCTCCTTATGTAAGGACATTTTTGTCCATTGTCAATATGTTTGTCATACGCCGTTACACCGTTGAAGAAATTCAAGATCGCATCTACATCAACGGATCCAAATATCAAAGCGTGTTCAACATCATAACCTCTGCGAGAATGAACTTGGTAATGTTTTGTTTTTAAGTCCCTTAAAGTTCATACTTAGTATTGGGAAATTTTTATAAAATGTTTTTTTATAAAAATAAGAAGTAAGTTTTTTTCAAGAAAAATGAGGCTTTTAAAAGAATTTTAATTTTTCTGGATAACCGGACCGGTCCGCCCATATTTTAAAAGAATTGATCCACCCCCGGAACGATCCTCCTACCTACCGGACCGATCCTCTTTGCACAAATATACCAGGGACTGATTGCAAACCGAAGAAGCCTATTTTAAAAATGAACCGATTCGAGGTCGGACCGATCTACCTCCATACCGGACCGGTCCGCCTGGGATAAAATCGAACAGTTCGGTGAGTGTTTTTACCACCGTCTCGTATTTCTTATATATATACCTATTTCGGTGATGAATTTTTGAAGTCTTTGAGAAAACGTTTCTAAGAGTACAAACACAACAAGACTTCAATTTTTGATGTGCCAAACATCTTTTTGATTCACACACAAAAATCCCAATTACTTTTGTGAATCTTTTGGAACCCTAGAACAAAAGCTTTGCTACTGTTCAACCTTTGTGGGGAGATCTTTGCAACTGAGGGCTGCGTGTCATTGCTGAGGGAGTATCTACAAAGTTTTATGGATGCGTGTCATTAAGGAGAGCTCCGGTTCTTCCTTTGTTGTTTGGGCTGTGAGTCCTTGGAGGGTGCTGTGTATATTCTCTCACTGAGTTCAAGACTGCGTGTCTTTGTGGGTTGGCTGCTCGTTGATCCATCGCAGATTTCTCTATGTAATTGTAAGTTGCGATTTATATATTCATAGTGAAATAAAGGTTTTACCCGAAAAGGTTTTTTTTTCTGAAATCTGTGTCTTAGCATATTTTTGTGTTACATGCTTTATTTATTTATGGGTTGACACACGCACCTTAGATGCATGTTCAAGGGCTGTATTTATTTGATTCAAAAGTAGACTCTAATTAATTAAGGGTTCTTGGAAACTTATGAATTTAATTTAATCAATTATCACACAATCGCACTCTTCAAATTGGTATCAGAGCAGGTTGCGCTAATTTATCGCGTATTCGTATTTTTAGCAAAATCGTGTGATATTGATTTTTTTTTGAAAAATCAGTTTTGAGAAAAATCACAAATTTTCCTATGGAGCACTTATATAATCAGATGCCTATTTTTGACGGGTCTAATTATGCCTACTGGAAAGCTCGTATGAAATCAATTTTAAAATCTATTCACGAGCGTGTTTGGTTGCTTTGCGAAATTGTTGGACTCCTCCCGCGGTCTCTGTTAATAACATCACCACTTTAAAACCCGTGTCAGCCTGGACTAAAGATGATTATAAATTGCCCAATTTTAATTCTCGTGGTCTGAGTGCTATTTCTGGAGCTGTCTCTCCTGATGAGTTTCGCCAAATTATGACGTGCACCACGTCTAAAGAGGCTTCGGATGTTTTAAAATTGACACATGAGGGTACGAACGCCGTTAAAGAATCAAATTACAAAATTTGGCCACCCAATTTGAAACAATCACCATGTCTGAGTCTGAATGCTTTGATGATTTTTATGCTTGTTGGTCAGACATTATTAACACATGTTTTAATTTGGGTGAGGTGATTGATAACACGCGTGTCGTTAAAAATATTTTGCGATCTCTCCCAAAACGCTTTATTCCTAAAGTTTTGAACTCTTTGGGAAATTTGAAATCACTTAAGTTGGAAGAAATTGTAGGAGATTTTCAAACCTATGAGATTGACATGTTTCCCAAAACCATTAAGGCTAAGGATAATGGCATTTCATTAAAGACTCATGTAACAACCCAAATTTTTGAACGACTATTTTATATTATTTTACCCGATGGGCTAATTTTATAAAATAGGGGATGTTGGAGTAAATATTATTTCCCGTAATATTAAGGGATAATATTTACTATGTTTTGTCTATTTACCGTATGAAAAGGTAAATAGCATCATGATGTGTATTATTCAGTCGTTATATGTAAAACGACGGTTATGACTCATATTAAATTTGGAGTATAATTAATAAAATAAAATGAATATAGAACATAAAATTTGTTCACGTTATCCCGAATTCCAAAATAGGGGGTGCGGTTGTTTTTAGAATAGTCGAGATAGTCGAAATAAGTGCCACGTTGTATTTTTGGAGTTTCAGGCACTTTTGGGATGTTATGACTTAATTATACAGGTACGAGTCATTTTAGTGGTGTATTAGCACTTAAAGTGGGGAATTATGTTTTAAAACCCGTATAAGTTCCCTCACCCCTCTTATTTTCTCATTTCTTTTCATGTTAGAAGTTAAGAGAGAGAGACAGAGAGAGAGAGAGAGAGAGAGAGAGAGAGAGGGAGAGAGAGTTGGGAGAAATGGAGAAAAAGAGAGAAAATGAAGATTTTGGGCCGGATTCCGTTGCTATCGGAGGAGGATCTGAGACTACGAACATTGAGGCAAGTTTTCTACTTGCTAGTATATGATTTTATGTGAATAAATTGTGTGATTGTTAAGTAAATGGAAAATTTGGAGAAAATGCTAGGTTTTGTAAGATTTTGATGTTTTAACCTTGGATCTTGTTGTTGTTGTGATTTAAGTGATTCCAAGGGTTTATTCTGGTGTATAATTGTTAGAGTAATGTTGTTAGTGGAGGGGAATGAAGAAAGTATAGGATTATGGGTTTTAGGTTTCGGTTTTGGCTTTGAAGAAGAAGGGTTTTTCGTGGATCTGATAGGCGCGGTCGACAGCGGTCCATGGACCGGTCGACCGGTCATGCCAAAATGAGCTTACTGCTTTCTTTGGTAGGCAAAATCCTTAAGGGGTGGTCGACCGCGGTCCCCTTACCGGTCGACCGGTCCCCTGTTTTTCACTTTTATTTTCATTACTCTCTTCTAACTTCTTCAATTTATGATAGGAGCTTAGGAACCTTCCTTTGGGAAGTACTTAAGAGTCATAGAGGGTTGTTATGGGTAGACTAATGTCCTAGGATAAAACGGGATTATTGGGCTTACCCTGAGGGCTAGTTGTTTAGGTTAATGTCCGTATAGAATTAGAGATTTACCGAAAGATAAAAATTGGAGATAAAATGCGAAAGTTGAGACTCTTGGGAGATACTCCTTGAAGGAGGCTTACTTTGAGGGTTTATGAAAGTTTATGAACTCTTGGAGACTAGTTTGAGGATTATGGTACTTCGGGTCTTAACTATTAATAAAAATATGGCACTAAGAATAAGAAAAACATATGATAATATGTGGTATTAATGAGTAAGTACAAATGATTTCGAGAATGTAAAAGTAGAAGTTTTTAAAAGGAAAAAGTAATGATTTTCATAAGTGTTAACTTATGGTTACACACCTCCCTAAATCGCTATCATAAGGGAAGTTGCGTACGTGTGGTGAAGCCCCCTGACTAATGAACGCATGGTGGATATAGTCCCTAGGCCATATGGGCATTTATTATACTGCGCTGGTTAGGAGATTCTGGGTGTGCTCTTGACTTTCACGCGGGCAATATGGCCGCTTCCCGACGTTGGTAGGTTCCCAGGTTGTCTTGTATAGATAGGACCTGGAAGATGATAACTATTTAGGGGTGCGTCCAGTGGGGAAACCCGGAGGGACGGTTCTTAGATTATTAAAGCAATTCATGATAATGAATTGGCTTTAATTACATTTCCTGGATGGAAGAAGGGAAATGGGATATATGGTACAAAAGTATTTTTATGCTGATAAAAATGACTTTTGATTTACACTTCCTGGATGGAAGAAGGGAAGTGGGATTTTATGAAAAAGGTTAAAGCATTTTTATGTTAATAAAACTTGCTTTAAAAATGTATTCTTCCTGGATGGAAGAAAGGAACTAAAATTGGTACAAAAATTGTATAAATGAGATTAATTGGTAAACATTTGATAAAATGTTGTACCATTTATGTATATTCCTAAGAAAGAAATAGGAATGGTACATAAAGTGTTATGAGATTGAAATGGTAAACATTTGATAAAATGTTGTACCAGTTATACATATTCTTAAAGAAAGAATTAGGAATTCTGCTTTTAGATGGTGAATGGATTTACTTTTAGTTTTCTTGAGTCGTTGTAGATCATAGGCACACACATGCATATATATATATATATATATTGATTTCGTGTTGAGGGTCTAATGGATCTCAACGATCAACCTTGCCTAAGTAATAGTGTATCGGGGGGTTCCTTGTTTGGATTTCGCTTTGCAAGACACCCCACGCACGAATAGGGCATAGTGTTGAGACTGGGGAGAAGTTAGACCTTAGTACTTGGGTTAACTAGAACATCATCATGATATTGCGCTAGGTTTCTTTTAGACTGAGAGGTGAGACTTATATTATGTTAAATGCGAGAGAATTACGTACTTAACTGTCATGCATTTTAGTCACATGGTAATCATATCAACCCGGGTCCTGACCCGTTTATATTTCTTGTTTCTGCATATACTACTTGCCGTACAGGTGCTCTACCGCATGGACACCCGTATTTACATTTCCATTCCAGTTGTCATGGAGCTACAACATATTGCGGATGTTGTAGGTTACTTGTATTAGACGTTTCTTTCTATTGTACTCTAGTTATGTTCAGTATATTTATTCGGGCATGTTTTGCCCAAGGTACTGCACTTATTTATTATATTGTAAATATTGAATTGTAATACTCGATGTAATTATTTGTATTGGTCTGTTCACCGACAGCTTATTCGATGATTATTTATTATATTATCGCTCTTTATTCTTTGATTTTTGATATCCACCGTTTTTATAAATGGGATTGTCTAAGTGTTTTTCTTTTCTTTTCAAAATTTTAAATTTGACAGCCCATTTTCTAAAATTATTGGTGGTTAACTCGTACTATTATTTTAGTCGACAGTGATGCTGAGAATGGACCATCTATCATTCCTGTGATTATTAGAGTATTGGGCTGGCCACCTATTATTTTAGTAGGCGGGTTATCACAGATGGTATCAGAGCATTAGGTTCTAGAGTCCTTTGGAATCCGTACGGATGTATTGCGTCTTCTGAGTTTCTTTTGACTTGATATAGAGCCTTAGGATTAAGATCGTTGATTTCTCTTGTGAGATTTCGTTCTTCTGCTAGGTTATGAGAACCCCGCAGATCTTTTGCGCGTTCGTGTGAGATTCGTAGGTCGTCAGATGAAGGGCGTCATGGAAGGCCGTTGTGAAGGCATTATGAGATGGGATTACTAAGAACTGTGAACTATAGTTGGGGATTAGGGACTCTTTAGAGGTCACTCCCTTTGTAGCATTATCTTATATTGCTACCGTGACTACTAAGTATAGTGGATATAGTTTTTCAGGTACCGCTGCAAGTAGAGAGTAGTGCTAAGCTTGTAACTCCAAGCGACATTAATTTGAAGACGAGAAGTCCTTGACGAGGACCGCATGTTGAAGTCCGGTTGGATAGAGGAGGTGAAACCTTGATCGGTGGAAGTATAAGGCCCGAAAGTTTGGCGTAGAGTGAGGTATAGAGGTGCTCAGGTGTGAAGATTGAAGGAAAGTCTTTCCCCGGTAGGAGTGAGATTGAAGTGGCGAGAAGGGTAGTCACCATATTTTGGTGGACTAGGAGGTTTTTCCCATAGAGAAACCCGTTAGATATTTTAAATAGCGAGTTTCTCTAGGATGTCAGGAATGATGAGAAAGTAGATTCTCCGGTATTCACACAAGGTTCGGTTAGAGGCTGACAATGAATAGAGGGTGCTACAGTTAAGGAAACTGTGTACCAAAATTAGGGTAATACAAATAAAGCCTTTTAATGGAAACAATGGGCTCACAAGTAAGTGTTTCCAACACTCTTGGAGAAGTAGTGTTCATGGTACCCCATCGGTGGACCTCCACCTGGGGAAGACTCACTGAACTAAGGCCGGGGAGGCTGTAGTATGTTCCCTTTGCTAAAGGAGCTAAGGGGAACTAAGCAAGTGATCGCTAGGATAGCTAGAAATGGAAATAGTTTAGTTCAGATGAGTCTAGCATAATGTGACTAGGACCATTAGCAGTGGCCAAGGGACTGGCAAGTATGTTGGCGGAACATTTTCACCGTAGTTGAGGGTGGAGCATTTCCTTATGATAAGATGGAGTAGTATATATTTACCCTAGATTCGGGCGTGTGTATAGAGCTTGTAGTATTATGGACGTAAATATAGTGCATGTATTTATATAACTTTCAGGATAAGGAAGTTTTGTGTTTTCTTTCACTCGTTATGGGGCGAGCGATGATATGGGTAGTATGTGCTTCTTGTATCATATGTGATACGAGTAGAGATATGCTTGGTTGGGTGGGTGTGATAGCGAGCGAATAAATCGCGAGGCTATCATATTCCTAGTTCTAGAGAAGGACTAGTTGTTCTATAATATCTCTCCTGGATACAGGTTGAGATTTTATAGAGGTGGTTTACGGGCTGTAGTTAGTTTTCATTTTATTTTTATTTTATTTGTCCTTCTTTATTTGTTTTTGATTGCTTGCTTACTTTGTTTGCCTTGATTGTGTATGATGTTGCCTGGTCTCCACAACCAACTAGTTAAGGGGATTGTGTGGAGGGGTTCCTTGTTTGGATTTCGCTTCGGCGAGACGCTCCATGCATGAACCTTAACGGCATTGGGAGTGGAGAGATGCGCATTTTCTTTTCTCTTCTTTTCTTTCTTTACTTTTCTGTTGGTTAAGATTGGGTTGGAATGGTTTAGCCAAAAATCACATAAATGAGTGGTTAGAAGGCTAAGTTATAGTGCGTGATATGAGCACTGTGATAGTTTTCCTCTGATTGATGTGGGGAAGACTATTATATGAAAGTTGAATTGAGACCTATGGTTATGCCTTAATGAGAAGGCCATCTATAAAAGATGTATATATGTATATTGGGATTAAAGCGTTAGTGGCATTTTACAGAAAGTAGATGCCAGGTTGGTAAAATTCTAAGTTTTTGAGATGGTAGGACTTAGGAGTAGAGAAGCTTTTGTAGAGTGACGGGTTAGGATTTTTGCGATCCCGATCATGTGTCTTAGACCGTTACTTCTCGACGACCGACGACGCAAGGTAGTAGTGTAACGGGAGGGTTCCTTGTCTGGATTTTGCCTCGGTGAGACGTCCCACGCACGAAACTGAGCGAATGTCGGGAGTTGGGAAAGGTCTTGGACACTAGGGATATAATTAGGATAACACTTATACGCCTGGATCTAGATAGATAGATTGACTTTAGGATTTTAGGACGCAATGTCCTTAAGGCATGTAATAATGTTTCAGGAAGGTGGTAGGGAGTTGACCACAATAGGTTTGTGGGTTAACTCTAAGGGGGACTCGGTCCCTAGGACGAAGGAGTGTAGGATCTTAAGTGATTCAGAACGATAGGCCTTAGAAGGTGGGGCCTTTTCTAGATAAAGCGTTACGTGGGTAACCTATCTTTTGAGGAGTTGAAGTATGGGTTGACTTTTACTCCTACACTCGTGTTGTTATGATCGAAAGTGGATTTGACAAACGAGTCTTTGCCAGGAACGGGAAGTAGTAATACCGGAGCATGAACCCTTTTATTTATGCGTCTCACAGACTAAAACTCCGTGAGAGGTATTATCCCTCACTTTAGAGCTCGTAGCGGTAGTTTTTGCCTGAGTAGAGGCACTACTTACTGGGCAGGAATTAGGTCCTTCACGAACAAGAAGTTAGTGTTCCTAAAGGACTATCAATTGGATATTCCCTTCTGCTATGGAAATGCGAATGGGAGTAGTTAATGTACCAAGTAGAACGAGTTTCACCAAAAGGACTCTTTAGTAAGGGCGTTCATGTCCATGGTTAACCAACTCACCTACTAGTGGGAAGAGACTAGTGGTGGGATGAGGAAAAAGTGGAGTAGTAGCTTTTCGGAATCAAATTTCCGTATGATGGTCCGGATCAATTCTTGCGAGGAGGGTACCGAGAGTGTGTCCTAGTGTAGTTATTCCCTAGCAAGGGTATAACGTGATTCGGGAATAAAGGCAAGGTATGCCGAGATGTTTAGGTTTATCCTTTCGTAGTAGAAAGGTAGGATCGTTAGTTCACGAGAAACGGTTTGGTGCTATGTTAGAGCACGGAGAATGTAGACTGAAATCAAATAGTGATGATCTTAGTCCAAGTCCAAATAGGGGGCGCCACGCTACCAAGGGGTTTGCTAGGAATGATAGAACGATGGTTTAGTAGTATACCTTTTATATGATTAGGGTTATGCTGTATGCCTGAATTTTGAGGGATAAATTCCCTTCTAAGGGGGGGGGAGGGGAGGGGGGAGTATGTAACAACCCAAATTTTTGAACGACTATTTTATATTATTTTACCCGATGGGCCAATTTTATAAAATAGGGGATGTTGGAGTAAATATTGTTTCCCGTAATATTAAGGGATAATATTTACTATGTTTTGTCTATTTACCGTATGAAAAGGTAAATAGCATCATGATGTGTATTATTCAGTCGTTATATGTAAAACGACGGTTATGACTCATATTAAATTTGGAGTATAATTAATAAAATAAAATATATATAGAACATAAAATTTGTTCACGTTATCACGAATGCCAAAATAGGGGGTGCGGTTGTTTTTAGAATAGTCGAGATAGTCGGAATAAGTGCCACGTTGTATTTTTGGAGTTTCGGGCACTTTTGGGATGTTATGACTCAATTATAGAGATACGAGTCATTTTAGTGGTGTATTAGCAATTAAAGTGGGGAATTATGTTTTAAAACCCGTATAAGTTCCCTCACCCCTCTAATTTTCTCATTTCTTTTCATGTTAGAAGTTAAGAGAGAGAGAGAGATAGAGAGTTGGGAGAAATGGAGAAAAAGAGAGAAAATGAAGATTTTGGGCCGGATTCCATTGCTATCGAAGGAGGATCAGAGACTACGAACCTTGAGGCAAGTTTTCTACTTGCTAGTATATGATTTTATGTGAATAAATTGTGTGATTGTTAAGTAAATGGAAAATTTGGAGAAAATGCTAGGTTTTGTAAGATTTTGATGTTTTAACCTTGGATCTTGTTGTTGTTGTGATTTAAGTGATTCCAAGGGTTTATTCTGTTTTATAATTGTTAGGGTAATGTTGTTAGTGGAGGGGAATGAAGAAAGTATAGGATTATGGGTTTTAGGTTTCGGTTTTGGCTTTGAAGAAGAATGGTTTTTCGTGGATCTGATAGGCGCGGTCGACCGCGGTCCCAGGACCGGTCGACCGGTCATGCCAAAACGAGCTTACTGCTTTCTTTGGTAGGCAAAATCCTTAAGGGGCGGTCGACCGCAGTCCCCTTACCGGTCGACCGGTCCCCTGTTTTTCACTTTTATTTTCTTTAGTCTCTTCTAACTTCTTCAATTTATGATAGGAGCTTAGGAACCTTCCTTTGGGAAGTCATTAAGATTCCTAGAGGGTTTTTATGGGTAGACTAATGTCCTAGGATAAAACGGGATGATTGGGCTTACCCCGAGGGCTAGTTGTTTAGGTTAATGTCCGTATAGAATTGGAGATTTACCGAAAGATGAAAATTGGAGATAAAATGTGAAAGTTGAGACTCTTGGGAGATACTCCTTGAAGGAGGCTTACTTTGAGGGTTTATGAACTCTTGGAGACTAGTTTGAGGATTATGGTACTTCGGGTCTTAACTATTAATAAAAATATGGCACTAAGAATAAGAAAAACATATGATAATATGTGGTATTAATGAGTAAGTACAAATGATTTCGAGAATGTAAAAGTGGAAGTTTTTAAAAGGAAAAAGTAATGATTTTCATAAGTGTTAACTTATGGTTACACACCTCCCTAAATCGCTATCATAAGGGAAGTTGCGTACGTGTGGTGAAGCCCCCTGACTAATGAACGCATGGTGGATATAGTCCCTAGGCCATATGGGCATTTATTATACTGCGCTGGTTAGGAGATTCTGGGTGTGCTCTTGACTTTCCCGTGGGCAATATGGCCTCTTCCCGACGTTGGTAGGTTCCCAGGTTGTCTTGTATAAATAGGCCCTGGAAGATGATAGCCATTTAGGGGTGCGTCCAGTGGGGAAACCCGGAGGGACGGTCTTAGATTATTAAAGCAATTCATGATAATGAATTGGCTTTAATTACATTTCCTGGATGGAAGAAGGGAAATGGGATATATGGTACAAAAGTATTTTTATGCTAATAAAAATGACTTTTGATTTACACTTCCTGGATGGAAGAAGGGAAGTGGGATTTTATTAAAAAGGTTAAAGCATTTTTATGTTAATAAAACTTGCTTTAAAAATGTATTCTTCCTGGATGGAAGAAAGGAACTAAAATTGGTAAAGAAATTGTATAAATGAGATTAATTGGTAAACACTTGATAAAATGTTGTACCATTTATGTATATTCCTAAGAAAGAAATAGGAATGGTACATAAAGTGTTATGAGATTGAAATGGTAAACATTTGATAAAATGTTGTACCATTTATATATATTCCTAAAGAAAGAATTAGGAATTCTGCTTTTAGATGGTGAATGGATTTACTTTTAGTTTTCTTGAGTCGTTGTAGATCATAGGGACACACATACATATATATATATATATTGATTTCGTGCTGAGGGTCTAATGGATCTCAACGATCAACCTTGCCTAAGTAGTAGTGTATCGGGGGGTTCCTTGTTTGGATTTCGCTTTGCGAGACACCCCACGCACGAATAGGGCATAGTGTTGAGACTGGGGAGAAGTTAGCCCTTAGTACTTGGGTTAACTAGAACATCATCATAATATTGCGCTAGGTTGCTTTTAGATTGAGAGGTGAGACTTATATTATGTTAAATGCGAGAGAATTACGTACTTAACCGTCATGCATTTTAGTCACATGGTAATCATATCAACCCGGGCCCTGACCCGTTTATATTTCTTATTTCTGCATATACTACTTGCCATACAGGTGCTCTATCGCATGGACACCCGTATTTACATTTCCATTCCAGTTGTCATGGAGCTACAGCATATTGCAGATGTTGTAGGTTACTTGTATTAGACGTTTCTTTCTATTGTACTCTAGTTATGTTCAGTATATTTATTCGGGCATGTTTTGCCCAAGGTACTGCACTTATTTTTTATATTGTAAATATTGAATTGTAATACTCGATGTAATTATTTGTATTGGTATGTTCACCGACAGCTTATTCGGTGATTATTTATTATATTGTCGCTCTTTATTCTTTGATTTTTGATATCCACCGTTTTTATAAATGGGATTGTCTAAGTGTTTTTCTTTTCTTTTCAAAATTTTAAATTTGACAGCCCGTTTTCTAAAATGATTGGTGGTTATCTCGTACTATTATTTTAGTCGACAGTGATGCTCAGAATGGACCATCTATCATTCCTGTGATTATTAGAGTATTGGGCTGGCCACCTATTATTTTAGTAGGCGGGTTGTCACAACTCAGTTTAAGAAAAAGAAGGAAAAAGTTTGTGAGTCCGATTCTGAGGGAGATTTTGATTTTAATGATATGGCCTTGTTTGTGAAAATTTTTAAAAAATTTCTCAACATGAACAAAAATAATTCTTCCAATAAAAAGAATTGTTTTGAGAAAAATAAAAAGAAAGGAAATGCCAAAGAAAGCAATGAGAGGGAAAAAGAGAATAACTCCGATGAGGAGTGTGAGGAAGATTTTCAGAATGTGACTTGTTTTGAATGTGGGGGTAAGGGACATAAGTCATTTGAGTGTCCTATGTGGCTTAGAAAGAAAGTAGCTATGCCCGCCACACTTAGTGATAGTAGTGAAGGTGAGGGTGATGAGACTAGTGGTGAGAAGTTTGTAGCTTTTTCTAGTCGTGTGATCACACCCACCTTGTCCCACAATAGTGCACACGAATGCGATAGTGATGATTTGAGTGATTCAAGTGAGGGAGAAAGTGAGAGTGAAAGTGGAGATGAAAGTGAGTTCCAAAAAGATTTTAGAGATTTGTACACCGAGACCTTGAAAACAAAGAAGTATTATAGGGATTTAGGTTGTCGGGTTTTAGATTTGGATAAAGAGAAGGAGGTTTTGAGAAAGTGGAAGTGTGATTTGACCAACATGTTGTCTAGTCTAACGGCACGTCTATCCCAACTCGAGAGTGATCTCGAACGTGCCAGGGTGGTCAATGTCAATTTTGTGAACGCACCTAAGAAGGTTTAAACGGTGGTTAATAAGGGTAAAGGTGAAAAGTTAGGAATAAGTCATGATGGTGCTTCTACTTCCCAATTAGCACCCGAGCCGGTTCCCACTTTAGTGTTTGATTCGTGTGATTCTCACCCTAACCCACCTAGGTGTCCCATTCCTATTAGGAGAATGCGTCCTAGAGTTTTTTAGAGAGGTGTTCCTAGGCCTATTTATGTTTTCTCACATTGCAAGAGGAGAGGACACCTTAGGGAATTTTGCTTTAAGTTGGGGTATGTGTCACGTTTTGCTTCTACTCGTGTTTCTGACACACATGCACCCACACATGATACTTTACATGCTCTCGGAGACTACATGAGAGAGTTTGAACATTTAGGGGAGCAAGTTAAGTTTTTGGTCAAACCTTCACAAGAATTGATGGAGGCTTTTCATAAGTTGTCACCACCTTTGGAAAACCCCCCTGCACCTAATGATTGAGGTTTGACTTGTTTACTAGCGTAGGGTGTTTTTCATGATGTCATTGTTTGCCTATTGCTAGTATGTATCATTTTTGTATGGTTTATTTTTTTAAGAAAAATTTTGAAAAATACAAAAAGATTTTATTTTGATAAAAGCTTGAGAAAATCCATAAAGATTTTTGAATTTTGTTACAACCGTTTATGGATGGACACTTAGGATGACCAAGTCACAACATCATTCCATTATTTTCATGTGACTATTTGATAGTGTTTAGAGACAATAGGTCAATTCATCCATGTGCTTTATAATGTTTGGTGTCATTAAGATGTAATTAAGTGTTACTTCCTACATGTTTGACTCATGTTTCCTTTATTGCACACATGCACGGATTTGTTTGATTATTGTGCTTGTCTTATCACATGTTGGTTGGGTGTTTTCACTTCAATCCTATCCTTAAAACAAATCAAGAGCGATAAAATTTGATAAGGAAATTGTGCATATAAGAACCGTTTTGTGAGTTTGTGTGCTTTGTTTGAAAACGGGGAAGGGCTGCGAAAGGTTCATTTTGCCTTTGCGAATACTAAGCCACCGTTAAATTGGACCTAAAAAATGGAGGAATTTTATTATCCGGGGTCCAAAGAGGTTAAAAGAGCCCGAAAAATTGAAAGGCAATAAAAAGATATTCATGCCAAAAAGGGGCCATTTAGGTTTTTGCACCAATTCTCCAAAGTTTGAGAATTTAGTTTATACACCTCTAAAAGAAAATATGCATGAGGGAGTTTTGTTGGAGAACTTAAAACGGGTATGCATGTCCTTGAAATGATTACAAATGCGTTGAATATTTTTTGACATTATTAGGGTGGAAATCATTTTGACTTTGATTTGTTGATTTGCATAAGACGATGTCATCTAAATTCAACAATCTTTTCACCTAAGGATACTTTTGATGTTCATTCGTTAGGGGTACACATATGCATCGTGCACATATGATTGATTGAGTTGATTTACCTATCGAATGTGGTCACATCCATTCATTCCATTTCCATGACTTGGTTGTTTGAGTCTAAATCCATGGTGTGATTTTTGTAGAATATTTTTTTTCAAATGTATCTTGTTTTTGTATGAAAAATTGAAAAATCAAAAATAGTTTGTGCATTTGTTTTTTAGCATCTCCTTACAAGAGCACGTTTTCCATCTGTTTCATGCCCTATTTTGTGTACCGTGACACCCCGATTTTTCTTATTTGATTCATTCTTCTCATTTGTTTATTTGGGGACATCATAAAATGGGGGAGAAAGAATTATCATATTGTGGGGGAGTTTGAATTTTGGGAGTTTAAATTTTGGGGGAGTTTTTCAGATTTAGATTATGCTTTTACCATAAATTGGTATCTATGTTTCTCTCATTTCAAACTCGATATGTCAAGTGGTATTTGCTTTGTCTCATGTGTGTAGGTATAAATATTAAAGATCAATATGTTGCACACCCTGATGAGAAAATCTTTGAGATTTGATGATTGTTGAAGATTGAAGAACAAACGATGAAGATTTAAACATTTGTATCTTTCCATCTTTAGGGTTCATGGGAGGGTAGATTTGTATAGGTCATTAGTTGATAATTCAGATATTTTTATGTATGTACCGGCATAGACATAGGGGGAGATTTGTAAGGACATTTTTGTCCATTATCATTATGTATGTCATACGTCGTTACACCGTTGAATAAATTCAAGATCGCATCTACATCAACGGATCCGAATATCAAAGCGTCTTCAACATCATAACCTCTGCGAGAATGAGTTTGGTAAAGTTTTGTTTTTAAGTCCCTCAAAGTTCATACTTGGTAAACTCGGTCTGCCCATATTTTAAACGAACCGATTCTCCCCCGGACCGGTCCGCCTACCTATCGGACCGATCCGCTTTGCACCAGTATACCATGGACTGATTGCAAACCGAAGAAGCCTATTTTAAAAATGAATCGATCAGAGGTCGGACGGATCTAGCTCTATACCGGACCGATCCGCCTGGGATAAAATCGAACAGTTCGTTGAGTGTTTTTACCACCGTATCATATTTCTTATATATATACCTATTTCGGTGATGAATTTTTCAAGTCTTTGAGAAAACGTTTCTAAGAGTACAAACACAACAAGACTTCAATTTTTGATGTGCCAAACATCTTTTTGATTCACACACAAAAATCCCAATTACTTTTGTGAATCTTTTGGAACCCTAGAACACAAGCTTTGCTACTGTTCATCCTTTGTGGGGAGATCTTTGCAACCGAGGGTTGCGTGTCATTGTTGAGGGAGTCTCTACAAAGTTTTATGGCTGCGTGTCATTAAGGAGAGCTGCGGTTATTACTTTGTTGTTTGGGCTGTGAGTCCTTGGAGGGCGCTGTGTGTATTCTCTCGTTGAGTTCAAGACTGCGTGTCTTTGTGGGTTGGCTGCGCGTTGATCCATTGCAGATTTCTCTAAGTAATTGTAAGTTGCAATTTATATATTCATAGTGAAATAAAGGTTTTAACCGAAAGGGTTTTTTTACTAAAATCTGTGTCTCAGCATATTTTTGTGTTACATGCTTTATTTATTTATGGGTTGACACACGCACCTTAGATGCATGTTTAAGGGATGTATTTATTTGATTTAAAAGTAGACTCTAATTAATTAAGGGTTCTTGGAAACTTGCGAATTTAATTTAATCAATTATCACACAATCGCACTCTTCACCTTATAATTGTTTAATTAGGCTAAATCCCTTTTTTGCCTAGTGGGCCTAGCCTAAGTGACCCAAATGTCCCTGTGTGGGCCCGACTATGTCTAAAAATGTCTCGTGACCCGTTTAGTACCCACGGGTACACTTTTTCGACTATCTCAGCCGATCTGGACTCACATGTACACTCAGAATTGGCATCCGAATTAATTTATGAAAAATCCTTATTACACACCCCATTTAGTCTATACTGACTCTCGATTGAGATAAGTTCATACCCCGTCATTAATACCCGAAATGATGTAAATAAATTACTACTATTCACTTACTAAATAAATTTCCCTAAATATTAACCATTTTTTTTCTCGATTAATATTTAAATATAAATTGCCATAATTAATTCATTTAAAATTACGACACATAAGTAATTTTGAATTCCCGACTTAATTAAATATTAAATGCACAAAAATATGGGGTGTTACACCCGTATAAACGAAGTATACAAAGCAGAAAACCAACTAAAAGGAACAAAAACAAACACACCCCAAAAAATTTAAAAACCATACTACAAAGCAGAGTGAAGCTCCTCGACGAACTCATGAAAATCCTAAGTCATGACGACAATACTCTCCTTGTACCAACTGATAAGAGTGCTCAAGAACTGATAGCGAAGTCTCTAAGGCACAATCTCGATGCCATCAAAACACCTCTCATTACATTCCTTTCAAATCGTCCAAAAATAACGGTGAGGAACCATACGCCACACACCTATCACCCTGCCACCCCCATGGGGTTCTCCACCCCTCTAAGAACGCCCTCACAAAACTAGGCATAACCCACGTTGTCCTAGTAACGTCAAGAAAAATGCTGCACAAACCTCTAGTCTTCTTGTAATGTAGAAGAAGGTGATCGGTATTCTCCTCCTCCTTATCCTCCTCCTTACATAACCAACAATGACTAGCCAGATGAGAAATTTCTCTTCTAAAGATCCTTGAGCATCAGGATGGCCTATCTAGCTACTGTCCACACAAAGAATCTAAGCTTCGACGATGCTTTAACCTTCCAAATATTCTTCCAAGGGAAATTAACACTGGGATTCCCACTTCCGTTCATAAGCAAATAATATCCTCTAACCGAGAGCCCACCAGATCCACCCCCTTCCACCTCACAGAATCCTCCTAATCGATGGACGGGGGGCCAAACCCAACTACTCATAGAGCATGTCCGCCACCTGAAGCTCCCAGTCCCAAAACCTTCTTCTGAACTTCTGATTCCATGTTACCCCTTTCCCACTAACAGTTATGTGGTCAGCCATCAACCCATCCTAATCCCTTATTAGGTTAAACATCCCCAAAAAGAGCTCCTGTAAGGACCCTTTTTCACCCCACCTATCTTTTCAGAATTTGATCTTGTCTCCTCTCCCCAAAATAAACTTCGTATGCCTGGAAAAATCCTCCCACTTACTCGTTATATGCTTCCACAATCCCATGCCATGCGCAAAAGTCCCCACTCCTGGCACGCAAACCCACGGAGTGATACCTCCTCTAGCTCCTACAACTCTTCTCCACATCCTATGATCCTCCCAAGGGAACCTCCACAACTACTTCCCTAATAAAGCTCTATTAAAGTTAGCCAAATTGCTAACCCCGTCCCCCCTATTTAATGGGATTGCAGACCTCTTCCCAAGCAACAAGATAGTGCTTAAATCTATAAGACGATGACTAAATGTGTCTTTAATTTTCACTAAGTAAATATCCACAACAAATGTAGAGGGGTGAATAGGTTTGATAGTATCGTAGGTCAACACTTCAAAACTTGCACAAAATTCCTCGTTTTAAAACTAATCTAGTCATAAAAACCTTTTAAAATGCCTTTAAAAACTCATACAAGATGGTATTAAGTGAATCTATTAATGAAAACTATATCTAAACATATTAAGAAAATTTTATTTCAATTCACAAGATGTAAACAAGATCTATGTGAAGTGTGTGATCAATTATGTAAATGCATAATCAAAACATACACAAACTAGCATAAGATAGGGTTTATGAGGAAAAACCCCGAGTAATATTAAAAAACCTCGATGTATTCATAATTCCCATTTTTACTTGAGAAGATATTTTATGAAAGAGAAGAATGTACCTCTCACACAATCCATATCATGTATGTACCTATGGACCTTCTAACTCTTCCTAATAGTTGGGGATAATCAAACCCAATATCCATGAGATAAATGAAGGACTCCATCATCTGCCTTGTATCTATTTCACACTTTATTCTTCTGAACAAAATGAAATGCCTCAAATTTTGGATTGCATAGAGTTTGATTATTGCAAATCAATAAATGTGTAATTAAATGACAAATCTAGTGTATAGATTTAATTAAGATCCACTCTCAACTATCTAAAAAATACAATGAATCAGATATAGATCAAATTTCAAATATTTTTAGAAAAAAATACTGACAGTTAAAATTGAAGAGAAATAAAGTATCTCTCAACTTTGAAAATCGCTCAAAAGTGTGTTTCAACTATGTGTTTTTAAAATCTCTTAAAATGAGATGGAAATTGGCCTTTAAATATGAATTTTTTTAAAATCTTGGTCGGCCATGAACACGATTAGATCTAGCCATGCACAGAATTCAAGGTAGTGTGGAATCATGGTCTTGGTTATCCCCATAGACTTTATATATAACCGTGTGAACTAATCATGTGCATTGACTCAATAATAAACAACGAGAATTGTCAAATCTTAAGGTCTTTTAGAAAACATTTTAACAGTTGAAAATAGTGTACCAACACCCAAATCAGTTTAAAAATTATTTCAAAATCTCTTAGACTATCAATTCCTTTATGCAATTGTTCAGAATCCTCATATGTTTAAAATAAATATGCAACAAATTTAGACAATAATGTGCATGTGTGTATCTAACCTTGTAAAAATAACAAGTACATAAAAATTAAATGTTTTCACTTTGATGTGAATGTATGGATTCCGAGCTCTTCAATGAGCAGCATATATGAACTTGAATCTTCAAGGTTCATTTAAGTCTAACTAGGACAAAATGAATTCACCTCCCTGATAATAAATCAATCCCATGTGACTTAATGGACTCAAATGAATCAAATATTTTCTCACATGAGTGTAGAAAACCAATATATATCCCCATTTCTCTATTCCATGGAAAAACCACAAAATAACCAAAAGAGATATTATTACCCAAAGAAAACACATGATCCACCATCCATATACTGGTTGCAATAGAAGGTTATGTACAAAATTTACAAGAGGAATGAAGCAAGTAATTCATGTGTGAAATAAGGGGATGGATTCAGAATCGTCAATGCTACGCTTGAAGCCACATGAAATAACAAACAATATCACATAGAGAATGACTGTGACACCCTGCCTAATTAAATACCGGGTGATCATGACTTTATTAAATAAAAACATGATTTACAAAATGGTTCATTCTTAGCATCACTGTCTAGAGCCAAATTACTTACTAATCACCTATTAGCTAATTAAGCTAATGCCAAATTTTACCTTACGTTAAACAGACAATTATTAATATACGAAAAACTGAATTACAACATTCACATAATACTAATGTCCAAAACATGTCAAGTAAATAGATAAATAAAGTCTTGATGAATAAACCATCGGCTTAAATCCCAAACCAAATAATAAATCCAACTAATAAGTAAATCTGACTACAAGTTTGAAACTCAAATACTGAATAAATAAAGTCTAACTAGGGAAACACGCCCAAATTAAATATTGAAATACTTCTGAGAGGTCCTACACTCGGAATGAATAAATGATTCGTCTAATCAAAACACTACAAGCCTCCATAGCGCTGCATCCATATGCCCCTGTACATAATTGATACCTTGCTTTTTGTGTATGTCGTTGTTGTTGTTTAAAGCCAAGTAGTCAAAATCCTCAAATACCTACAAAATATAATAAACTCAAGAGTAGAGGTAAGTAAGGGTATCAATCCACTTCCAAGGGAGTAAGCTAGAGAAAAATTCAATTGTAATTCACTTTTTATTTTCTTTTTGTGCTTTTTTCACTTTTTCTAATTTTTTTTTGCTTTTTCAATATTAAAACAATAGGGTGAGGTGATGATTTAAACTAAACTAAATGTGATATGATAAAAATTAACTAGAAAATGACTAAAATGGAAAATAAAGTCTAACACTAAAATAAGAGATAAAGTGATATAAATAATTGTTAGAACAATCAAGGAGTGGGATTACACCACAAATTTTAGCTATTCTAATTAATTAATTTAATTAATTGAATTCTCCCAAATTAATATCAAAACTTCAAATCAACTCTCATTGCAAATTTAATTTTAATAATAATATTTTAGAATATTAAGTTTAACACCTCACAACTCTAGAAAATAGATCTACACTCCTTTTAATTAATCACCCGCTAGGATCGATCCATTAGAATTTATGTAAATCTTAAAAACTAAATTTAGAGTTGAAATTCAAGTTATAATACCCCACTTAAGAAACCCCTATCTCTAGTTCGAATCTAAAATGGGTATTATAACTTGAATTTCGATTTTCTCTCGAAAATCATTTACCCTCTCTCGAGGCGTAAATCTAAGGGTGAGGGATCAAAATTAACATTCAAAGGTACTTTTCAAGTAATTAAACCAATTAAAATTAAATAATATCAAATAAGGGTTTTACCCCACCCCTTGAAAGGGGATTTAGCCTAACATGGTATAAAAATTGACAAATTAGGAATCCAAGGCATAAACAAAAAAAAAATAGAAGGGTAAGAGGACAAATCTTCAAACAAGTCTCCTTTATTTGCAAAATTGGACTCTAATCCTCCATTAAAATTGAGCAACATCCATTCAAAATGAGCTTTCCACAATATTCAATTACATAGAAACACTCATTTGAATTACTTAACAATTAATTTCTTACAAATATCTAAAAAAATAAAAAGAATAAAATAAAACTATTTACAAAGGATAATTTTCTCTACAATTCTCTCTCTAGAATTTTCCTATCTAAAAGCTCTTTTTAAATGGGGTCTTCTTCTTCAATTCATAGAAGGCATGGAGCATGGGGGTTAATTTGGGTAATTGATTTAAGTGTGCATGTGATTTGGGTGTGTCATGTGGGTAGTGAGGTGAGGGAATAAATGGTAGTAGAGGGAATAAAATCTGATATGTTAAAAGGGTATAATTGGAAGTTGGGTAAAAGAGGGAATTTGAGGGTATTTTGGGTAAAATGGTTTAGGTGGGTTATTTGGAATGTGGGGTTTTAATGAGTTTGGTTTAGTGTTGGTTTGGTCTTGGCTTGAGTTGCGTTTTATGCAGGTGGAAGAATCGTCAAGTGGGTTTGGGAGTTTCATAGGTTGAAATGGGTATGGATGTGAGATGGTTTCGGGTTAGGTAGAGATGGGTTCTACCCGAATCGGGTTTGGTTTGCTCCGATTGGGTTTGGGTTTTTTGTGGTTGGTGAGGTCAAAAGGTGAGAGAGAGAGGGAACGCCGAAGGTTGGTGGGCCGCCGGCGCAGGTGCTGGCCGGGGCTGTCAGTCGCAGGAGGGCGAGAGAGGGGTCGTTGGCCGGAGAGATAGGAGATCGGGGCTATGGTATTCAGGCATCGCCGGCGAGGATATTTGGGGGTCGCGGCTGTCGCCGCCGGAGGTTGACATCCCGCCGGAGGCAGCGTGCCAGGGGCTGCTCCGGTTTGGTTCGGTGGCGGAGCGACAGTAGGGTCCGGTTATGGAGAGATAAGGAGATGGGTTGGTAGTGTGTGTTTGTGTGGGTGTTAATGGAGGAAAGAGAAAGATTGGGTATGGTGGTTTTGGATGAGAGAGAAGATGGGTGTAGGGAAGAAGATGAATGGAGTGAGGGGTTGTGTGTGGGTGAGTGTAGGAAAAGTAGGGTGAGGGTTAGGGAGGTGTAGGATAAGTGAGGTGTGTGTGGTGTATGTGTGTGACCCTTAATAGAAACTAAGACACAAAATATAAAAATAAAAATAAAAATAAAAAATAAAATAAAAAATAAAATCTAATTAAAAATAAAACAAACTAAAAATAATACAAATATTAAAACTAAAAAATAAAATCCTAAGCTATAAAAAAATAAAATAAAAGAAAAGAAATAAAAAAACTTAAAATCTAAAAAGTCCTAAAAACAAAATCTAATAAACTAAAAATAAACTTCCAAAACTAATCCTAATAAAATTAAAACTAAGAAAAATCAAAATAATAAAATTAAAAAATAAAATATAAAAATTGAAAATAAAAACTAGAAATCCTAAATAAATAAAAAATAAATCCTAAAAATAAAAATGACTCAAACAAAAAATCTAAAAAAAAAATAAAACGACACAAACAAACACACACGGTCTTAGGGTAGGTTTAGGGTAGGCTAGGGTTACGGGGTTGGGTATAATTAGCTCCATATATGCGCAATTGCTTTGATTTAAACGCTTGAACTCTGCAACACACAATTAAGCCTGCATAATTAACATTTAAGCACATAAGCTCCAAATTGTCGAGAATTAGCAACTAAAGTACGTTTATTTGGGGTATAAATTGTACTGTTTTGGGTGCTTATCACACCACCCCCAAACAGAGCATTGCTAGTCCTCGAGCAATAAGATAGAGAGAAAGAGAATGATAAGTAACCAAAAGTGTACCACTTTCGCAGACACTTGCAATTGCACTTAGCATGTGCAACAAGCCTTTAAACCTATAGGTTGCCCTATAGGATGAGTTGTGTCTCGTGAGGGTTTGCATGGAATATACCCACAAAATTATTATTTGCAAAAATTTATTGAAAGGCAGTCAATCTCTATTTAGATGTAGAATAATCGCACAATCCATCACAAGAAAAATATTTCAGAAATACAAGCTAGAAGTGCATAAAAAGTTTAAGCTAAGTAAATACCCAAGGCACATCCTTCCTAGAACTCAACTTGTGTAGTTTGAATCAGTCAAAACGCGTCGAGTATCACAAGAGTAATTCCAAGATTTCCTTTTCGGAATCAACGCTTCAACTTCAAATCTCACGGATATATCTCTCTCAAACGAACTCTCGAGATTAGGGTAAGTGTATCGCTCTTGTGTGTGAGGAGGTGAGTAAATGTAAGCAAGTTCAAACGTCTCACACACACATAAGAAAGAATGAAAAATAAGAAAGAAAAATGATCTCATGAAATGAATGCTAATCACTATAGTGAGAACGTCGAGTTATTCACCACGTTGATTATCATTTGCCCGAACACCTAGGGGAATATGAATGATAATGGGCGAGGGGAAATGAGATGGGAAGGATATGATGATGTGGGATGGTTGGGATGAGGTAGGTTGGATAGGATGGGATGATGATATGATGGATGGATGGATGGTGGATATTTGAGAAGAATGTATCACTCATAGACGAACAAATGTCTTTATTACATAAAAATTAACTAAAACTCTCTTTTTCTTTTCTTTTCTCTTTTTTTTCTATAATTTGCTTTTTTTTTCTTTTTTCTTTTTCTTTTCCCCTCTTTTTTGTTTTTTGTTTTTCTCTCTCTTTTAAATCGACAATGAAGACATTTACATTTGAAATCACACTCTTTTATTTGAAAATGATGATGGATTATATAAATGGAGGTGATAGGTGGGGGTGTGGGGAAATATATGGATGGTGAAGGGAATATATATGAAATATGGGAAAGCATGGGAATGTAATGAGTGAAGTGTATGGGTAAAAAATGGATGTGAAATGGAAAAGTGGTAGGTGTATGGATGAAAACCTACCACTCGAAAAAGTGGTATGGACAAATTTCAAGACACGCGTTTCTTACAACTCGAAAAAGATGTCATTCTCATTGATCAAGCCAAAATTTGAAGAATAATGAGATCATACAACAATTTAATGTGGACCCAAAAAAAGTTGACTCAACTTGTGACTCGGAGATTGCATAAGACACTCTGAAAGGGTGAAAGGAACAAATCTCACAAGCTAAAGTATCTACTAGTGATCCTTAAGGTTCTCTTGAGAATTGTAGTACTCCTCAACTCTAAGCGTAATGACGTGATGAGTGCGCAAATTTTTGTTGAGTCTAGGAATTCATTGTGCAACATGCCTTGTCACGTATTACATAAGCTATTTAGAAAAAATATTCTCTAGCTTGATTCCTAGACTCAGAAAGATGGATGATTGAAAATTCACATCAATGATTGAGATGAAAGAAACTGCACGAAATTTTTTAAAAATCAGGTTCAAAAGTCATAATTTTTCAATAAAGGTACGATTTTGATAAATTTCCCCACCCCCAAACAAAAAGGAACATCGTCCTCGATGTTAAGTAAAATGATTTTTAAAATTGAGAGCATAAGGTAGGAAAGAGATTACCAGAATGAACCGCTAATGAAGTGGACAGATATAGCCAAGAATAAACCTGAATAAGAAGTGAGAAAAAAAAAATATGTACAAGTGTATAATCAGGATAAAGCATAGGGTGATGTGAAACACCACCCCCAAACAGGATAAGACTCATACAAGAAACGCGGGCTTCCTCCCGGTAGCCCTAAGTTTAATGTCTTCAGCCAGACTGAACCATTCTCACCCTAAAGATAAGAACTATGATGGCAGAAAAATTGGGGTGATGAGAATCGCCCCCAAACAAGACTGAAGCGTCAGTCTTGTTGGATCAGGGCTAAGATGGGTCAATGCACTTGTATGGCAAAGTGCATCACACGATGCAAAGCATCAGTGGACCAAGGGCGGGTGGGAAAAAGGGCTAAGGTCAGGGTGGAAAGGTATCGGTCACGGGCCTTATTGAGCCGGAAGGTGAGGGAAACTAGGGCCCTATAAGCATGGTGCTCTAGTTGGTGAGGAAGGCAAAATGGTGTGGAAATAGTGATGGGGTGAGGCTCATAGAAATTACACGACCGTTCTATGAATGGGAAATGATAATGGTCACGCCGTGACACTCCAGGGAGATGTCGAAAAGAAAAATCAACACCACAAGGAAGTGGTGTGCATGGAGGAACAATCTCGGTGTCACGAGAGTGGAGAGTATCACCATAACTCACGTGGATGGGGGATGGTTTCAGGTGAGGATCTAAAAATATAGATGGAAACGTGAAATGTGTAAAATCAAGATCCAAACCAGGTGGTAGAGTGGAAAGGATAATGGGTGGGTCGGGTGGGACAAATGGTGGAGGAAGATGATCCAACTCAAGCGTGGGGGACACACACTCATTGGGAGGAGTAAAGAAATACTCACAAGGGAGTGTGGTATCTAAAGATGGAGTTGTCAACTTCTACACAAGAGTAGCATCGGTAAATGGGGTGGGTGAGTAAAACGAGGCACCACGATCAGAGATAGAGGAATCATTAGAAATATAAGGCTTAAAGGGAGCCATGCATGGTGGAATATCATCCATATTCGGATAGTTAGGAACTATCACGGATTCTATTTTGGAAAAATGGTGAACTCTCGTAGCCGGAGCTAACATAGGATAAATTGGTTCCTCGGGAACACAAGAGTGAAGCTCAATAGGTATAGACTCGGGCATTGTTTTGGATTCGACGGGAAAATGAGTGGGAACCTCAAGGTGGGGTTCATGATGACATGGTGGGATTGGATCAGGATCACTAATGAAAGGTACGTCAACACAATTGTCGACTTAGGACCCGGACCATGGAATGGTCTCAACTTCGAGATTCTCAGGTGGTAGGGTTGGTCACACTCAGAATCCATGCCACAAGAGGACACATCATCGTCACACTCGGTGGCAACGATGGGTGGGGCCATGGGAATATCCGACTCTCGCTCACACTCCAATTCATTTAACCTTCGTTCAAGCCTTTGGAGATCTTGAGTTTGCATTGCTTGCTCTTGCTCAAGTATGAACTTTTTCAAGAGGGTTTTGAGAGTGGAGGTGGATGATGGTGTTGGTAGAATGATGGGTGGTGGCGGTGGGTGAGGAGGACACAACTCACAATTAGCAGGATTATATGGAAAATACTCATATGAAGTGTGTGGGGTGGGGTCAAGTTCATCATACACGAAAGGATCGCTTTCGTGATGGACGAATGGTCGATACGAATTGGGTGCGTAGTGAGGGGACTGATCGTGAACGAGTGCACAAGGTTGCCATGATAACTGTTGTAATGTGTGAGGATCCACAACATCGGGTTGGGATTTGTCTTGCGTGGAAGGGTGATCAGGCCTCCATGAATAACTCGGGTACTCACACAACTCGGGATTAGGTATAGCGGAATAATGGGCCGAGGTGGGTTCCGGGACAGTGTCATATGGATACACATGGTCCGTGGTGGGTTCCGATGGATATGACAAGTATGGACACTCATGGGACATGTGATCGCCATAATAACAGTGGGTGCACAACAAAGGAGGAGACACAGTGACACTTGACACCAAGGGCGATGGAGTAGGAGGTGCGTTCATAGATGGGTCAAAAGTACCAACGGTACTCGTGAGAGAGGTGAAAGGACTAAGAATATCATAAAGAGACGGCTTACGATCACTCTCACACGTGTCACGTGTTAATGTAAAATGACCAAAGTAGTCCCGTAAAGGACGCTCGTCGTCCATGTGGAGAGAAATATATTTTTGGGGTTTTTAACTTTTTCAAAAGGAAAGAAAATGTTTTTGGATTTTTCTAAAAGGGAAAGAAAGAAAATATTTTTTGATTTTTCTAAAAAGGAAAGAAAGAAATTATTTTTTTCATTTTTTTGTTATTAAAATGAAAGAAAATATTTTTGGATTTTTTGGAAGAAAATGGTGGGGATAAATATGGACTCTTTGAATGGACGAACTTACTAAAACCGACTACCGAAAAATGAATTGGACACACACACAAGTCAAGAAAATTTCATAACTAGCACATAGGCAATTTTTATCTTTAAATTTAGTGAAAGGGTAGTCAAATTTTAATTAAGTCCGCGGGCGATAAAAAATAACGAAAATCTCTTTGTGATCGCCTTTGCAAAATATTCTCCTAGTGGGCTCCCTAGTTAATGGATTTTAAATTTAGTGATGGCTAGGGTAACACACAAAGGTAAGCGAGTGAGTCGGGTGATGAAATCCCTTCTCGTGAGTGACTGGGTGCAGGTCTTAGTTATTTAATTCATCACACCATTCAAAAATAAATGCGAGAATAAAATCAGATAAGAGCACACAAGAGCACACAAAAATTGACTCGCTAACAGGAGAGGCGCGAGTGTGTAGAAATGTACCTCCCACGGTTTTTAGGCCATGAGATGCCAAAACATTTGAGTCGACCGGGGGGAGATTATGCCTATCTCAGTCGTCCCCAGGAGTCCTACCGACCCAAGGTAGAGAGGCTTCTAAATCCTCGCCTTTGGATGCCTTCTCCCTACCTTATCCGGTTTCCCAATCACGCATGTCTTCAATTATTACAATTTTAAATGAAAAATAAATGGTGCCTCTAAGCACCACAATATAAGCCAAATAATAAAGTCCTAATACAAGCCTTCTAAAAATATAAAAATGGTACAAAAAATAAGAAAGAGTAAAAATTAAATGAACTACAAGATTGAATCCGCTCCGTGCTTCACAATCCCAAGAATGGCAACGACGCCATTTGATAACTAAGCTTTTTGCGTGAATCGTTGCTGTTGAAAGCCAAGTTAGTCAAAAATCCTCACATACATACAAATATAACAACTCAAGTGTAGCGGTAAGTAAGGGTATCAATCCACTTTCTAGGGGGTAAGCTGGAGACGAATTCAATTGTAATTCACTTTTTATTTTCTTTTTGTGCTTTTTCACTTTTTCTAATATTTTTAGCTTTTTCAATATTAAAACAATAGGGTGAGGTGATGATTTAAACTAAACTAAATTAAAGTGTGAGATGAAAACAACTAACTAGAAATTTACTAAAATGAAAATTAAAGTTCAAACTAAAAATAAGAGATAAGTGAGGTAAATAACTGTGAGAACAATCAAGGAGCAGGATTACACCACAAATTTTAGTTATTCTAATTAATTAAGTTAATTATTTGAATTCTACCAAATTAATATCAAAACTTCAAATCAACTCTCGTTGCAAGTGCAATTTTAATAATAACATTTTAGAATATTAAGTTTAACACCTCACAACTCTAGAAAAATAAATCTACACTCCTTTTAATTAATCACCCGCTGGGATCGATTAATTAAAACTTATGTCAATCTTAGAAATTAAAATTAGAGTTGAAATTCAAGTTGTAATACCCCACTTAAGAAACCCGTATCTCTAGTTCGAATCTAAAATGGGTATTATTACTAGAATTTCTATTTTCTCTCGAAAATCATTTACCCTCTCTCGAGGCATAAATCTAAGGGTAAGGGATCAAAATTAACATATAAAGGGACTTTTCAAGTAATTAAACTAATTAAAATAAAATATTATCAAATAAGGGTTTCACCCCACCTCTTGAAAGGGGATTTAGCCTAACATGATATAAAATTTGACAAATTAAGAATCAAAGGCATAAACAAATAAAATAGAAGGGTAAGAGGACAAATATTCAAACAAGTCTCCTTGATTTGCAAAATTGGACTCTAATCCTCCATTGAAATTGAGCAACATCCATTCAAAATGAGCTTTCCACAATATTAAATTACATACAAACACTCATTTGAATTACTCAACAATAATTTCTTACAAATATCTAAAAAAATAAAAAGAATAAAATAAAACTATTTACAAAGGATAATTTTCTCTATAATTTTCTCTCTAGAATTTTCCTATCTAAAAGCTCTTTTTAAATGGGGTCTTCTTCTTCAATTTATAGAAGGCATGGAGCATGGGGGCTAATTTGGGTAATTGATTTAAGTGTGCATGTGGTTTGGGTGTGTCATGTGGGTAGTGGGGTGAGGGAATAAATGGTAGTAGAGGGAATAAAATCTGATATGTTAAAAGGGTATATTTGGAAGTTGGGTATAAGAGGGAATTTGAGGGTATTTTGGGTAAAAGGGTTTAGGTGGGTTATTTGCAGAGATTTTATAGCAAATATTTTGAGGGTATTACATCAAGTTTGGCATCCCCGTGGCTAGACACCTAAAAGATTTTGCAGAGATTTTATAGCAAAGGTTAGCACCTAAAACGCTTTCAAAATATTTTACAAGTACTTATCACAAATATAAATCAGTTGTTGATTACACGTGTTAGGTTTATGTACACTCTCTTGAGTCACCTCACCTTTGAACAACTGTGCACGTCTAGTGTCTCTTCTTAGCTAACCTAGATATTTTACCAAAGCTAACTAGACTTAAGTGTTTCTCAAAGTTAATACATCTCTGTTCCCATACCGCCCATGCAATACTTTACCCGATAATTATCGTTTGTCATCTGTTATAATAGTTGAAATTAACATTTAACTTATCATATCTTTATTAAGTTAATTAAGTTTCATGACTTAATTCAATCTTTAGATAGCCACTATCTATCTGTCTACTATCACACATAAGTAGAATATTCACATCGATATATATATATATATATAAGTTTTCTTTAAGTGTTCTTTTTACATAATTAATTCACCTGTCACATAATTAATTCCCACATTGAATCTTATTTAAGTGTTATTTTTACAAAAACCACGTTTTGTACCTAAAATGAATTTCTGATTTCCAAATCATAAAAATATGAATTGAATAACATCAATTAATATCACAACAAGATAACCACTTACCTTATGGGTTCGTAGGGTTTGATCCAAGTGTGATTCGCAAGGTTGGTGATGAACATCCAATAGGTTCCTTGCCTTGTCTCCAAAAGACTCCAATTTGGCTCTAATTGCTCCCTCTCACTTTCTCCCCAGATTCTTAGATTTAGGTTTATGTTTTTCTGCCATTCCCCACTCTTAGATTTAGGTCTTAAAACACTAATCCCGTTTTTGGCCTAATGGGCCAAGCTCAAGTGACCCAAATAGCCCCGTGACTCGCCCCGGGTACACTTTTCGGACTATCTTGGCCCATCTGGACTCAACCGTGCACTGAAAATCGACATCCGAATTAATTTATAAAAATCCTTGTCTCACACCCAAATTAGTCTATACCGAGTCCCGACTTAGATAAATAAATTCCACATCACTAATACACGTTATGACGTAAATAAATTATTGCTATTCACTTAGTAATAAAATTTCCCTAAATATAAACCATTCACTTGTGACACCCCGCTCAAGATAATAACGGGTGTCTAGCCCTATACTAAAATAACCAGGAATCTCAAGTCGATCATTCTCAGCATCTACTGACGATTTTAAAATAAACACGACTGGCAACCCATTATCACAAAAAGAGGGTGTCAAAATTTTTATTTTAAAACATTATTAAAACAAATCATGCCACAACAAACTAACGACATAACATTTAATTGTGATAGGAGACACACCCAATCTCAAATAATATAAAAGAGTACAACCCAATGTAGAAAATAAAATACCCGAATATGCTGTCGCGTCACAGACAGTACAATAATTCGAGAAAGAAAATATAAAAGTGCTACTCTACAACACTTGGGTATTAACCCGATATACCAACTGAATCCTAAACTAGATACACAGAATATAGGAATCCACTATAACAAAATGCCGCAACAGTCTGCTACTGCTACAACTCCACGAATACACTGGATGGATAAACATCAATGGCGTCCTTGCGGAAGAACACCTAGAATAATACAATATATACATAGCAAGAGAGAATATAAACGGGTCAGAGCCCGAGGTATGAAAATATTTTTTAGCAAGTGAATTAAAATGCATTATAATTATAAATGCATTATGACATGATTAAGGTGGAGTCGCACTCTCCATAAAATCCAACTCACCTCTCATCTAAAGTGCGCAACTAAGTGTATGCACATGATCTCCAATTAATTTCTCAAATCTATCTAAGGGAAAAGTAATCTAACTTACTCCCAATTTACACTCGTCTAAATCAAATCCTTCAATTTCAAACATTATTCGTTCTCTTTCTAAACATATAAAATATACATAAACATTTTCTTTTACTAGAATTTCTCATATTCTAGTTATGCCATAAATATATATATCACTATATATATGAGTTATTAGCATCTAGGTGCTAAGTACTAAACTTCTCCTAATTCTCAATACTGCAGTGCGTTTCGTGCGTGGGACGTCTCGCAAGAGAAATCCAAATAAGGAACCCCTCCGATACACTACTCCTAGCAGTATTGATTATCAAGATTCATTATGCCCTCAATGCATGACGCATATAACCCAAATTCGTTTCATACTATAATGACTTATTTAATTATTCTCAATTCTCGACAGTGCATGGCATTTCATGCATCGGACATCTCACAAGCGAAATCCAGATAAGAAACCCCCCGATACACTACTCCTTGGCACTGTCGATCGTTGAGATATACTAATATATAAATATGAGCACTAAGGACTAACTTCTCCTCACTCCGAACATTGCATTGCGTTTCGTGTGTGGGATGTCTCGCAATCAAAATCCAAATAAGGAACCCCCCCGATACACCACTCCATGGCAATGTTGTTCGTTGAGGTCCATTATGCCCTCGATACCCAGAGTACTATATACTCATATAATTACTACTTTTCATTTTCTCATAATTGATTCTTCAAGATTTAAGTACGGATAAAATCTCCCGGAATGAGATTCAAGCAATCTTCTTATGTCTTTTTACTCTAGAGGCATATATGATATCACACAATCATATAGAATTTGTATACTATTCACACAAGTATAATAATAACCGTCCCAACGAGGTATAACTCGAGGACTCAGGTTCTCAATGCTATCATATTCTAGGAATTACTCACTTTATTCCAGGTTACCATATATCGGACTATTTTCACACCGCCATGATAAAACAACCAATCAAAACGTACGGGAAGCGGGCATAGTTCCTCCCTGACAATGAGACGATACATACCCACCACATCTCACCCCTAATAAAAATCACACAATAAATAAATGGAAGCTATGGCCTGGGGAATATCCACACCCTGCTTCTCAAGCCAGGGCGCTCACCCTCATCAGGCAACTTCCCAATGATAGCATTAGAGGGGGTATGCTTCACATATATGTATATCATTCACATAAGATATACATACGTCATAACATCATATAAATGCATACCATCACACAAGGTATATATATATCATACTATTACATACTCATAGTACGCTCTTAGGTGTAGATGAAATAATATCATTATTTAGTATATTTTACTCTCGATATACTATTCGTCAATAACTCACATAACTTCCCCACTGAGTATACCTTATACTATTTCTCACTTGAAGTTCACACCTCACTTTTATTTATTTGAATCGTCTCTCAATTATATTTGTGTTGAGGACATTCTCTATATCCTAATGCACCTCGATCAACATTTCTCATTTATGTGAAACATCTCCCAAGTTAATTAGCATTAACGATATTTTCTATATCTGTATGCACATCATTCAACATTTATAATTTTCAATCCAAAATATGGTTCAATTGATCATATGAACCTTTAAAGTTATCCCATTTTGGTATTTGATTCTAAAATACAATATCACTAAGCGCATTCTTATTCTTTCACATAATTCCATAATTATCTCCAAATAGAACTCTCAATGGTAGTGGCATTCCCCATTAGTCGGTACGATACTCTCCAATCGGTATTTTCTCGAACTAAATCAATATAACTCCAATAATTTCTTATAAAGGAAACTCCCTAATAGTCTAAAAAAAATACTTCCCATAACCCATATAGATCTTCCCACTTGATAACTGAAATGGGATGAAACTCACCCTAGAAAAACATCCCCAAAATTGCCCTGTCTCCGAATCGATTCGGGTCCAATCCGAATCAATTCGGCCCTGCGAATCGATTCGACCTCCAAGGCGAATCGACTCGGGTCATAAGACCAGGGCTTCTGTCTCAGGCCAAATCAATTCGGGTTGAGGCCGAATCGATTTAGTCACTCAGACCTGGGCACCTGCAACTTTTCGAATCGATTCGGCCTATCCGAAGTCACGAAAATGGCTACTTTTCTCAAAAGCGAAAAATCCCAAAAATCATTTCTATCATCTTCTCTTCATTTCTCTTCAACCCAATCACATATATAACATTAAAACTCATCCAAGAACACATCTCAACTAATTTCTACCCTTAAATCCATTTTATACACAACAAATCTAAGATTTTCCCCAAAATCTAGGTTTTACATATTCAACCCAAAATCCACAATTTAAATCCACAAATCATGAAATAAATGATACACAATAATTATTTAGGAAGTTTAATCACTTGCCTCAAGTTCATAGGGTTTGAATCCTCCTCGATGTCACGGATTGGCCGGAAATCCCACTTTTCTCCTCTTTCTCTTCTTCTTTTCTTCTTCTCGCTTGTTCTCCTTTTCTTTCTCTTTCACTTTAAGGATAATTGTTTCTCCCATAGGCTTTTAAGCCTTATCTCCCAAAATACACATCTTTAAATGATAATACGCACTTTAAATGACTCGGTAACTTTAATTCGAGCCAAACGAACTTAAAATATTTTGGAACCCAAATAGACCCCAAGTACAGTCATTTCGACTATCTCGACCCTTTTGAAAACAACCGCACCCTCAGAATTGACATCCGAATCACTTTCTAACAACTTCAAATTTTGACCTCAAATGCAAATTTAATTTTTCTCCAATTAAATTAATATTCATTTCTCCCAAAAATAAATAAATTATTGTCCCAAAAATCTCAGGTTATTACAGACTTCCCAACTTATAAGAATTTTGTCCTTGAAATTAAGCTAAGCCTAATAATCCAAAGCTCCGTTAGTCTCTACTATAGTTATCCTCGCTAACACTACCCAAACCTGCCACTTCTCACGATGAATTATTTTAATTTATTATAGAACCAATTATAATTACTAGGGAGCCCATACACCCTGTGACACCCCGCCTAATTAAATACCAGGTGATCAGTCCTTTATTAAATTATAATCAAGGTGAACAGTTGGTTCATTCTCAGCATCACTGTCGAAAAATAAATTTTCCAATTTAAACACCCTAATATTTAAGCTAAGTGTCAAAACCATTTAACCTTATTCCCAATTATAAAACCTTTGATAATTAACAGTTTAAGAGTCACACAATAATAGTAAGGATGTAAATGATCATTCAAGAATTTAAAAATCAATAATAAATCCCAACTTCAAAATACCAAAGAAAAACATTCCGACAATAATAAATCCCAAATTAAAACTACGGAAAGTAAATGAATTACAATCTCTCACAAAAACCAACTAAATAATGAAAAGGGGTGATACATGCCCAACTAGATAAAGTAGAACTAGAAACATAATCAATAATGAGGTTGTCTAGGCCTGCAACTCCCACCTAAGCTGCAGCGCATTCCTTCCGGAGGATCCTATGCAAGACGCCCCTGTGGCTGGGCACCTGTAATATATACATATATATACAAGAGAGAAGAGAAAATAGAAAACGGGTCAGAGCCCGATTGTAAAAACAGTTTAAAATTAGTTTAGCGAGTATTTAAAGTGCTACTGGCTAATGCAATCAACATATTTGTGCGACACTCCCTTGAGAAATTCTCACCTCTCTATTGTGCACACCTATCGCACTAATCTTCCCAACAATTTAACTTATCTTATCTTAAGTTGCTCGTGAGGTTTCAAACAGAAAAATTCAAATGTTTAAGAGGTTAATTTTATTTAAAAGCAAAGTTCTCAATTAAACCTTATTTAATAATAAAGTTTCTCAGTAATATGTCATGCTTTTCAAACACTTATACCCGTAATTTTATTGATTTTTATTTAAGGGATTAATTGAATTAAATGAGAATTAATTGAGAATTAACCCGGAAATAAATACTAGCGAGATGTGAGTTGGTATTTGATGATGATGTTAAAAATAAAATACTATTGAGAATATATGTTAATATATTCTATCCATTTCATGTTTTGAACCATACATATTACCTTCCATACCTTTGTTTGGAATGTTGCTTGGGATTGAATGATGTTCATGTTTTGTGGTTGCAATTAATGCATATGAGAGTGAGAAAAGAAAAGAAAAGAAAGTAGTGAAAAAGAAAAGAAAAAGCAAAAGAAAACATGAGAAAAAGAATAAAAGAAAAAGGAAAGAGAAAGTTTGTATATGTTGTGTATAGTTTAATAATCCTTGTTTCTCTCCAATTGTTATATCTAATGCTTGTTTTGGAACTTGTTTTCCAATTTTGATATTGCCCACTATTTACCGTTATTCCAAGTTTTTCATCTCCGAACACTTGGAATCTGTACATATATCCTTCATTTCTCAACCTACCCTAGCCTACGTTATAACCCTATACAAGTCCTATGTGATCTTAGGGTGAATTTAATTTGAAAGTCAAAATAGTTTTGATAATTTGTGAAAATGCATTTCACCTCTTTTAATGTGTGATATCTTTCATTGGGATTACAAGTTTTTCATTTCCTATATAGCGTTTTTCATTTGTGACATGTGTGCGGCCTAGTTTCCATTTACATTTACTCTTTATGCCCGCATGTTCCATGTGTTACCTCCCTGTTTCAAGTGAATTCATTTGATGAGCGTAATGCTCGTGAGGATTGGATACATGCACACTTTATGTTTATACGATTTATTTAAGTTTTTTCCAAATCACACTTTTGCATTTGCTCCCCCCCCCTCCCACTTTTAAAGTTTCAATTCTATGATGTTCATTCAACCTGTTAATAATAACCGACTTTAGCTTGAATTCATTCAATATGCTAATAACATGTTTGAAATCTTTTTCGTTGTTGTGTATTTTATCGCATGTTGGGTTGGGCATATTTTGAGGAAACCATTTGATGTTTGTGGGTTTCATCCCTGAAAACCCTCACGAAACATCACTCGTCCACTAGGGTAACCTAGGGGTTTAACGGCTTATTGCATACGTTAAATGCAATCGTTCGCCCGCGAAAGTGGACTTTATCTGTTTATCCCATTTTGTACTATCCCTTGTCTTTGGTTTACTTGTAGTTCTTGTTGTTTCCTATTTCATTGCTAGGGATTAGAAATGTTTAAGTTAAGGGGTGTAATACAACGCAAATATTGTGTATTTCACCCGTTAACCTACGCGTTATTAGCCCCCTCGGGTATTTTAATCTGTATATTTATCCTCGTTAACTAAAAAACCTCGGATTTGTATAGATATATGTTTTGTAGGGGTTGCTTGAACTTTTGTAGGTGTTTCGATGCTTAGTCTGAAGTTTGGACGCATTCCAGACAAGTTTCGTACAATTTCGCACGCACAAGGAAAATTTAGTCATTTCACAGTTTGAGCATTTGGTCTAACATCTTCAAAGAAGTTGTATCCCTTGTAGAAAGCTTCTTGTGTCTGCAAATGGTGCACAATTCTGCGTCCGAACGAAGAAGGTACGAGACTTTGAGCGAAAGAGAAAACCAAAGAAACAAAAACATGGGAAACTTGAAGCAGACCTGCTTGATCCATCGATCGATCCCCTGATATTTTGACAGCTTTCTTCCTTTTCTTTTCTTTCTTCTTTATTTGTTTTCTAACTTACTATGTATAGGATTTTTGTTGTAATAAAAGATATACTTAGTTTAATAGATATTTTGGGTTAGGGTTTGGAGAGCTCATTCTTCTTCCCCATTTGGTGTGATCCTTTTGGGTGTTGTAAGTTGAATTTTTCATTATCCTCTCTTTTAATATAGTTATGTTCCTCCTTTTCCTTACCTAGATAATTAATTAAATTTAGATATTTACAATTTTAATCTAGTTATTTAGTTTAATTCATGCTTAGCCCTTAGATAAATAAGTTCAGGGTTGTGTTCCACCATTAACGGGCCTCGAGCTCCGAAACTAGATTTCGTATAAAATTGCATTTAATTGAAACGGCGTGTATTAAAGATGGATTGTTATGCGTTTAAATTTATATGTCACGTAACTTTAGTGTTTATGGCGATAATACGAATTTAATCCGCATGTGACCATTTTTGATTAAATGTTTATTCAATCAACTTTGGGTTAAATTCCTTCTTGTGTGAAGTTTATGCTTAATTAAAATGCTCGGTTAAATAGCTTTCGAGCCGAAATTCTGATGATTTGTTGTTTAGCCCGTGTGGTAGGATGCGATCCCGATCCTCGCTTTACTTTTGTGTAGCGTAAATTATTCTTTTCTTTAGTCACCACTCCCAACAATCACCTTTTAGTTTATTTATACACTTTATTCCTGAAGTAATTAAATAATTAAAATCTAAAATTCAATCACTCCATGTGGAGTTTTTACGATACCCAACTTACCGTTGTGCTTGCCTCACAAGTGTAGTAGTAGCTTAGGTTTTTGCATGTAGAGCGGGAGCCGAAATCAACGACAGTGTCCCTACATGAACACTCTATTTCCCTCTCATCAGCGATTGAATGTTCTAACGAGACAGAAGATTGTTATAATTTAGAAGGAGGGCACTATATACGTACCCAATCTCTCGTTGAGGGTGGAATTGCCTTCCCCACAAACCAACTTTTTCTAGAATTTTGTGAATATTTTAGAGTAGTGCCATCCCAGTGCACTCCAAATACTTGGAGGTTTTTGAATGGAATCCATAGGATTAATGAGTTATACCAAAATTAAATAGGAATTCCTGAGATTAGATACTGCTATTAGTGGGTTAAAATAAACGACAACACCTTTTACTTGAAGACATGAAAGGTTGAAAGAGTCATTGTTATGAATATTCCTGACATCAATAAGGATTATTGGAGGCATGGATTTATTGATAGGGAGTGGAAACATCCATTTATTCCTAATGGTGGTGAGCTCTATAAGGGCTTTAGGTGCCCTAACAGAGGGCACAAGATAGATTGATTGCTACTCTTTGATTGCATTTTGTTATTTTTGACCAAATTTAAAAAAAAAAATTGTTTGCTAACCTCTTCCTTTTATTCATTTTGTGTAGAAGATTCTAATAAATTTAACCTTGTGCCTCTCACGTCAATTGGGCCAAAATTGTAAAAGTTTGGAGTTTGAAGAGGCCCCTATCTGCTCATGTCGGGCACCCCGGATTGGTATCTTTGTTGCTTGAGTATGCTAATACCACCACCTATTTTATTTCTAAGCTTGTTTATACCATTCCTGATATATCAATCCTCTCAATAAGTGAGGGGTCTTATAATGGGTTAACTACAGGATCCTTTGAGTCTCTAGACATGAACAATATCCAAATTACACTTTTGGACACCTCAAAAAAAGAAATGGCCCCAAGGAAAAGAATCCCCATTTTGTTGGACGAGTCTGACATCCTCACTTATCCAAAGTCTTAGACTTCCAAAAGGAAGGAAGTCGGAGCCTCATCCGACGTTGTTAACCTCTCAGATTCTCTTGACAAAAGTAAAGCTCAAAAGAAGAGAAAACTAGCATTGGGACTTCCACCACTTCCATTGTTCCCACTAAGAAGATGGATGCCCCCAAAAGGGGAAGGGTCACAAAAAAATCGATAGACAAGAACCCTAACTTGGCCCTCGTGCTATTGAGGGTGGCATTCTGGAGTTAGACAAAGCAGGATATCTCTGGTTAGTCTTGGAACTTCTGGTCAAGACATTTACTAAGAGTTTCTGGACTAATAACTTATGATCACATTTTTCCTTATAGTTCCTGGCAGACTTCGTCGATATCCTTGATAGGACGGACGACCAGGATAAAGCCAATGACGACTTGGACCATGTTTTATATATGTCCCAATAGGCTTTCAAGGATACTAAGAAAGCCTATAAATTTGAGAAGAAGGCCACTATGATGGATATGACCAAGTTAAAGTAAAAAAATGAGCAGCTGAAGAAGGCTACCGAGGAGAATTCCCAATGTTGTAGCTTGAAATAATAAGACCAAATGGACCACAAAAAGATAACACATGTCATCATGTTCAGTGGTACCGTAAATAACAAACCAATCTGGTCGGCTTAATGATCTCATTGGTTTGCTAGCTAGTCGACCACCCCCAAGAATGTGAACATTCAGTAATATGAACATACACACGTGGGACTCTCAACAGTCATCACACATATGCACATGAATAATATCCAGTTGATAATTATCAAGTAAAGATTTAAATACCTAATGTATACGGGTATTCCATCTCTTTAACTTTCAATTAATATAAATAAATCACTAAGTCTCTTAGCTAAAGGCAACTGAAAATACTTTATTCAAACTCTAGAGAGATCTTGAGAGGATTATACCAAACCCTAAAATATAGTGGCATTGTACCTATGAATGTTGGCACCTCATTAGGTTGAACCACGTACCTATCTCATCTATCTCTAGCCAACTTTTTTCTTACTTTATTTGTGGTTATAATTATTGGTTTAATAAAGCTAAGAATAATCATAATCAGTAAACCAAATTTAGAATCCAACAGATTGGCGTCGTCTGTGAGAAACGACAAGTTATTGTTGTTTTTACCTTATTTTTTAAATAACTATTCCTTAATCACACCGCTAAAAAATGGTAGACACTCTAGAAGGTAGCCATGCCACTGGCAATGTCTTCAGTCCCTCTGTCCCTCCTCGTATGGCAGATCTTCAAGGAATCCTACTGAATATTGATGATACGAGAAATCGTCGACTTGTCGTTCTCCTACCAGCAAGTCAAGAGTAAAGTAGGTAATGAACAAGTAAAGCAAGTCAGGAGACATGAACACAAGATATAGAGTGGTTCAACCTCTAAAATAGGCCTACGTCTACTGTGGTGCTCTACTCTCATTATATTCAGTGCTTTGTACAATATAATCATGCCTAAAGAGGCGTAAAAGTATGAGGAAAAAAGGAGAGTACATGATGATTGATGATCGCGATGCGCCGGAGAGGTCGCTACAATATGGATGAGTAATTACAGATTTGTATACAGGGGAGGTGTAGAGAGAATCGGTACTGTAGAAACTGCTCCGGTTGTAGGGCCTCGATCCTTCATTTCGAGGTGTGGACCTATATTTATAGGAGATATGCTCACGTGCAATGAGCACGTGATGCACGGAGTCGGGAGTTAGGATGGAGAGGGATACGGCTTGTGAGGAAAACAACTTAAGCGCCGCATCTTGTAACTGGAAAAAGACCAAAGTTTTCCCGCCTTGGACAGGGTGGGTCCGCGGCACGTTGATTGTGATCGCTCCTTGATGAGGGGCCTCGCCTTGTATGAGGTATGGCCACGCCCTGTATGAGGTAGGGTCGCGACATGTAATCATGTGCAGTGGAATACCTTCCACAATAGGGTGCTATATTTGTATTATCAATAAGCCCCCAAGTCGTAGTTCCAAGAGTTTGATTGGGACTGCGGCTTTAGTTAAGTTCCCTTATGTGCCGCGGTAGTTTTCAAGGCGACGATTCGTCTTCCGCACTATCTTATATAAATTGTTTCGGGTCGTGGACTTCATTACGTTTCCAAAACTTTGAGAATAAATCGAGAGAAAATTTATGTGTGTTCATTTTCTTTCATTTTCCGGCTACCCTTAGAAGTTGTGTGTGGCGGTTCCAAGGTGGTGTGAGGCTGAGCATTGCTGACTTCTTCATTTCCAGGTAACTTTTCAACCAACCTTTATAAATTGTTTTCATAGCTCGTACTTCCTCTTTGAACACACAAACACACAAGTTCCTGCATTTTCTTGATAGAAAACTAGGGTTTAAACTGAATAATATGCTTATATCCCTAGCATTGAACACACATGAACGCTGAGCACATCAATAGTTGTTAGGATTAATCTTCATATGCTGAAATGAACCCTTGATCCTCGAGGTGACATAAAAATCATATAGTTGTTCTTGTTGTTCATAGCCAAACTCTCCGTATTCTGTGAATTTGATCTTAAATCGATTAAACGTTAGCTACATAACTGTTTAAGAGATAGGCCGCGGCATGATAGAACTTCAAGAATCTATTCCCTTGAACTATTTTGGTCCATATCTTCGGCATTCCGTGGGAGATGTATTCGGCCACTTAAGCATTGGGATTTTCCCTCCGCGGCACTTTGATGCATATCCATTTATTCTGTCGCGGTGATGGGGTCTTTTAAAGCTCTGAATCCCCACCCTTGTATTTTGAACAGTCTTCAAACTTTCATGAACCGAATACATATCCATGATAAATAACTGTGATTGCTACTAGAATTTTTTGAATTGGCCTTTAACAATTTTAGAAGTGGTTGTGGTCGTAGATCCCTAAATCCATTTGAGCCTGTTGTCGCGGCAGTGTATGTTCCCTTGCTGATATGGGAGGTGGCTGCGGCCAATAGGGCTAGAGGACGATCCCTTAGGTTCAAGTAATAGAGTTGGACCATTAATAACTACGTTAGGGAAACATGTACTATTTATATATAATCTTCCCGCGGCTTCTTAAAGTCTTTTCCAAATCGTACTGGCTGCGGCGCCTAACTGCAGACTCTGCTTTTCAGGTACTGCTGCAGCCATATGAGCTTTGATCTAGACGAGTTTCTTAGAGGCTTTTGGGCAAGGAACTTTGGAACCTCTCCTCCTGAACTCACTTTCGTGCCCCCTCTAAGATCAATAGGGCCTTGCAAACTAAGGGACTGACCCAACTGCGTGATACTAGATTCAGACTCCGCGAATTCTGCGTCTGGGAAGGATTTTCAGTCCGCGTCAATGGAAGAAAAAGACAATTCAAGTAATCATCCATTGGATGCAGGAGATGATGCCGCGAAAGTTAGAGATAACCCAATTGGTACATCTAGGAGGACTGAGAGACCCTTAACTGCACTCGATATTCGCAGCGCCATGACCCAAGACTGGATTGACCAGGTGGCTGAGGCCTTCGAATTTCTAGAAAATTTTATGTGCTCGGCACCTGCTGCGAACCAAAGACCTTGCACGGCTCTGGCTGATGATGGAGTTTTCTTCCCACTTCATGCCTTTATTTACAGGCCACGGCTTCCTGTTCCTGTTCCCATCCGTCGCCTTTTTCAGACAATGAAACTGGCCCCAGCCCATCGTAATGGTTGGAGAGCCATTCTTGTTGCGGTTGTCCTTTGGGAGAATCTATTCAAAAGGAACATCACTCCCGCGGAGTTCTTTCATTTCTACTACCTAAAGGAGAACTCAGTGAAGTTCGCGGGGTACTACTACTTCTCTGTCCACGGCAGGGACGATACCCTTTACACTGGGAGGCCAACCAGTGTAAGGAATTGGAAGGGGAAGTATTTTTACATCTCCGAAGAAGGCTGGGAGATTCACCCTAAGGAGAACGAGAAGGAAAGGTCGTATAGGATGTCGCGGCAATGGGGGTCTCAATCCAAACTAGGTATTAAGACTATAGCCACGTCCTTTCTTCTGTATATTGACTTCCACTAACCTTAAAATTGTGTTTTCTATAGTTGTTGATAATTTGCATTTGAACAAGCGATAAGAGAAGAGAGTCGCTGAGGTCGCAGAAGTTCCTGCTGAACATAAAAAGTTCAGCAAACTTGTCACTTCAGCAACTATATTCGAAGCGGGGTTTTTTCCCAACAAGTCCATTCCTCAACTTATGGCCACGAAAGGTAATACCCTGACCGTCATAATTTTTAATCCGCGGTTACTTATTCTCCCATCAATTTAATTTCTAATATTTGTTGTTGCTTTTTCAGGTGAGGAGGTTGACCGAGAACTCTTGGCCGCCCAGCTAGCAGAGATGGACGATAATGAAGTCATTCTAAACAATACTGCGCGGAGCAGGAAGAGTAAAAGGTCCAAAGCTAAGGCACCTTCCGCGGCTCCTTCAAATGACTTGGACACTCCAGTCGCGAACTCAACTCATGCCGAAGAGAAAACTCGCGTTGCAGCCCAAATACCTGAATTTGATGACGATTAAGGGGCAAACCTGGCCACGGCGGGTTTGATGTCAGATGATGCTCTCCTAGATACAGCTTCTCCTCCGTCACCGCCTGTTATTGCAGTAAATGCAAACTTGGTACCCCCACAGTGTCGCGGCGAAGTTTGTCCTGATGGTCATCCACGGCCTCAATTGAGGCAACCCGACCCTGATCGTCATGGGAGACCACCGCGAAAGTCGCGCGAAGAATGAAGAGGGCTCTAGATGCCGCGGATCTGGACAGGCTGGTTGGAGAAGACCATGACGATCTGGAGGACTGCGGCCTCCATAGTCTTCAGAGGGTAAGTTCTCAGTACTGCTTTGCTTTTCTCTTTTGTTCCATTTACTGCAACTTGCTTTCTTAATTTCAAGCCGCGAATGCCATTGCTGCCCAAAAAAGGAAGTATGAGGCCCTGTACAAATTGAAAGAGGCCGAGAAGAGGGTGTATGCCCTGGATATAGAAGCTATGCAGAATTCAGCTTTTGAAGCTGGTAAGAAGTTTGTTGTCGCGTCCCTTCAGGTAGCCTATACGAACTTGGAAGCAGTAAATAAGGCAAGGGAGGAAGCGAAAGAGAACTTCAAACAGGCCGCGGACTCCCTAAAAGCCTCCCAAGCACAGACCGCGGAAGCTGCTCGGGCTGTGAAAATTTTAAATAATAAAATCGTACTTCTACAAAAGAAGTACATAGAGCTAGAGGCCAAGTCCGCCCAAGATTCCATAGATCATGCCGCGACAATAAGGAAGATGGAGGCAGAACATAGTGATGCCCTCCAACTAGCCATTGACCATGCAGTAGAGTCATTCAAAGGCTCTAGGTACTTCTTCCTTGGGAATAATAGAGCCTATCTCCGCGGCTACCAGGAACTAAGGCACAGGATTGTAAAGAACTTCCCTGAGGCCAAGGAGAAGGTTCTGGCCTAGAAACTGAGTGATGCTGAACACCAAGACTGCATTGTCGAGATCAAAGCTACGGCTGAAGAGAAATCTAGATTGAGAGCGGAAGTAGAAGCAGTGGCCGTGGAGGAAGAGCCTAAAATAGCCGCGGATGGGGAGGAGGCTGATGAGCATGATGCTGCTGCTTCCTGAGTTTGTTTCATTTTTTATCATTGATAGAGGGTTGCATCCCTTATGTACTTTACTTTTGTAGTGGCTGCGGGCCATTTTCTTGTAAACTTCAACTGATAATATCAAGGTTGCGGCCACCTTTTATTAATTATATAGGCCTCATTCTCTGCATCTTCTTTTTTCCTTATTTCCATGCTTAATTGAATACTTTTTGTATGCCTTATTGATGAGCTTGTAGAAATACTTCTGTGGCACTATAACATATTTCTTCAATAACCGCTCTGATTGAACTGCCCTAGCTCCCTTCGAATAATGCCAATGAACCTTCATAATTAATTGATAGAGGCTGCGGCGCCACACAAGTCACGGCCACGTCATGTTAGCCTTTGAAACCTTCCCTTACCCCTTGCACCAAAGCGCCAAAGCGGAGAAGTGCTTCTTAAATAAGGCCACGGTCTCTTGGGTAAGGCCGTGGCAGCTTCAAATGTTTCAAACCCATCTGTAACTTTGTTTGTTTTCATCCCATGACCAAAATCCAACATATAGAGTAAGTTGTCTTTTCCGATGGCTACCCCCTTTACTTGCTTTACCTGTTTGAAGCTTTTGGAAGGTTGCTTTTAACGTTTGCAGCTGAATTAACAGGATTATTTGTAGATTTTTGGCCCCTTCATCCGAACATGAGGCTTTGTGCATATGCGTGATACTTTAAAGCCTCCTCAGGCTGGGTTACGTTATTAAGCCACCCACAGCTAACATATAGGATATTTTCAAGCCTCCTCAGGCTGGGTTACATTATTAAGCCACCCACAGCTAACACATAGGATATTTTCAAGTAGCCTCAGGCTGGGTTACATTATTAAGCCACCCACATCTAACATATAGGATATTTTCAAGCCTCCTCAAGGTGGGTTACGTTATTAAGCCACCCACAACTAACATATTGGATATTTTCAAGCCTCCTCAGGCTGGGTTACGTTATTAATCCACCCACAACTAACATATAGATATTTTCAAGCCTCCTCAGGCTGGGTTACGTTATTAAGCTACCCACAACTATAGATATATTTAAATCCATCTCTGGCTAGATATTACAAGTCTCTCGACTTAATGACGCATCCTAAAAGCTAAGAGTGGGCATTGGAAGCCCTTATGAGAGACGTTGCAGTTCAATCTTGTATAACTGCTTCCAATTTTTGCCATCGCCCCTTTTAATTATCATCAACTTCCGAACAATCAGGCATCTTGTCGGGCGTCATTGCCCATCTAGATATTATCATTCCCAAGATTGCTTCGGATCGGGATCTGTTTAAGACAAAAATAGTCTTTTTAAGATAACATTTCATGGAAATGAAAATCAGAATATGACACTATAAAAGTGAACTGATTTTATAACTATTCATATATATATGACTTTGTAAGGGTAATACAAAGTTTAGCTTAAAACAACGTAAGCAGAAGTTGTCTCTGGAAAGTAGGGACAGGTGGAATATAAGAGATAAGCATGGAAAATGAGCATGTGGCATGCGAGATAAGGCTTCATCCCCTAATCATCTTTGAGGAACCTCCCCAGCATCCCTTGCCCAATTATCCTTTCAATTTCATCTTTCAGAGCATAGCATTGCTTAGTGTCATGCCCATGGTCTTGATGTAATTTGCACCAAGTAGCTTTGTTCCTCTTGTGGGGTAGAGCTCTTAACTTTTCTGGCCATCTCAGCAGCTTGTCTTTTTTGATGATCTTAAAAATTTCTTCAATCGGGAAGGTCAATAGAGTGTAGGCCCTCGACCTCTTCTCTGCCTTCTCAGCTCCCCTTTTCTGGCACTTGCTGACTACCTCTGCGGCCAGACCTTCTTTAACTGTCGCGGAAGTAAAGTCTGGTGGAGCTATTTTCTTTTTCAGGATTAGAATTGGAGAAGCTACATAAGTTTATCGGAGTTTATCGTTTGGACGTGCAGCTGGAGTTATTTTTTTTCATGTCATAGTTTAGTTAGAATTTCTTTTCCAGTCATATTTAATTATGAGACTTCATTGGAGTTTTATTGGGCCATTCGGTTCCAAAGTTGTTGAGAGGATTTCTGTTGGATTATTCAGATCATTATTATTCAAATTTTATTTAATCATTTTTGGAGATTGGATTTATTCGTAGTTATCATGTGATGGATCTTTTATCGCTTAGTTGTTTATGATCATTTGACATTGATTCAATTATTATCTTATGGACTGATTTATTTATGTCTCATATTTTTCTCATGCTAAGAATGGTATTTATTTAGATCACGCTTGGCATAGTTCGGCAGTGGTGGCTGGCCAGCCCGTCTGTCGGATTTGGCGGGGTGTGACAGAAAGATCAACACAATATATGTGGTCGAGTGGTTAAAATTGTTTTAATATACTGATCCAGACAATCATCCCCAAAAGTTTTCAATTTGATGGGTAGAATATCATTTGGGAGAGATAGCCAAATCTTACAATCCCTTACACAGGAGTTTCATGAAGGGATCACCCTTTATTGAAGTAATTATGAACTTCCCAACACCTGCCAAGTTCAAGCAACCCATGGTCACTCCCAATTATGATGGTAAAATTGATCCTAGCCTTCATGTGGAACAATACCAAGCTGATACTGACATCTATTCAGTCCCAGAAGAGGTGCGTTACCAAGCATTCTCTAGTACCATTATTGGGTCGGTGCAAATTTGGTACAATAATTTGCCTTGTGAGAAAATCTCTAACTTCTAACAGCTCATTGAGTTATTTATTAGTAATTTCTACTTTGGAGATAAACCAATGAAGACGATAGCTCACTTATTGAGTGATCGCCAATGATCGAGGAAAAACTACTCGTAAATACATCGCTCGCTTTAACTGCAAAAAACTGGAAGTAGTGGACTATGAAGAAAGGATAACGATCACTGCCTTGATGAGCGGTCCACTCCCTGAGAAGTTATATTATGCCTTAGCCATTGATCCCCCCTCCCCCCAAGACTATGACTGAGTTGATGTCTAATTCCAAGGAGGCTATGGCTGCTAAACAAACTCATAACTCCAAGGTCGACAGCTACAAGGTCTCTAAGAATAAGGATAAGAAAGATAAATAGGTCAAAAACCTAAAAGGTACAATGAATATACTCCTCTCACTGTTGGTGTGCACCACATCCTAGAGCAGATCCGAGGAAGAAGGGATTTAAAATGGCTTGAAAAGCTGACGTCTCCTCCAAATGAGATAGATAAATCTAAATATTATGAGTTTTCCAAGGACCACGGGCATAACACAGACAGTTTTATAGCCTTGAAGAACAAAATATAAAGTCTGATCCAAAGAGGCAAGCTCTCCAAATTTGTTGATAGGGAAGGCTGAGAAAAGAAAAGAGATATCCGAAGATGATCAAAAGCTCTTTGTAAAGGAGGAAACGATAAGAAAAGAGGTAGAGATGATGATAACAAAGACGATCCAGATCTTTTGAAAAACCCAGAGAAGCCGAGCGTGAGGTAAAAATGATTTCTTTTGGTTGTCATTTCATTGGTGGCGATGCTAATGGAGGCGACGAAATAGCAGAGAAAAAGGCATACCTGAATTGAGCAAAAGCGTTCTCTTACATTCAGCAAGTCAATTTGTCTGGCGATGTTGATGGTTGCCCAAGAAACGTGAACAAAAATAGGTCTTTGATAAGATTATATAAGAACAATCTGTCTAGGGTAATTTACCCCCGCGATGATCCTCTAGTCATCATTATAAGGGTACATGAAGAAAAATTTGATAGAATTTTGGTGTACAATAGTAGCTCAGCCGACGTCATGTTTTATTACTGCTTCAAAGGACTGGGGCTACGCGACAGCAAACTAGAGTTGTATTATAGGCCCCTCATAGGTTTCTCAGGAGAAAAAGTGTATTCTTTGGGAACTGTTAAATTAGAAGTATTAATTGGCACCTAGACAGTCAGTTGAACTGAGAGGATCCATTTCTTGATCTTAGACAAGGACGTCCGATTTGGCTACAATATGATCTATGGCAGAGTCGATTTGAAAAAGTTTAAAGTCGTGACATCTACTGTCCATCAATGCCTAAAATCCCACACACACTACGGGGTCGACATTGTTACTGGAACTCAAGTTGAAGCTAGATAATGCTATTACACTTCAGCTAACCAGGAAGAAATAAATAAGCTCACCATCATTTACTAGATTAAGACCCTAGACCCTCACGAGGAGGTTAATTTGGTTATAGGATAAATTATGGAAGCAACGAAAACCATCATCCTTAACAACAATCGCCCATAAAGAATGGCACAAATCATCCATGGATCTAACCCTCAAATAGGAATTAATAAAATCGCTTAAATGGAGGAATAATGTGTTTGCTTGGAACCATAAGGATATACAAGGGATCCAGGATTCATATGCCATGAATTGGACATTGTCAAGGATGACAAGTCGATCAAACACAAATGACGTGTATTTAGCCTTGAGAAGAATATGGTCATCTAGGAAGAGGTGGACAAGCTGCAAAAATCAAGTTTCATTGAAGATGTCAAATATCCTGATTGGTTGGTAAACATAGTGATGGTAAGAAAAAAAGAATAGAAAATGGCATATGTGTGTTGATATCAAAGATCTCAAAAAGGCTTGTCTGAAAGATCATTCTCCCTTACCTAGGGTTGAACAACTAGTTGATGCCAATATTGGGCACAAATTACTCAGTTTTATGGACACTTACTTATGGTATAACCAGATCAAGATGAAACCAGAGGACAAAGAGAAAACATCTTTCATCATTAGTTGAGGTACCTACTACTGCAACGTTATGCCCTTCGGTCTCAAAAATGCTAAAGTAACATACCAAAGGCTAGTGAATAAGTTTTTTGAGGAATAAATTGGTAAAGGTGTATGTGGATGACATGCTCACCAAGAGAAAGAAAGCAACTGATCATATCAAAGACTTAGATCATACGTTTGACCAATTGGAGAGGAATCAGATGAAGCTCAATCCAACTAAGTGTGTGTTCAGCGCACGAAAAGGAATGTTCCTGGAATTCATAATGAATCAAAGAGTTATTGAAGCCAATTCAGACGAATTTTAAGCGTTAATAAACATTCAGTCTCCCACAAATAAGAAGGATGTGCAAAAGTTGGCTGGAAGAGTAGTGACCCTTAATATATTCATTTCCCAAGCTACTGAGAGGTGTCTACCTTTCTCCAAGTTGCTAAGAAAGACTTTTGATTTAAAGACTTTCTCCAATGTGATAATGCCTTCTTAAAGTTACAAAAATATTTAGGATATCTACTATTACTTTGCCGGCCACTCATGAGAGAGACACTATATCTACACCTGGTTGTATTTGAGTCAAAAGTTAGCTTTGCACTTATTCGACTAAAGAATAGGGTACAAAAATAGTCTATTATACCAGCAAGGCCTTTCGAGATGCAGAAATTAGTTACCTATATCTGGAAAAGCTTAATTTATCTCTCATTAAAGCCTCACGAAGAATGAAACCATATTTTAAGCCCATACTATTGTGTTTTACACTGACTTGCTATTACGCTAAGCCATTCACGAACCAGAAAAGTCAGGGAGATTAATGGCATGGGTTGTAGAGCTTGGAGAGTATGATATACACTATGAACCTAAGATGACATTGAAGGGCCAAGGAGTTGTAGACTTTATACTTAAGTTTACTTATGAAGAAAAACCTACTGAGCAGACTCCTACGAGAGAGAGATCGGTAATTAAACCAGCCGAGCATAGCTCTTCAAAAAAGAGATCCATAACAAATCCACCGGAGTAGATTTTTTTGAAAGACAGTTCCATTACTGAGAGACCAGAGAAGTCCACTGTGTGAGAAAATACTGCACGTTACCTTAAGAAAAGCCAAAAAATATTTAGTTATGGACCCTTAGTTGAAGGGATTCAAAGAGGATCTAATCATGTAAAAGATGTGCGTAGACGAATCATCATGCGCCTTAGGCAGCGACGTCAGGTAAGTAATCAATAATCCAAACGATATAGATGTGGAATATGCACTGACATTCTAATTCAAGGCTATCAACAATGGATCAGAGTATGAGGCATTAATCGCGGGATTTGAATTAGCATTATCCTTGGGCGTCAAGTCGATATTAGCTCACAGTGACTCCCAACTGATCATCAATCAAGTGTTGGGAATATACAAAGGTCAAGGGGGAGTTTATGACCAGATACTTGGCCGAGTCGCAAGATAGAATATAAAGTTTTTAGTGGTTAAAATGGACAGAATACATAGGATTGAAAATGCTCGAGCAGATGCATTTTCTCGTACATACGATTGAAAATGCTCGAGCAGATGCATTTTCTCGTCTCACTTATGCAACGAAAACTAAGTTAGGGGGACCATTTCGATCGAAAGCTCGTGAATATAAGAATTGATGAAGAAAATATCAATTTGATCACGTTAGATTTCAGTCCCTCGTGGATGGATCCAATCAAGGGCTATATTGAAAAATGTGTCCTATGAGACGACCCAAAAGAAGTTAGAAAATGAAGGTACAAAACAGTTAGCTACGTTGTGAAAGGGGGAGTCCTACACAAAAGAGGATTCATTGTCTTGCTACTCAAATGTATCCTCCCCACTGAAGTACAAAATTTGACTAAGCAAGTACATGAAGGATCTTGTGGAGACCATTCGGTAGGAAGATCATTGGTCAGGCGAGTGGACACTCAGGGATATTATTGGTAAACTATGATTGCGATTGTGCTGCTTACATGAGATGATGTGAAAAATGATAGAAGTTTACAATAATTCATAAAACACCTGGAGCTGCGCTTACGCCGATCACCTCACCATGGCATTTTTCATGTGGGGAATTGACTTGGTAAGCCCACTGCTGAAGATAAGAGGAAGGTTCAAGTACATAGTCGTTGTTATAGGCTAATTCACCGAGTAGGTGGAAACTAAGACTCTTATTGACATGCCCTAAGAGAAAGTCTTCCAATTTATATGAAAGAACATCATATGTTGGTATGGTATTCCATATGCTTTTATAACTGACCACAGCACAGAGTTTAACAACTAAGATTTTGAAGATTCTTATATCCAGTCCAATATCCAAAAGTTGCATTCTACACCGGGACACCCTCAGTTCAATAGCCAGACTAAGATGACCAATAAAACTCTTCTTGACGAACTAAAGAAAAGGTTGGATGATGTCACATGGAACTTGATCAATGCGCTACAAATTGTACTCTGGGCTTATAAGACAACACCGAGGATAGCTACCGACGAAACCCCTTACATATTAGCATTTGGGATCAAGGATGTGGTCCCCATAAAGATTGGCCTGGCCAGTCATAGGGTACTCAATTTTAACTCCCCCAAAAGCGACCTTGTATGAAGACTGGACTTAGACTTGATTGAGGAAGTTAGAGAAAATGCGACGTTACGTGTTTCAGCCTATCAGAAACAAAGTACTCGGTTCTATAACAGTGGGGTTAAGCCAAGCATCTTACAGAGAGAGAATATGTTTTAAAGAAATTACTCCAAAAAATAAATAAATTGGAGGCTAATTGGCATGGTCCGTATCGTATTTTTGTTATTGTCTGACCATATACTTATCATCTAGAAACCTTGGAAGGAGAACAATTCAAGAACCTATAAAATGTCGAGCACCCGAGGAAGTACTATCAGTAATCATAGGAATGTAAAATTTTAATATTTATTAAACTTATCATTTTTCAACTTTAATAAAGAACATCCGATTCATCAGAAAATTGATTTCCTTTCCATGTTTTATTTTCATTTTTTTCGAGAGTGGGAAATGAAAAATCTCAAAATCAAACAGCAAAGACAACAAAAAATAAGCTAATGATGGACTAACAACATATTAGTTCTAAAAATTCAACCAAAAATTCAAAAAACTTTATGTATAAATTTGTCTTTGACAAGTCATGAAACAAGAAGTTCCAAACCTAAAACCTCGTGTATGACTCCTTAACGTCAAGAACAAGAAGTTTTACCAAACCAAATTAAGAAAAAATCCTAAAACATTTGTTCGCCACTGGTAACTAATGTAAACACTTGGTCAAAATTACAAGATTCATTTAAATACTATAAACACATTAGTAGAACCTAAGACTGGTAAATTTATGTTCGTCTGAACTGGTAACTAATAAGGCAAATTAGTCGGTTAAGTGTCGACTACCTAATCATAAGACCAAACTACTGGTAGGCCACAATCAAGTAATGGAACAATTCAAGTTTCATTCAATACAAAGTTTTTATTCGAACTTATCATTATCCTTGGATTATTACAAGAGAATGTTTTTCAAAACAGTTTATTATAAGAAAATAACAAAAACTTCTTATTCCGTGGGACATTTCCTAAGTGCCTTCTCCATCCCTACATGAGGAACATCTAATGCTAAAGGGAGAACAGTTAACCCCAATTCTCTAAGTTTAGTTTTTGCTGGATCTAGGTTTATCTACCAAGTGCAAAGATCGGCTTTGTACATCATCTCCTTGAAGTCCATAATCTCCTAAGTACTTTACAACTAGATAAATGAGGATGACGTCAGTAGGAATCCATTTAGTATCCAGCTTAAATGGAGGAGTAGGTTATTCCAAGCATCCTGAACCATGCCAATACCACAAAATATTCTCCCTCGGCACCTTCATTACTGTGAGAGCATTGATCCATCCTAACTTGTAACCCTCTCTTTGGGCTTGTTATAACTCTTCACCTATGTGTGTTAACGCTTCGTCATAATTATTCATCCAAAGGGTGTGTGGCTGCTTATGAAAATGATAGGTGATATGGTAAACTTTCTCATTCAATCTTTTAATAGTGGAAGATTAGTTGTTTATCAGAATGGCCTGCTCGACCAAAGTCTTTTCTATTCTATCTTCTTCAACAGGCGGATAAAGGACAATGACTTGCCTAGATGAATGACCACCCTTTGACTTTTTTTACCTCTTTATCTCCTCCATCAACTGAGCATTATCCTGCTCCAGGAATGATGTGACCCACTTTGGTCGGCATTAGCAGACTTATTTAAACCCTCAAGTTCATACCTCAGCATATCATCTCCATGTTCTATCATATCAGCTACCTCTCGAGCACTTATTACCTCTGACTTCAGTACAAATTCCATTTTAGCAAACGTCGAGGAGATATCCTGTAGTTCTTATGAAAATCATTGTCACTACTGAGCAGGGAAAATTTCTTTTCAGCATCAGCTGACATACTAGCAAATGCTTCTTTATGATCTCTCTTCATTTGAAGTATTATTTCATAATATAAAGCATTGGTTGCCACTGCTTAACTAAAAAAATTGTGGGAATAGATATATGATTCTTTAACTTGATTATATACACCTACGTTGAGAAATTATTCCAATTCCTCTTCATTAAGTTCTTTATAACTTGCCCCAAATAATTAAACACTCCTCTTACAGAGTTTTCTTTCGATAGCCAGTAAAACAGCCTTCCTGGAGTTAAACTGAGAGGAATATAACATAGCATAAGTATGTAAAGTTCAAGAGAATATTTCATAATGGGCAATAGTGCTACTAGAAGGAAAAGGCAATTTTATTAGAACTGTAAAGGAGAGCTATAAGTAGAAATTATTCAGATTACAAAAAAAATAAAAAATACAAGCCAAACCCCATAGAAAGAACCCTAAATATCTACACCTTCTCTTTATCCTGAGTGACTTCATCCTTAGGACGAGCATTTATTAGGTCACTAAAGATTCAACCATCCCTTCTTCATCATTTACCTCATCTTCGATCACTAGAGGAGTGCTAGGGTTATGTTGAAGGAAGAGCTCAGAGTCCAAGGCAGTGTTGACCTAGGTCAGGGCAACATTTCATCCTTTTTTGAAGGAGGATTTCTTCAAATACTCCACTTGTACAATCGCATTGGAAAATGCTTTATCCCATCCTTGGGTGTAAGCACCTTCCTTCTCGTTCTTTGCCTTGGAATTATGCTCCTGAATTTTATTATTGGCATCATCGGTTATATTTTTCTCATCCTGAGTAGCCTTCTCGATTTTCTCATCCTTCTTAACCACGTCACTGGGAAACTTCTCGGAGTTGTTCTCACCGTCCTCCATCTTTTTTTAAAGTATCTTTCCATTTTTTCTTATCTCCCTCATGGTCTCTCTTCATAGCATCCAGAGACTCTTTCAGGACATGGAAGGCAGCCTCAATATCCATAGATAACTCCCTCAATTGGTCATCCCTCCTTAACAGTTGATCATAATCAACTAAAAACTGCAAAGTCTAAAAAAATTATTGAAGTCAGTAAATGAATAGCAAGGATACATATAGATAAAAGGGAATAGTAAAAGAAGTGGTTACCAAATCCAAGTTATGATTGGACCTCTCTAAAAACCTAGTCCTAGAGAGGGAAGTAATAACAGCTTCATCAGTAGGAAGGACTCCTGAACCGATCAACCCTCAAGCAAGGATAATGTTCACTGCCACATAAAGGGCATCACCATGACCTTAGTCGATTTGGTCCTTCCCTGATAAGTCTAAATGAGCAACAAGACCTTTCTTCATCCTCTTGAACTAAGGCTCTCGAGTTTTTATTTCATCATGCTCCACTGATACAGAGTGTTTGGAACCCCCAACATTAGTTTTTCTCTTCTCGGCAAGAGGAGGAGGAGGAGACTTGAATCCAGCAAGAAGGTTTGGGATCTTTCGCTTTACCATTTTTGGAGATGGATTTCTGGTCAGCACAAGGTTAACATTCAGAGACTCAAACGAGGAAGATGTACCTCTAATAGAAAAACCTCCTTCCACTTAAGGAGGGAATTCTAAGTCAGTAGCAGAGGAGGACAAGGTTAAGTCCTCTTAATCAATGGGGGCTAGAGGAATGTCTTCAGTCGTTCGAGCAAAAAAAGAGGTTATGGAACATTGGGAATTTAAGTAGAATTGACATCGATCGAGGGTGGATTTTTCCAATTCTCTATTGAATGGACCAAACAATTTTTAAGTCAGTAAAATTGACTTCAAATGGGTGCGGGATATCTTTTTTTCTCTTCTCTGCCAAACATAAAGATACAAATTTTTGATTACTAACAAGATGAGCTAAAAAATAAGTAAAAAAAATATACAAGAATAAAAAATGTGTTGACCTATGCCCTGTCCTTCCGAGGGTGACGAGGCCCATTGTATTCCTCGCCCTCAAGAAGAGGGGTAAACTGTTAATCCATAATCCTAAAAATCCCTATTGGAATCAGGTAAATTTACTACTAGAGCCTTGTTTGAGTATCCGGTCTTAAAATAATAAATATTTTCGATTATGGTCCCCTAACTGTAGCAATACATCAATTTTATTATTCCTATGTGGGTTTCAACCTGCTCATTAATACGATTGACCCGATTCACTACCCTCCATGTATTGAGTGACACTTGGGCTGGAACCACATAAAAATATTGGTAGGACTCAAGGAATAAATTATTGGGTTAGAAAGTAACTCCACACTCTACAATAAATATACTAGGGAGCTAATAACCCTCTTATAATGAACACATGTCACAAGGACCTGTCACCAACTCTGTTTTTACCCAATCAGGGATCTTATGTTTTATTCTAAAGGTTTCCAAAGATTTCTCATCTATGGTATACAACATCATGACAAAGAAGAAATGAAAATACATGGAAAAAAGAGTTCTTACAGTAAAAGTAAGACACAAAAGTAGTTCTCTCACAAATGGCGGAGTAAAAGCTCAAGAGTGAAGGGATGAGTTTGAAATTTAAGGAGAGAAGAAATTAAAAAGGAAATAACGCTTTATGGGATTCGTGACATCTCTTGGGTTATGAAATTTGAAATGATTAAATGTATCACCTCTTCAGGTTTCGACGGCGTCTCGGTTCCACGGAAATCAAAATGACCAGCTACCCCTAGACGGTTCCCTAGTTTCCCATTATTTATAAAATTTAACTGCCTTAATATGATAGTCTAGATTTACAACTCCCAGAGATCGATTGCTGACCAGGCACTTACAAATTATTGATCAACTCCTGATAAATAATACTATATCCTTCCACTCACTATATCAGTCCAATCAAGAATGAAATATTGGGGGATTTTGTTTTAGCCTTAAATAATAAGACCATCTGGACCAATAAAATGGTGACATCTATCATCATGCTCAATGAATCCACAAAAAATAAACAAATATGGTCGGCTTAATTATCTCATTGGTCGGCTAGCTAGACAACCACCCCCAAGAATGTGAATAGTCAGTAATATGAACAGACGCATGTAGGACTCTCAACAGTTATGATGCACATGCAAGCTGTAAATACCTAATGTATAAGGGTATTCCATCTATTTAACTTCTAACTACTATAACTAAGTCACGGACTCTCACAGATAAAGGCAACTGAAAATACTTTATCCAAATCCTAAAGATCTCTTGAGAGGATTGTACTAAATCCTAAAATATAGTGGCATTGTACCCATGGATGTAGGCACCTTATTAGATTGAACCACGTAAACCCTTGTGTCCCTATCTTTGTCTCTTATCTCTATCTATCTTACTTTTTTCTTACTGACACTAACACCCGAATTTTGTTCGAGGCACTAAAGGCCAAAGACAAGGCCTACGACCAAGGATTCGTGAACACCTTTGGACAAGCTAAAAAGAAGTTGGCTTACATTCGTAAGTCTAAATTTAAGAAGGTATGGGATTCATCCTTGGTTAAGACTGAGATTCCCCCTAAGGCTGAGCATTCTGAGGAGCATGATAAAGGTTCCCCACCAAAGGATGAGAAAGAGGGCGAGGCTTCAGGGAGGTTAGGCGAAGGATGGAGTCGATTAAGTGATGGAGAATGATGACCAAGGTAAGGTTCCATCCAATCAAGATTAGATTAAGGATGAAGAAAGCCAATCTATTTAGGTTTAGCTTAAGTTTTTGTATTTTATGTATTTTCCCATCTTTCAACAAATATGTTACAAGGGCACGCCCTACCATTTTTTACTTTTTAATAGAAGATTTAATTTTTTCCTTACCATGATTTGTCCAACTGTTGATTACTTCTAAATGATCTACTTTCTCTTTACGTGTCTGAATGCCTTTATTCTTATCTGTGTACCTTGATGATAACTCGTATGTGGTTCCAATACTTAAATAGAGTGAAGATGTCGATTCAACACTTGGTCAGGGAGCTGCTAGTCGAGCTCATAGAGCCTTTGTTACTCCTCGACAAGCACTTCATAGAATGATAAGTGCTTGTGATGAATAAATTCATTTAGTTGTTGGTCTATGGATCAAAGTTAAGGAGATCAGCGATATCGATGAGCTATTACAAAATGAGAATAGTTCCTCGATGGAGAATCTTAGCAAGGATAAGGAGGAATTCTAAAAAACCAAGGTGATAACAAGGCATGAATCATGAAATAGTAAAGTTGAAGTACCTCTTCAGAAACGGTCATCATACAGTTTGGGCTGCTGGTCATGATGAGGGTTTGATGGATGTTCCCCTTCATCTGGACGAATCTAAGGACGTAAAATACAAGAATGGTTGGCTTAATGTTCTAGAAGTTATGAAGGTACCCAAGGAATCTGATCTTAGGTACTGGTACCAAGTGAAATGACATGTTGATATCCATCCCCCTTTCGAGAATCATAAGGTCTAGTTTCAATCCAACTGATGAAGAGATACCTATTATCTCATGATATTGATGATGAGTTCCAGCTCAGTACAGATGATAAACGAAGAGTTAAGGTCGCCGAACTGAAAACTCACCAGAGATTACGTCTATCTTTTTCATGTTTAATTGAATTTACCATGTAATTTAATCAATATGGTCTTTTTGTAAAATAAGATCCTCTTGAATGGAATTATAAGTTAACTCTCATATTTGGCACTTTCCCATTTTTATGTTGAGCATGTGTTTATCATTTGTCTTACCTTTTATAAAGTGTTGTCACACAATTTTAGACCTATGGCTATGCTCCTGGTCTCAGGGTTGTCCACCCGTTCAAGATTTTAGCCGCCTTCAGTCATAACACTTAGTGCCTAGGGATCCCTCTCAGGTGTTCTTCTTGCATAGGAAAATCTTGATATTTTTATATTTGTAAGCAACAAAAATATCTAACCATGAGTTTTTATTACATTTAATATCATTAAAGGATACATAATGACGACCAGAGTTTGATCAGGTATGTGAACTAACGACCATAACTTGATCGAGTAAATTTTGGTGAATTAATAGAAATCATTGATATAATGATAACTCATAAATAAACAGAGTTGGTCTGCCATTTGGAATAATAAAAAAGTTGATTGCATTAACTTAACTATAAATCATCCGATAATTAAAAAATTTAAATTTAAACAAAGCTAATAATAAAATCTCCTAAGATTGGTCGCATTCCAAGACTTAGGAATCTCCCTTCCCCTATTGTTTCTAAATGGTAGGCTCATTGGAGGTCATCTCTGATAACTTTAAAAGGTCCCTCCCAGTTGGGACCTAACTTTCCATCTGATGGTTTCTTCATGCTGCCAATCACAAGCCTGAAGACATATTCTTAGAGCTATAGCGTTCTCGAATTGACACCTTTATTATACTGCTTGGCCAATTGTTGTTGGTAAGAAGCCAGTTTTATCAAAGCTTATTCTCTTTGTTCTATGTCTAAGTCGAACTCGGTCCTTATAATCTCTTTATTGGGGTTAAGATTGATGACGGTGGTCTTTATGATCATCAACTCAGTTTCCAAGGGGATTGGGGCTTCTATTACATAAGCTAAGGTGAATGGCATTTCCCCCATTGACCTCCTGGGTCTGGTACGAAATTATCAAATGGCGTGGGGAGCTCTTCCACCCAAGCACCTTTTGCCTTCTCCAACACTTTCTTTATTCTGTTAAGCAATATTTTGTTGGAGGCCTCAGCCTGCTCACAGCTCTGGAACCGAACTGACGTAGTTCTTGATATTGTGGTTATTGCAAAAGTCATGGAATGGTCTTCTTTCAAATTGTGTTCCATTATTAATGATGATTTCTCTTAGAATGTTAAAATAGGTCACGATGTTTCTCTAGATAAATCTTATCATATCAATGTACTTGATGTTTTTCAAAGTTTTAGCTTTTATCCACTTGGTGAAATAGTCTATTCCGACCAGGAAATACTTTTGATTTATTGGTGCTGTAGGTAGGGGATCCTGTTGGGGTTTATTCTTAAAACCATGTATGACGGCTACTTTTATGTAAAGATGTTTTAATTCATTTTTAAATAAGAATCATGGTTACAAGAATAACTTATATTTAGTTTAAATAGAGAATATACGCCTCAGTCAATAGAGCTTAGTAGGAATTCTTGTTATGCAACTTCGGGTTGATCACAATGAGCTTAGAATTCTAGTTCGAGCACTCTTTAAACATTCACAACCTAGATAGGGAGTTGACACCCCATTGAAATAGTTGTGATGCAATCCTATTAGTTCATCTCAAACTACGAGAACCAGTTTGAAGGTTCGAGAACTTGTTTGATAGTTCAATAGAGGATTGTGATCGGCATATCCCAAGAATATATTGAACAAGGCCACCCGTAAAATTTGAGTCTAAGATTTGTCTTAATTAAACTTGAGAATCACACACCATTTGTAAAGAGTTATTAGATTCTTAGTCCCAAGAATTATGAGGATTAGAATGCTTGCACAAATATCACCTTGATTACTATGTGTGCGATATGATTTATATCAAGTCAAATGATCTCAGCATATTGGGTGATAGTTGTGTAAGTAGGTCTGAGATCATAATTCGGAGGAACTCACGTATAGGGGAACGTGGATTGTGATACCCCTTGATAGACTTATATGTTTTCCACAAAGTAAAACTCGGACGGTGGATTATTTTATAATCCTGGTGGATTAGAAAATAAGTTAAGTCTTAGACTCAAGAAATTGATTAGATGTTGGTTAAAATCGATTAACAATAAATTGATTTGACCAAGCGAGTACTAGAGTCTTAACGTGGGGAATCATATTGTGTATTCTAATCAGCTTTGCAAACAAGACGTCATTATATCTCAGTACTTTCTTAAAAATTAGAGTGCATTCTTGATTATTAGTGGAGTTAATTCATGATTAAATAAAGAAAAGAAATAATTGCAGTAATGTAATTGGAATTTTTGAGTAGCTATTTGGAGCTAATTTAAATATTTGTCTCAGGTTCCTAGTTTAGCCCATATACCTAAGTAGTTAGGCCCAGACTCTTAAGAAAACCCGTTTGGCCCAAGCCCACCTTTTCTACTTGTATATAAAGGTGTGAGAAAGGGTTTTTATATTTATTTTATGGTTCATTAGCATTTGAGAGGGGTGAGAGAAAACACTATTCACATTTTTGTGAAGAGGCCTAGAGGGATACTTCGTAAGAAAGGGTTTTCATCTGAAAAGGTGCCCACACACCTATCTAGTTTTAGGGAGGATAATACACTAGAAGATCCCAGCTTTACAGAAGGTTAAGAAAGGTTTTCGGATACCTCAGATGGGTAGCATCATCATGTTTTTCATCAAATAATTTCTCCTCATACAAATTACAACAAGATTCGTTATGGTATGAATTCTTAAAACCCTAGATTTAATATTTAAACCTAGTTCTTGTTTTTCTTTCAGTGCATGATTAATAAAATATCTTTAGGGACGAAATCTTTTCACATTCAAATATCAATCCCAAGTTATTTTTCCCAATAATTGGTATCATAGCCATGGTTGAGATTGATTTTGTAATGAAAACAACTATGTTGTCCAATAAGAAACCCTAGTTTTGGCATGTTATATGATTATACATATTTGTGTATGGTGTCGTACTAACATGGTTTTGGAGATATTCTAAGTTTATAACCCTTCCATCATGGTCACACATATTTATTTTATGCGATTGGATCCTACGGTGGTTTATCCATACTTAATTTTGCTCCTAGATTCGATATGGTTGTAATAATTATGTTTTTATAATTATTTTAATATCGATGTACTTGGAGGTGTTGGAAGAGGGTTATAATGTTTATTTATACTTAAAATCATGTATTTATTTATGGTTGGGTGTTGGTCTAAGTTTCATGATGAATTGGAGGAGTTATGTAGGTTTTTTCCATGCAAATGAGAGGAAGAAGAAGATCATATCCCAGAAATTCAAAATATTCTTTTGTCCATTGTCGATGATCGAACTATTGGAATTTATTTAAATATATTCTTAATGAAGTCAAAATGAAGGTGTCCAATGAAAATCATCTTTATTGGACGTCGTGAAGATCGTATTCTTTGATGATGAAGTTATGGGCGATGTCGTCAGTAGAAGATGATTAGACTATCGAAATTCATTGATTTTTGGATATGTTCTTTTTAGAGTCGATAGAAAGTTGTGAACCAAAAATCAACTCAACTGGACATCGTTAAGGTTGCCTGCATTTGCTTTTGATGATGTCTTCTTCGATTTGGACTCTTTCCCAAATGGAAGTCTTCTTTAACACGAATTCTTTTACATGGAGAGTTTCAATTCAAGTTGGGTTCTTGCATAAAATGAAGTTTACTTCACCAAGGATTCTTTTTCTTAAAGAGTTTTACTTCATGTAAAGTTTTAGGCTATTATGGAAACGACTTTTATGCCGTTTAATTTTTCTCCATTTATTTATTTATTTGCTTCGATGTTTCATTATTGTATTATGTTGTATAATTCGTGTGTTAATTAATTAGACTAATTAGGAACACGTGTTTTATGGACAACAAGGATTTTTTATTTCGAGATTAGCCAAGATCACCCATTTGCTTCGATAATTTGTGTTTAGATCGAGCTAATTGAATTTAAAGATATGAATTTAAATTGAGATCTCCAAAATTATTGTTTTGAAAAATTGAAATTATATATATATATATATATATATATATATATATATATATATATATATATATATTTAAGAAAATTAAATTTTGAGATTGGGTGATTTAATTTATACAAGTAAATTGGAAATTAATAATTATTCAAATTCGGGCATTTAGAATTGAATGTCTAGTTTTTAAAAACCCTCAAGTTTTAAAATACTAAGTGGGAGAGGAATTTCAACGCAAACCCCACAGTCTCCTTCAATAATTTATAGACTTCCGATATTATATAAGGTCTCTAAAGAGGAATACTAATTATTGTGGTGGTCGATACAAGTTTTCTAATGGGAAATTTTGAATTCATTACTCATGTGGGCGCCCTCCTAACGGAGGAGTCTATGTGGTATTGGATTATCTTAAATTAGTTGGTGCTATACACTTAGATAGGATTTTTTATATCCTCTCAAGAGAGTCATGGTGATTAGGATTGGGACCAATGTGATGCCTCGCCCCTTTGAATAATGGGTGATCAGTCGTTTACTAAAATAAAATAGGAATCTCATTTGGTTCATTCCTATCATCACTGTCGAAAAAATTTTAATTACTAACCCTAAGGCATGGTGTCAAATTTTAAAACTTATTAACTTGTTTACACAAAATTCTCATTTACATAAACAACCATGCAAATAATAAAACCCACACTCACTGGCATAAATTAATTAACCGATAACTCTCGGTAAGAATCATAATACAATAATTTAACGAACTGAAAAGAAAGCATATGAATAAAATAAATACTAACAACTAGGAGACATGCCCCGAATAACTCTGAAATATCTCTTATCTAGATTTCAAGGATAAAAGCGTTTAATCAATCCCTACAGGCATCCACAATTACTGCAGCGTCATATGACTAGAATGATGGTTAAGTCAGGCGTCCCTGTGGCTGAGCAGCTAAAAACCTTAAAGATATATTGATACGGTTAAGAACACAAAACCTTTTAAAAATATTTTTCAAGTGTTTAAAATACATTAATAAATATATTTTGCAAACTTTCATATTTAAATCGGTGTCACACTCCCATAAGATTCCCCTTACCCCTCATTTATAGTGCGCACCTAATGCATGTATTTTAAACAACCTATTTATACTACCCACTCTAACTAGTCTTAACGCTAATCTTAGTCTCATACGTTATCCTATATCACGTGAATTTTATATAATTATCTTTCACATCCGGCCTGTTTGGTTCTCTATTCTAAAAACTCGATTTAAACGTTGTTTTTAAATGCAGTTTTAAAATTCAGTTTTTTGTGTTTATAATTATTGGTGTGCGTTTGGTAAACTTATTTTTAAATACAGTTTTTTGAAAATTTGACAAAATTGGCAAACATGTATATTTATATTATACATTTATGTGTATATATATAAACACATATATAAGACTTTCATACACACATGATACATGAATGTATACATACATACATACATACATACATACATACATACATACATACATACATACATACATACATACATACATACATACATACATACATCATAAATTATATACATGTACATTTAATATCATGTATTTTTATGTATATTTAACGATGTATGTTGGGGAGTTTAACTATACACACACACCATAAATTATACATATGTACATAATGTACACATATATACATACATGCATATATACATACGTACGTACGTACATACATACATACATACATACATACGTAAATACATCATAAATTATATATATATATATATATGTGTGTGTGTGTGTGTGTGTGTGTGTGTGTGTCTATATAATGATATTGCATGCATACTTCACAATAAAATTATATACATACATGAATTGATAATATTTTTTAATACCTATATAGTATATGTATATTTTATATTATTTAATACATGTAAATACATTTATAAAACTATATATAAGTATCACGTATCTATTCATATTATTATTTAACATATGGATCTTAGTATATTGTATAATTTAATAATATAAATATACGTAATTTTGTGTACGTGTACATATATATTTTTTATTTATAAGAATTGCACATATATTAATGTATGATGTATGTATATTATATATTAAGGTATAAATGCATTAAAATATTAAGAATGAATAATTCTTAGTTGAAAAATAAAAACATAAGTTATAAAACACCATTTTGCTGTTTTCTGAAAAACTTGATTATAATAGAGAAATATTATAATTTAGTGTTTAAAAACAGATTGTCAAACGCAATTTTTTATCATAATTGTATTTAAATACAGAAAACAGAATTATAGTTGCAAACCAAACAGGCCTTAACAATTATAATTCTCAATTATAATTAAATCAATTTATTTCAGATAACTTTCACTTATTATTAATTCAATATTCACACTTTAATGTCATATGTCCGTATACAAATTTTTCTTCACAATAATATACCTATTTTTCATATCACAATAAGTATACATGCATATATATCACTCACTATATATGTATAACCGCAATCCCTGAGAGTAATAACTCATTGGATGTGAATATCTAGTATGCTAACAAGCTCCAGGGCATACACACATCATCCTGGGCAACTGAATCAGAACACACCACCGAATCCAAATCGTACACGTAATTGAAGGCAGTCATAGTCTTAAGTCAATGGATCATAACCATACCGCATTACTCCACTTGGACTCCAACCTTACATAGGGAGAGCATGCATAGACCTATGACCCTCGGGACCTTACTACACTTACTGGGACCTTACTACACTTATTGGGATTCGCCAAGAGAGATCGCCCATAGCGCGCGACCTCCACCGATAGCATCTCCACTAGAGTGGTATGTTTAATATATATACTGTCTCTATATCCGCATATATATAAAATAAAATCGGCTAGCCGTGCATCTCACTCATAGCACTAGCCTAACTTTTTCAAGTCTAAATATGACTCCCAAGTTTATAAGTAGTCATTTACTTATTTATATATCATGATTATAATTTACTCTAGACACTAAGCATATCTCAATTCATCCCGTATCCCAATTCCACCTGAAATTCCCATTCGAATCCATTAACAAATTTTCGAGTGTCGTTCATCCTAATCACTCCTAAATCCATACCCCAATTTTATACCGACTATTCCAAGGTATTTAATAATATCTTTAATTATTTTCTATAAGTCTCAATCATATCTATGGACATCCCTACATAACCCAGAACCAACCCGAACAAAAAAACCATGTAAATAACTAACCCTAGCCAAGCATGGCAGTCGAATAGAGTCAAATTCACAATTATAGGCCTGTCATAAAAACAAAAAAAAATAGATCAAAAAGTATCCAAAGTGTAAGGACACAAATTTCCAATTGAGTCCATATATAGTTTTGGCTCAATTCCGGACAAAAACATTTATTCATAGGATAGTATGTAAATTGTAATATTCTCAAGCCTATGAAGTGTTTGTTGAAGACGTAGCAGCAAACAGTATAAAGCTTCATCAAATGTGCCGGTTTGCGTGCCTCGTTTCTACGTCATCAACCATAGTTCCATGCTCCCAAGGTATGAATACAATTCTATATATATAGGAGCTTGGAACAAACTTTATTGGGTGTTAGGTTTATAAAAACTGCGTTTTGTTTTAAGAAAGAATTAATTAAAACTTTAAATAAATGTTTATAAAGTTTTCTGGGCTAAAATCGAATTTTCCAAACTTTCTGGTTTTTTGTTCGATAGAGTCGTTCGAACGAGATTGTCGTTCGAACGAGATTGTCGTTCGAACGAACCTGCCAACGAGTTCCTACTGGTCCGTCGTTCGAAACGTCGTTCGAACGAGATTGTTCATTCTAACGAGATTTCCAATGAGATTCTAAAGAAGTCCATACTGGTGCGTCGTTAGAAGTCACGTTCGAACTAGAGTTCGTTCGAACGAAATGTCGTTCGAACGAACTGCTAGGCGGGAACAATTTTTGGCAGTTTTTGGCAGTTTTGCACCCACTTTCCCAGTATGTTTGTAACCAACATTTTCAGATTTTAATAGGGATGGGAATCACTTTTGTTAATTGATCTTTTTCATATCATACAAACTCTAAGAGAGTGTTTTGAGAGCAAAAACAAAAAGAGAAAAAGATCATGTTTTGAGTGCAAATTTTCAAAGAGAAATTCATATACCACTCTAGTGTTTACACTCAATTATTGATTATCCGAGTTCTTATATACATATCAAATTGCTTGGAGTTTGGCACCGGTTTTTCTCTACCGAATTCAAGAAGAGAAGTTTTGGTTTGCTTCTACATCCATCAAAGAAGAAGACGTTTGTTGTGATTCTACCCACTTGGAGAAAGGCTCCTTGCTCGGGTGACGGTGACCATAGAACGCCCTATCGGTGGATTTCGAGACCGCGGTGGTGTTCCGAGGTTATCCGCTAGGAAGAGGTGTCTACAAGAAGAAGCGTCGAGGGTTGAGAGGGATCGAGTCAGTCGTTGTAAGTCTATCTATTTTGTACTTGTAATTCCGTATCTAGTGGATTTGTGGCTAGGGCCGTCCGAGGTTTTTTCCCGTCTTGGGTTTTTCCTCGTACATCGCGGCGTAGTGTGATATTGTTTATTTTATCTTGCATCATAATTTTGAACGCATGCTTAGGATAATTCAAGATAAAATTTGGTTTAATTATCACACTAAATATATTTTGGACTTAAATTGTATTTTGGGTAAAGTTTACTTAATTCAAGTCATTTGCTAAAATTTGGTTTCGCCTAATTTGCTAATATGGATAAATATGATTTAGGCAAATTCTAGGACTTGGATTAATTAATCGGTTTAAGTGATTACATTAATTGTTTAATTTTATTGAACCATCTCCCTAACGCTTCCGCATTTAAAAGGAAATTATAAACTGTGATTTTAATTGAAGAAAATCACAATCTGGGGTTCCAGCGTTTTTACAAATTATCAATCCGACTTCAGATTTGGATACTACACAAAAAATTGAGTCAGGTAGGCTTTTTGATTTTTTTCTCAAATATCTACCAAAAGCACTCAAAAAGAAGATCTAAAACTCTCCAAAGTGACTCTTCTCATTCCTCTCGTTTTTGGCTCTTTGAGTTTTACTTTTCGGCCTCTTTATTTTCTCTTCTTACACTTAAAATCATTCCTAACTTAACTTATCATCAATATACATGTTTTCACATATCAATTGATCCAATAAATCATCTACAACATGGGATCCAACATCAACTATCTAGGATTGATCCACTTTAATGCTAATACCCCCTTTTCACCATTTGTTCAGATTTATAATTTTAAGATCACATCAATTCATCATAATTCAATTTCATATTTCTCATCAAAATTTCACTTTTTATATGAACTAAATTCAGATTTCATATGAGATAAATAATTACTTTTATTTTTATCGATTCATCCCCAAAAATTTCATTTTTGTCATGTGAATATCATCTAAAAGATCATATTTATTTTTCACCAATCATTATATGAAGTAAAACACAACATATAATATCAAAGAAAGTTAAACACTTGTCTTAAAATGTGAGAAGATCCTGAATCCTTTATTGTGTGATGATACTAGCCCATAAATCCCTTAAAATTCCTCCCAACTCTTGCCTTTCTTGATTTTCCTTCACATTTCTCTCTTCTCTCAAGCTTAAACGATTTAGAATGATCCATTGGCTACCTCACTCATCTAAAATTCCTTGATATACACATAATCCCATTTTTAGGTTAAGTTAAAATATTAAAATGACCCGAATACCCCCATACGGGTCCCGTATAACTTAAAAATTCCTCAGAACCCGATTATAACCCCTGGGTACCTAATTATGACTATCTCAACCCATTTTGGATCATACGTGCACTCGAAATTAGCATCCGAGTCACCTGTCATGAATTTACCACCTTATTCCCAACATGACCCCATGCGCGTGTCCCAAATTAAATCCTGTCAACCCGTCACTTTTACCCACATATGACGTAATATAAAATAATACGATTTCATCTAATTATCACACAAGTAAATATAATAACACATAGTATTAATCCAATATTTGCTAATTAATATTTATTTAATTTACTTTATTTCTCAAATTGATTAAATTACGTGTAATTCAAATATTCCCAAATATACGGGGTGTTACAACCAAATATCGTCGGTTATTCACTATGTTGGACAGATGATCATGAACTGTCCGGATAACATAATGAATGATGAAAGTTTTTCTAGTTCAAGGTGTAGTGATTTACGCTCCCGGCGAGAAATTTCACCTTATAAGGGAACTAAGATGTCCAACGAATTAATTTTAAATTAGCGGTTGAGGGAAGCCACTTAAAATATAATTGAATTACTTCTCGTGTTTAATTATAAATTAATTTTTTCAACTTTATATTTCTAGGATTTCAAATATGAAATCATTTTGTTCTCAATGTTTAAGTCTTACATTATTGATTGGAATAAGTTTCAAGAACTGTCAATGTAATTGGAGATGGTAATGGTTTTCCTCTCAAAAGTGAATGCATGATTTCTAGTTCGATCAACAGTAACTTAGTATATTGACTTGAGGACCACAAATCAAGATTTCAACTCGTTGTAAAGATTTCCGGTAACCGGACAATTACTTTAAACTGAGATGTTCCTAGTTATGGGCATTAAGAATAAAGCATTAGTATAAGCAGTAAGGATATCTTTTAGATAATGGTGAGAATATATAATTAATGTAGGAAAATTATTTGTTGTACCTGATTTTACAAATTGATTTAGATTTTATAAATATGTTTTAAACAGATACTCGATTGATTTTACACAAATTAATTTATTAAATTTAAACATCTTTTATCTACTCTGGTACATCGGGAAATAATTTATACATTACAAGGTTTGTCTCACTAGTACTTCTAAATATTGAATTGAATAATTAAATGCACAAGATCATTATAGAGAAAGAAAGCAGGTTTAGACTCTTTAAGACATGATAAGGTTTGTTGTAGCCTAAAAATATTAGCCTTTTTGGACCAATGAATCAATGACACCTGTAAATCTCATTTCCATGTTGTCCAGAAAAAATAACATCTGGTCAACTCAGGTATTTTTAGTGGCACTTTAGCCGAACACATCGAAGAATGTGAACTAACAGGCATAAAAAGACACACGTGGGGAACTTCAACAGTCCTTATATTCATGCACGTGAATAACAACCAACTGCATACTTATGTGTACTTGTGTAAATTCTTCGAGTTATAAAAGCATTCCACCTTTGGGGATTCACGAAACTATGAATACATCATCTCCTTAAGTTAGGAAAGGGGGAGGTTAAATTCTCAACTTGTATGCAAGATATTGGAATAAAACCCAAAATACTATTACCCCGTGGATGTAGGTTCGATTCCTGAGTTGAACCACGTAAAAATCTTTGGTGTCTTTATTTATATTTTCATTTTCTATTTTATTTATGATTATAAATTTGGTCATTGAGAGCTAAGATAAATAATTCAAATTTAGACATCAACAGATTGGAACCGTCTGTGAGAACGATAAGTCATTGTTATTTCCTACTCTTTTTAAACTCGTTTATCATAATTTGGGAACATGGTTAATATCCCCAAAAGTAGTTTGGATAGAGATAATGATTTCAATCCTTGCGTTACTCTTGGTATAAGAGACCTACAGGGAATTTTACTCAACCTTGTTAAGGGACATGAGGCGATACAAGAAATCGTAAGGCAGCTTACCCAAACAATTCAAGCTAAGTCTAATGTTGCTCCATACTCTGGGAGGGAGATGCCACCTCCCCCTCTTAGAAATGATATAAGCATGTTAACATATTCCAGATCTTCGCAAGATTGATCTTGCCATCCAAGAGTAACCTCTTTAGTTAGATCTACAGATTACTACGACAGTCGATCTCTCATTCCAGAATATCCTAGCTCTTTAGAAAGGCTGAGTAAAGTATTTTCTTTTGATCGTCTTGGTCCTCGAGCAACTAGAGGTCATCAAAGGGAGCCATATAGATCACATGATCACTATACCGAGCATCGTGAAGGGTCAATCAGGTCCAAAACTAGCATCTAGGGATCCGTGCATGCTGAGCAGACTTCTCGGGAAGAGAAATTTTCATGAACACACTGTAGGTCTGCTCAGCCAAATCTAAGCCCGAAGATCATTCCAGGAAAGGATCAATACAACAGCTAGAAGACCGCTTGGGGGAGATAGCCAAGACCAAAAATTCCCTACAAAGGAGCTTTGTGAAAGGATCGCCTTTTGCTCTAGTTATCGTGGATTTCCCCACACCGTCCAAATTCAAGCCACATGTGGTCACTCCCAAGTATGATAAAAAAATTGACCTCGTTATTCAATTTGAACAATATCAGGCAATAACTAATATTTATTCAGTTCCAGATGAGATGTGCAACCGAGCATTCTCAAGTACTATCACCGAATTATAATCTTCACCAAGAATAAATCTCTAGCTTTCAGCAGCTCGCCGAGCTATCTATTAAAAACTTTTGCTTTGAATCCAAACCTATCAAGAGGGTAGCTCACTTACTAAGCGTCCATCAGCTACCAAGGGACACCACACATGAGTATATAACTCATTTTCACAATGAAAAGTTAGAAGTGGTAGATAATGAAGAAAAGGCTGTTATCACTGCTTTAATAAATGTATTGCTCCCTAAGAAGTTACACTATGCGCTGGCCAAAGATCCCCTAAAAACTATGACTGAGTTAATGGCTAAAGTTGGAAAAATTATGAATCTCGAGGAAGCTATGACCTCCAAGCAAGCTCCAAGGCCAACCATCCTAAGAATTCTGATAAGAAGTAGCAAAAAGATAAGAAAGCCGATAAACCCAAGAAGTATGAGGAATAAACTCCTCTCACTGTTGGCATACATCACATCCTGGAGGAAATCAAAGGGAGAAAAGAACCTAAATGTCTTGAAAAGTTGAAGTCCCCTGCTAACAGGAGAGATAAGTCCAAGTACTTGTGACACCCCACCCAATTAATTAGCAGGTGATCAGTCCTTTACTAAATTAAAATAGGGTTTCCATTTAGTTCATTCTTAGCATCATTGTCGAAAACCATATTAATTACTAATCACCTATTAGTTAATTAAGCCGGTGCCAAATTTTTATCTTTCATTAAACAGATAAATACATGCGAAATAAGATAAACTAATCCGTACACACAATCACTGTGTCTAAAATAATACTGGATAAATAAATGAAAGACTTGATGAATAAACCATCGGCTATAAATCCCAAATCCAAAATAATAATCCAACCAATAAAATGATTATCCCAATACTAAGTCTGAAATAAAGATTCCTAACCTATGAATAAAGAAATGATGCGTCTACATATGTGCTGCAGCTGCGTGTCCCTAGAATAGATAATCAAGTCTAGCGTCCCTGTGGCTGGACACCTAAAAGGTTTTGAAAATATTTACAGCAAGGGTTAGAACCCAAAATATTTTGAAAATATTTAGCAAGTGATTAAGTTTGCAGTAATTAAAATGCATAAATACTTTTCATATTTAAGCTAGTGTCGCACTCCCTTGAGATCATACTCACCCCTCATCTAAAGTGCAAAACCTAACGCTTTGTTCCTAACCCTCCTAGTTGTAATGCCCCGTCTAACTAGCCTTGTCATGAACACTTCCTGACACACTACTCTAGACTGAGTAATATTACTGTTGATTCATAAGTTATTTTTCGCATTAACTTAATTAATTATTCTTATTATATATTAATGATCCAAATCAGTTGCAATCCTCGAAATGGTTTTCCACAACATTTTAGTTTTCCATAAAAAGTCCTAAATTCCAAATTGGGTTTCCCCGATTTCGCTCCGATTTGATGCGTAACTTAAATTCTCTAATCTGAATTTAAATAATAACAACTACTGGGATCGTACTATTATTCCATTTCCACAGCACTAAACCAAGTTACACGATCAATTAGTCCTCCTATCTACACAATAGGTTCGATTCGTTTTAAACCCGTTTTCGTATGAGAACCCACCCCCAAAAAGAACTTTTGATTTACCACTTACCATGATATTAATCAAAAACGGTAATTTAAATTGAAATCAAGTGAACCATTTGCTTGTACTGATTCGTAGGGTTTGATTTCTTTTGGGGTAGATGATGAATTGACGAAGAACACACTCAATCCTTTTTTTATTTGGTTCCCAAAAGCTCTCAAATTCCTTCCTCTATTCTTCTTTGTAGATGTAGGGCTTTCTATTTGAGTTATAGCTGCCTCTAATCTGATAACTTAGGTTAAATAATGTTAATCCTAAAATTAGGCTAATGGGATAAGCCCAAATTACCTGAACACCCCAGTGTGAGCTCAATTATGCCTAAAATGTCCCGAGACACAATTACTACCCTCGGGTACTCTATTCCGACTATCTCAGCCTATCCAGAATCAACTATGCAATCATAATCGTAATCCGAGTTACTCTATAAAATTCTTCAATTACGACGTCAAACAACGACAATGTGAAGTTTAAAGATAACTCGAATTAATTAAATCCTAATTCACTAAATTAATTAACTCCTCCAAATTAATAAAATACAATATCACCAAAATATAAATTAACTCCTCTAAATTAATAAAATCCGATATCACCAAAGTAATTAAATTCTATGTCCTCGAAATACGGGGTATTACATACTTCCCCCCTGTAAAGGAATTCCGTCCTCGAAATTAAGCTAAGTCTAGTACCCCAAGCCTCAAATATACCCTTATTCACATACTCCTAAGATCGCTACATATATCTCTAACTCTTCTACTCGTGGATTATTTTAAAAATTAAATTAATTAACGAGGGTGCCCATACACCCTATACCCATGCCTATCTGCACAATTGTTACCCAACTCTACTAGCCTTAAATCGTAATATAACTTTCGATTCACAATTATAACTACATATATGTATAATAACCAAGATACCAAACCCATGTCCTAATGAGCAAACATTTCCCCACTTCCAACGTTGTGCTAAGTTTTATGTGTGGGATGTCTCGCAAAGTAAAATCCAAACATGGACCCCCCCCCCCCATACACTGCTACCTAATATTGCTGGTCGTCGAGATCCGTTAGGCCCTGAGTCCATAGTACGTACCCCCAAATTCCCGTCTCTTGACATAAAAGTATACTCGTCCACTCCCATGTTACAAAAGACAACATATAATACGACGCTCATACTATCACTAGTTTTTCCGCGCTAAGACAATAACAAGCTATATCTCTCTGCTCGATAATAAACCAATATACCCTGAAACACATCAGTAAACGTCCCAACTCACCGGGATCAAATATTACAATACAACATATTCTTTTAAGTCTAGTATACAACACACTATAACATATACACACGTATATATAGGCTGGACCCTATTTCAGGTGATACCTAGCAAAAAATAATTCATACCCTGGTGCATCGAACACAAAATCTTACTATAACTATCCACTATAGCACCAAACCGTCGCTAACCAACCGAAACTTAGAAATGGTCTACTCTATTCTCATAACTCTCGAAAGTATTAAACTCATAAATAATGCAAACATCCTCTTAGTGTACACACTCGCTCTCTTGTGGGTAACAGTAAAGAGTTTCGCAACCCCACGATAATTATATATACATAATATGGCTATTACGGCCAACGCAGCCACAAAATCCAACTCACTCGTGAATTCTAGTGATCATAATATTACTTGTGACGCCCCCATGTCCTAAACTCTCCTCATACTCATAGGATAATAAAGATAATTTACCTCCATATTCTAACTGTTTCGCCTGGTCAATGGGTTCCTAATTGAAATCCTCGTGTCTGAACTGACCCATGAATTTTTGTAGTGGTTGTACACCCAGGAACCTCGTCATGTAGTTTCCTCGGTCTCGCCCTGAGGAACTAAATGATGCTGCTGATGCTGAGGGACCTGCTGACCCTGCCTGAATGCACCTCTCTCAGATCGATAACCTCCGGATTTTCATCTCTTAATCGGATTCCCCTGCCGGGAGTTCTCTTCTGCTGCTCTTGTGCCCCACTGGCACTGTTCCCATTTACCTTCTCAGCCTGAATGGATCCACGCATCCTTTTGCTATACCTCATGTGCAAGTATTGATCCTGGAAATGAAGCAGCGCTGCATTGACAACCTTCGTGTATGTCTCTAACTCCGAATTACCCAACAAGTGTTTTCGAATCTTTTAGGAAAGTCCATCCATGAATTTACGCATCCTCTTCTCCTCAGTGTTTACCTCATCTTTCACAAATTTTTCTAAGCGAGTGAACTATTCCTCGTATTCTTCCACGGTCCTATCTCCTTGATAAACATTAAGAAACTGTCACTGCATCTCTGTCTGAATAGCGGAAAGAAAATACTTGCGATCAAGCCGTACCCAAAACTCCTCAATGCTCATCACATCTCTTTCCTCTATGGTGGTCACAGATTCCAACTAGCTTGAATGTTGCCAAGAACTATTTTTGAGTGTCACTGCACTCAATCATATGCACATGGCGCTTCATATCCTTCTTCTAATGACTGCCCACTACCACATCTGAATTATCCTGAAACTCTGACAAGTGACCCTTCTAAAATGCTTATATAGCTCTTTGCCAATCTGACGGACCGGGTGATCCTGAATGTCAGGTGCCACTAACGGTTGTGGCTGATTCTGTGAAAAGTGGATGGTCATGGCAGTCATCGCTGTGTTGACTGCCTGGGCCACAATCTGTGCCACCTGTGCAGTCGTCACCAACCCTGGTGGTGGTTGTGGCTACATGACCACTAGCTCCAGATGAGCCTCTCTCACCTCATCTCTTGCTATTCCTCTGGTCGGTCTACATCTCCTAGGCTGCATCTGAAATTTAAAATGAGATGAATGAGTTCACAGTCAATACCAAATTTAATAGCAGAAGATATCTTCAAACACGTAAAGAAGAGTACAACGGTCCTAATAATAGGGCTCAATATCAAAGGAACTGATATACCCAAGTACAACCTCGGCCCAGGGATACGTACCTCGGCCGAGATAATGACCGAGACATGGGTTGACCCAATGAGGGGTGAGGGCCCACGATGTCATACCTTGGCCACGCCTACCTCGGCCCAGGCCGACACTACTACATAAACCTCTCCAGGGACACTACGCGCATTGTAGGCATCAGCAACATCCTCAAGTACCTAGGAATAGCAACCTCGGCCATCAGTAGGCCGAGGTGGCAAGGAGTCACTGATCATCTTCAACATGGAACCAGAGGTATTAATAATCATTAGCACGCGGCATATCCCTACCTCGGCTGGGGTCGACTCAGCATAATGTCTCGGCTGAGATCAGGCCGAGACTCCACATGACATTACGAATTGAACGGACATCAATCTTTTACAGCTCGGCCTCTCCCAAACCGAGGTCATTCACCAACATGACTGCCGAGCATCTGTTGACATTTGAATAAGGACACCTGGACACAAATCAGTTGTAACAAGATTATTCTCCACATGGGGGACAATATTTCATTATCATTGCTTACATGTGACTAGGACAGGTGGCATTCCCCCATTGGTGAGGATATCACACACATGCTCACTGCATGCATGGGGGGTACATTACACCCCCTAGGCACTATATATAGGGGTCATCCCCTACCTTGCAAAAGGATCTCATTCATGCAACCCTAGCAGAAACCCTGTTAAAATATACAGTAGAGAGAGAGAGCTTGAGGGAATTGTACCCATGGTCATTAGAACCATCTATCAGTGATATTACTCACACACTCACTGTGGACGTAGGCCAGACAGGCTGAACCACCCATATTCCGGTGTTGATCTCCTCATATCCTCACCTCCTTCTCTTCTCTTTTTATAGTTGTATTGCTATTGTTATATACATATAGAGCTTGGAAACACCTTACCTGGTGGTGATGATTCCTAGCATCATCATTTTGGCGCTGTCTGTGGGAATCGAGAGGCTATCTCTTCCTCTTTTTCTGCTTTACCTCACCGGAGACTCTGGTGGTGAACCAGGAACCACCCCTTGTGTGGAGCTGTTTCACCATTGAAAGAGGTCCTTTAAGGTATTAAGCTCACTTGTTGTTCAAGCTCTTTATTATCAACACATGGCACCAGAATTACCACCGCCTCTTCCGCCGCCCGGAGGTGGAGGGGCTAGCTCCAGTCAGGCTCCTCCCCAGTCCGAAATGGCGGAGGTGGCAACAGCTTTGAAATCTTTAGCTGCAACACAACAAGCCATGAAGGAGCAATTTTCCCAGCTCAGCCAAACCATGATGATGAGGCCACCGGGAGTCTCCCCGGACATGATAACTCCGGCGGCAGTTCAACCCCATCCTGATGCTAGGGGACCACCCCAGGCGCCCATGAAGGACCAACCTGCACCCCAGCGGAGGAGGGACGTTGCTGACCCTAGGCGCTTGCGCCTGGGGAGGCAGGGAAACCCTTGCCCAGAGGACAGGTATGATGACCTAGAAGCTGAGGATGCCCCGGAAGATTGCTGGGAGTCGTATGAGGTGTCAGATAACACCGTACGACCCCTTAGGCAGAGCCAAGGATGTGTCGGCAGAAGAAGAGATGAGGCCCAACATAGGGGGTCGGCCTTTGATAGGCAGAGCCAAGAATGTGTCGGCCGTGGAAGAGATGAGGCCCAACAGAGAGGGTCGGCCTTTAACAGGTTGAGCAGAGGGTCGGCCTTCGAGAGGCTGGGCCCAGTCAATGACCTGAGGCAGAGGCTATCGAGGTCAAGGAGCGCGGAAGGCTCTCAAAGAGGGAATAGGCAGGCTCGGCCAGATCAAGGCCGACCTGTGGAGAGAAGAGCCAGGGAGCAGGAAGAAGTCAATAGTCAGCGTGTTGTGGTTGGGGAACCCTCTGTCCATCGTAGGGAGGTGGCAGGGGATAACCTCGGCCTAGCTGAAGAGAGAAGACCCTGGAATGACTCAATCCAACGTCTCGAGGAGAAGATAGGGGACCTCATAAAGAGCAGGGACCCACTACAGAGGGGCTACTCGGAGGGCTCCCCGTTTATAGCTAGGATAGTGGGATTCCCAACCCCAGCTAAGTTCAAGCCTCCTACGATGACGCCTAAGTATGATGGCATCACTAACCCAGTGCACCATATCGAGATGTATCAGTCGGTGGCAGATATTTACTCGATCCCTGATGAGATGAAGTGTAGGACCTTCTCAGGGACCTTGACAGGGGCAGCTCATAGTTGGTTCACCTCTCTTCCAAAGAACTCGATTGAAAACTTTAAGGGCCTAGCAGAGAAGTTCATCCACAACTTCTTCTTTGGGGTAAGACCTCAGAAGAAGACCACCCACCTCTTGTATGTCAAACAGGCTAAGGGTGAAAGCCTAAGGGACTATATAGTAAGATTTAACAAGGAGAAGTTGGAGGTAGAGGATTACGAAGAGAGCATAGCCATGACCTCCCTGATAGGAGGCCTCCAGAAGGGGAAGCTATTGTGGAAGCTGGCGGAAGACCCCCCCCAAGTCTATGGAAGAGCTGTTGTCCACCGCAGGGAAAGTGATGAATGCGGAAGAGGAAATGGCCGCCAAATATGAGGAGGAGAACCGTGGTAGCACTGGGCGGTCCCAGGGTAAGAAAGAGGGGAAGAAGAGGTCAGAAGATGACAAGTTCGCTCATTACACTCCTCTGACTGTGAGCTGTGAGCACATCCTTAATGAGATCAAGACTGACCGGGCTCTGAGGTGGCCAGAAAAATTGAAGGCCCCACCACATAAGAGGAATAAAAACCTCTGGTGTGAGTTCCATCAGGATCACGGACATGTCACAGAAAAATGCTTCGCTCTGAAGGATGAGATCGAGAAGATGCTGAAATCCGGGAAGCTGAGAAAGTATGTGGATGGCAAGGCCCCGAAGGGTGGAAGAGAAGACCCTAGAAAGAGAAGAGATGACAGATGCCACGACGATGTCCCGACTAGAAGGCATGATGATTCAGAGGGTGATGATGGCGATGACCCGGATCTCCCACCTAAGGATGACAACACCCCAGTGAAGAGGGTAGGAATGATCTCCTTTTGTGTTAGCACCATATGTGGGGGATTCACGGGAGGTGGCTCTGAGGTAGCCGATAGGAAGGCTCATGTAGCGGAGGTGAAGTCAGTGGTCAAGACTGAGGTTGTGAATCTGACCTCTTCTGATGCAGTACAGAAGAGAAAGAAGGTAGACATGGACACCCTAGTGGTGGGATTCTCCAGACTTGACTTCAAGGGCATCTTAGCCCCCCATGATGACCCTCTGGTCATCACAACAAGGTTGCTTGGGTGCGATGTAGGGAGAATCCTCATAGATGGGGGAAGCTCAGCAGATGTGATGTTCTGGCCTTGTTTTAAGAGCTTGGGTCTTAGCAGGGCAAGGCTAGTGCCTTACCATCACCCATTGATAGGCTTCAGTGGTGAGAAGGTGCACCCATTGGGCATGTATGAAATGGATATACGGATGGGAGATGAGTGGCCTAAGAGGCTGACTAAGAAGATAAACTTTTTTGTGATGGACGAAAATGTCTTCTCGGCCTACAACCTCATCATCGAAAGAGTGGCCCTCAAAGAGTTTGAAGCCGTGCCGTCAACGGTCCACCAGATGCTAAAATTCCCGACTCCTTATGGGGTAGGGGAAGTGAAAGGGGACCAGACCACGGCGCGGGAGTGTTATTTCAACTCGGCCGAAGAGCGAGAGGCCCATAAGAGAGCAACCGTCACTTACAGCATTGACACACTTGATCCCAGAGATGAAACAAAATTAAAGAAGGGCGAGGCCGCGGAAGAGGTAGAATCCATCGTCCTCAATGAGGACGAGCCGGAAAAACCGTCCAGGTCGGCAAGGCCCTGGAGCAAGGGATCAAGGAAGAGCTGATAAACTTCCTTAGGAGGAGGCAGAGCGTCTTCGCGTGGAGTCATGCAGACATGCCTGGCATCAACCCTGGGATCATGACCCACAAGCTCAACGTGGATGGAGATGCTAGGCCTATTAAACAGAGGCGAAGGATCTACTACAGAGAGAAGTATGAGGTCATCCGGGAAGAGGTGAAGAAGTTGGAAGAGGCCGAGTTCATAAGAGAGGTTACTTATCCAGAGTGGCTCTCAAATGCAGTCATCGTGCCTAAGGCCAATGGAAAGTGGCGGATGTGTGTAGATTTCACAGACCTGAATAGGTCTTGCCCGAAAGACAGCTATCCCTTGCCTAGGATAGACCAGATGGTGGATGCAACAGCAGGGCACGAGCTTATGAGTTTCATGGATGCTTATTCAGGTTATAACCAAATCTTCATGGATGCCGAGGACTCTGAGAAGACAGCCTTCATCACTGACAAGGGGACGTACTGTTACAAGGTGATGCCCTTTGGTTTGAAAAATACGGGTGCGACCTATCAACGTCTTGTCAATAAGATGTTCGAGGAGCAGATAGGTAAGACCATGGAGGTATACGTGGACGATATGCTAACGAAGAGCCTGAAAGCATGTACTCACGTAGCGGACCTTGAGAAGACCTTTGATGTCATGGACTCCTACAGGATGAAGCTCAACCCAGCAAAATGTGTCTTCGGGGTAGGAGCCGGGAAGTTCCTTGGGTTCATCGTTAATCAGAGGGGGATTAAAGCAAACCAGGAAAAAATCAAGGCATTACTCGACATGAAGACTCCTAGGAGTATCAAGGATGTTCAGAGACTCACTGGAAGGGTGGCGGCCCTTAACAGGTTTGTTTCCAGAGCCACGGACAAGTGTCTTCCATTCTTTAAAGTTCTGAGAAAGGCCTTCCAGTGGGATGAAGAGTGTGAAAAAGCCTTTGATCAATTGAAGTTCTACTTGGGGTCTCCCTTGCTGCTGTCCCAGCCTATCGCGGGGGAAAGGTTGTTTGTGTACCTGGCAGTCTCTGAGTCAGCCATTAGCGCGGCCATCGTACGGGAAGAGGATGGGGTTCAGAGACCTGTGTATTTCAATAGTAAGGCCCTTAAAGGGTCTGAACAAAACTATCCCCGCATGGAGAAATTGGCTTATGCCCTGATACACGCCTCAAGGAAGATGAAGCCTTACTTTCAAGCTCACTCCATGACAGTCCTCACCGACTCACCACTGCGGCAGGTCTTGCACAAGCTTGAGAAGTCCGGAAGACTGATGACCTGGGCCATCGAGCTAGGAGAGTATGACCTTACCTACCAGCCCAGGACAGCCATCAAAGGGCAGGCCCTCGCAGACTTTGTCGCCGAGTTCACCTGGAAAGAGGCAGATAGAGGTTCGGAAGAGGCCGAGACAGAGAAAGGCCTGGATGATGGCGAAGAGACAAACCGTAGTGTCTTCCGAAATTCGGAAGAGGCAGCACCAAACGTCTTCCAAGGCCGATAAGAGGTTGTACCAGGAAAAACTCGGAGCAGAGTGGAAGAGAACGAAGAGGATCGATACCTCTTCAAGAAGGGGGTTATGAGGGAAGGGGTCTTCTCATCCGATGCGGACGTGTGGAGCCTCTTCGTTGATGGCTCTTCTTGTGACCATGGAAGCGGCGCGGGGCTAGTACTCTCAGCTCCAGATGGCGCCAACATTGAGTACGCCTTGAGATTCAACTTTAAGGCCTCCAACAACGAGTCTGAGTATGAGGCCATGATAGCAGGTCTCTTGTTGGTAACAACTCTTCGAGTAAAGCGGCTCCTACTCCATAGCGACTCGAGGTTGGTTGTCAATCAAGTGCTGGGGGCATACGAGGCCAAGGATGAAAGGATGGCCAAATACCTAAAGAAAGTAAGAGGGTTGCTAGAGTACTTTGAAGAGGCCAAACTGAAGAGAGTGCCTAGACTGAGCAATAATCACGCTGATGCATTGGCAAGGCTGGCCTCAGCAATGAAGACAGACTTGGGAAGAACCATCCCAATTGAAGTCTTAGGAAAGGCAAGTATCGAGGAGGACGAGGTATGTAACCCTTGTCACAGTGTAAACCTGGGAGACTCATGGATTGACCCGATTGTCAGATACCTAAGAGAGGGGGAGCTACCTGAGTCTAAGATGGAAAGAAAAAAGTTGAGATACAGGGCTGCAAAGTTCTCATTGATAGGAGACGTCTTGTATAAAAAGGGGTTTCTCTTGCCCCTCCTCAGATGTGTGCATCCTGTGGAGGTACCTCGGATCTTACAGGAGGTTCATGAAGGCTCCTGCTCCAGCCACATAGGAGGAAGACCCTTAGCTAAGAGGATCATCACTCAGGGATATTGGTGGCCCACCTTGTCTAGGGATGCTGCCGACCATGTGAAGAGGTGTGACAAATGTCAGAGGTTCGCCACTATCCCTCACCAACCCCATCGACCTATGACATCGATCTCTTCTCCTTGGCCATTTGCGGTATGAGGAATTGACTTGGTAGGACCTTTGCCAAGAGCTGTTAACAACTATAGATTCTTGATAGTTGCCATTGACTACTTTTCAAAATGGGTAGAGGCAGAGCCAATGATAATAATTACGGAGAAGAAGACCTTTCAGTTCATCTGGAAGAACATCATATGTAGGTATGGCCTCCCGAACACGCTCATCTCGGACAACGGGACCCAGTTCAAGAATGCCTCCTTGGAGAAGTATTGCCAAAGTGTGGGGATCAGACAGTTCTTCTCATATCCTGGTCGACCTCAAGCAAATGGCCAGACCGAGGTCACGAAAAGAACCATCTTGGATGGAATCAAGAAGAGGTTAGAAGACGCGAAGGGGAGATGGATAGAAGAGGTCTACGTTGTGCTGTGGGCTTACAGAACTACGGCAAGGACACCCACAGGAGAAACCCCATTCATGCTGGCACATGGCTCAGAGGCAGTCATACCAACGGAGGTAGGGTTGCCAACTCATCGGATTTAGACCTATGATCCTGACAGCATTGGAGAGAAGAGAAGGCTAGACCTGGATCTCATTGAAGAGAGAAGAGAAGACGCAGAAGTCAGGAAAGCAGCCTATCAGCAGAGGGCAGCAAGATTCTACAATCAAAGGGTGAAGTCAAGGCCCATTGCGGTGGGAGACCTAGTGCTTAAGAAGACCCTATAGAAGACAAACAAGCTACACCCGAACTGGCATGGCCCCTACAGAGTAACGGAAGAGGTTGTGCCTGGCACGTATAGGCTAGAGAACCTAGAGGGAGAACCTTTCACCAACCCGTGGAATGCTGACCACCTGAAGAGATATTTTATATGATGTTGTATAGGGTTTGTAATTTGTAAATGTACCATCTTATTGAGAAGAAGTTATTAATAAAGAACAGTTTCCATGACAAGCTCTTGTTCCATTCTCAGATTGGTGATATTTATTATGAGGCTAACCTCTTAGGTAATGACCTCAGACCCTCATAACATCACTCGGTGGTGACTAGGTCTGAGCTCAGACACCTGGGTTAGATTACCTCAGACCCTTAACATCATTAATTTGGTGATACTTATTATGAGGCTAACCTCTTAGGTAATGACCTCAGACCCTCATAACATCACTCGGTGGTGACGAGGTCTGATCTCAGACACCTGGGTTAGATTACCTCAGACCCTTAACATCATTAATTTGGTGACACTTATTATGAGGCTAACCTCTTAGGTAATGACCTCAGACCCTCATAACATCACTCGGTGGTGACGAGGTCTGAGTTCAGACACCTGGGTTAGATCACCTCAGACCCTTAACATCATTAATTAGGTGACACTTATTATGAGGCTAACCTCTTAGGTAGTGACCTCAGACCCTCATAAAATCACTCGGTGGTGACTAGGTCTGAGCTCAGACACCTGGGTTAGATTACCTCAGACCCTTAACATCATTAATTTGGTGACACTTATTATGAGGCTAACCCCTTAGGTAATGACCTCAGACCCTCATAACATCACTCGGTGGTGACGAGGTCTGAGCTCAGACACCTGGGTTAGATTACCTCAGACCCTTAACATCATTAATTTGGTGACACTTATTATGAGGCTAACCTCTTAGGTAATGACCTCAGACCCTCATAACATCAGTCGATGGTGACGAGGTCTGAGTTCAGACACCTGGGTTAGATCACCTCAGACCCTTAAGTAATGGTTATGACAACATTGTATTAAGTAATGACTTCAGAGATTGCATAGCATCCAAATACATTCAGAGATCAAAATTAAGGAAGAAATTGGCATTCAATAAAAGAAGAGATTACATAAAGATGTCTGATGAATTACAAGTTCAAAGTTACAAGTCAAAAAATACAAAATACAAGGCCATAAGAGAACAAGGCCAAGTTAAACATCTGAGGGAGGAACATTTAATGTCTCGGCTGGGTTGACCTGCTCAGCATTGGTCACCTCAGCAACATCATCAGCACGGTCAGTCCCTCCGAGATCAGTCCCTTCCAGAGTAGCAGTCTGACCAGGGGCAGCAGCCTCATCTTCTATCTCTTGCAGGGCCTAGGCAAACTGAGGGTGGGCCAAGCCGAGGCCCACAAAGTCAGAGGCCTTTACGGTGCCAACCTCCTTTTCCCTGACCTCGGCCCATTTGGTGGTGGCCTTGATACCTCTTTCGAGGTATTCCAGACCAAAACCTATGAACTCCTCAGAGACCTTGTAATCAACAATTGTTTTCTCTGAGGCGTCTACAAGAGAGGCCTTCACAAGAGCATTGACCTTCCTCTGCAGGGCATCGTCCTTATCCTGCAGGGCCTTGGCGTGGCTTTGGACGAGTGCAGAGATATTTTTTTCCAGACCCTGGGACTTATTCTCAGAATTTTGGGCCTTGGTCTCGGCATTCTGCAACTCTGACCTCAGACGGTCAACCTCGGCCTTCAGGGTGCTCTCAACTTTCTCAGCCTCCTGCCCCTTATGAATGAGAGGCAATTTCCTCAGGGCCCAGTTAGATAGCTGGTACATGGCAGCCACACCCTGCACAGTAAATGAAGAAGTTAGGTGAGAGCAAAATCAGACGTTGCACTTTTGACAGGAACAAGTTATACCTGGACGACTCTGTGAAGGCCGAATTCAACCATCATAGGGGTTTCCATGGCCCTGAAAAAATGCTTGTCGGCCTCGGTCATCATGTTGTTAAGGGCGTCCATGGCCTGTCGGCTGTGGCCGACCACGCTATCGAAAAGCTTTAGCTGGTCCAGCCGAGCTGATAATGTGTCGGCTGTGACAGGTATCGCAGCATCTGAAGTCTTCTTTTGCCTAGAGGTTGGCCTCTGATCCTCAGAGGCATGGACCTCAGGGGCCCTCTTCTTGGATTTGGATGTTGAGGGAGCAGGTGGAGGAGCGCTCAAACCAGTCTTCTTGACGAGCCTAGCCAAACTTGGGGCTGCCATCTCCCACAACTCGTCCGAAACGCCTGGTGGTCTCTCTGCAAATGTGAAAAGATAAGAGTTAGGAATCAAATATGAATGATCAGAGGTTAGACTTGAACTAAAGAGAAAAATCCTTACCAAAGTCAATTAGGGGACTTCCACCTAAGCTCGTCCCCGAGAGATACTGGGGGCTCAGCAGATGTTCGAACCTGACAAACAGCCCATGTGCCCCTTGGTCTTGCAGGGCCTTCAACTTTTTGCTATTTTGAACACTTATTCTTGGGTCGGCCCTTGCAGACATGGTGACTTTACCCCATCTCAGGGGTATTCTCGGCTCAAAAATGGAAGAGGGAATAGATGAGCCAAATTCCCACGGCCCCGAGGCGAAAAAGTACCGAGGTTTCCAATTATGATTCGAGGTCTGAGTGACCAAGAGCATCTTTTTCTCAGGCCTCTGAGCCACGAAGTGATAGTAGCTCGGATGATTCTTGGCCGAGGTGGGGACGTAACAACCAGCAAAGGCCTGAACTGGGAGGTCAGAGTGGTGGACTGCCCTCCACAAGATGATGGCCCCTATAATAACTCTCCAAGCATTGGGAGAGAGCTGCGAGGGGGCCAAGTTGATGAAGGAAAGAATGGACCTAATGACAGGGTGAAAGGGAAGACGAAAACCTAACTTGAAAATCTGCTCATACAAGCAGATTTCTCCATCTTGACCGTGGTAGGCCCTCTCTTCCCTCAGAGGTCTCCTTAATTGGATTGAGGGACTGATGGAGTATAAGTATCTGAAGTGCAATAGATCCAGCTCAGTGACTGTGCTCTTATACTCGGCCGCCTCAGATACGTCAACATCACTTTCGGTGTCCTCATCATCGTCAGGATCAACGTCGGCCGGAGCAGACGTAGACGGGTTACCAGGGAACCTCTGAGCAAACTCGGCCCCGGTAACGGTCGACAGGGGGATAGCATCTAAAATGGGTGGCACAGCCACATTTGGCTCAACAAGTTCGACCTCAGAAGAAGAATTGGAGGTGCTAGAGCCATGTTGAGATGAGGCACGGCTGGAGACCTCGTCCTGGATAGGGTCCTGACCAGTCTGAGGAGTAAAATCCATGGCCTCTTGGAAAGAGTCCACAGACATTAGCTCGGAGGTGGAAGACTTAGACTCAGACATCGGCAAGTTGTTGGTAGAGACGTTTGTCTGATAGAAATTCTCAGGTGGATCAGGGTATACCACCTTGAGAGGTGGAGGAAAGAGGGGTCTGATAGGGAACTCCTGTGACCTACGAGCTTCCTCCTGAGCTCTCTCTATTTTCCTAATTTTCTCTAAGGTCTTCTCACTAAGAGAGGGGAAGTCCTCAAGAAGTTGGTACAGGGGTCTGAGCATCAGAGGACGACCCAAAACTTGAGGAAAAACTTCTAAAACTACAAACAAGTTGGCTTGTAAATTAAAGGAGCCCAAAGATCAAACTAAGGAGTTTTTTAGAAAACCTAGTTCATCGGAAAACTCTAAACCTCGCCGGAAAACTCACAGAACTACCGAAAAATTCAAAACCTCACCGAAAAATTCAAATCAAATGCCAAAAATGAAGGAAATGGAGAGGGAGAGGTACCTGAAGATGAGTTGATGGATGGAAAAGAAGAAATCTCTCAAGAAACTAGGCGAATCCTCTGCAGAAAGAGCGGTGGAACGAAGAAGCTTCGGAGAGAAAATTTGACGAAACAGTGCGTGCGAAAGAGAGAAATGAGGAAGAAGAAAGAGAAAGAAAGGGTTTAACCCTTAAATACCTAGGCACACTTCCCAAGGCTCATCATTGACTTGGGAAACTCTAGGGACAGCTGACGGCGCACGCAAGCCAAGTGGGCACGCCCTAGCCTGGGACAGGTGTCACGCAGGTGTTAGCCTTGGGATGAACAGGCCTCGGAGGTGAGAATCCCCTATCCACCTGCTCCCGCAAATGACTAAGGGTTGGGGGGTGATTGATATACCCAAGTACAACCTCTGCCCAGGGATACGTACCTCGGCCGAGATAATGACCGAGACATGGGTTGACCCAATGAGGGGTGAGGGCCCACGATGTCATCCCTCGGCCAGGCCTACCTCGGCCCAGGCCGACACTACTACATACACCTCTCCAGGGACACTACGTGCATTGTAGGCATCAGCAACATCCTCAAGTACCTAGGAATAGCAACCTCGGCCATCAGTAGGCCGAGGTGACAAGGAGTCACTGATCATCTTCAACATGGAAGCAGAGGTATTAATAATCATCAGCACGCGGCATATCCCTACCTCGGTTGGGGCCGACTCAGCATAATGTCTCGGCTGAGATCAGGCCGAGACTCCACATGACATTACGGATTGAACGGACATCAATCTTTTACAGCTCGGCCTCTCCCAAACCGAGGTCATTCACCAACATGACTGCCGAGCATCTGTTGACATTTGGATAAGGACACGTGGACACAAATCAGTTGTAACAAGATTATTCTCCACATGGGGGAGAATATTTCATTATCATTGCTTACATGTGACTATGACAGGTGGCATTCCCCCATTGGTGAGGATATCATACACATGCTCACTGCATGCATGGGGGGTACATTACACCCCCTAGGCACTATATATAGGGGTCATCCCCTACCTTGCAAAAGGATCTCATTCATGCAACCCTAGCAGAAACCCTATCAAAATATACAGTAGAGAGAGAGAGCTTGAGGGAATTGTACCCATGGTCATTAGTACCATCTGTCAGTGATATTACTCACACACTCACTGTGGACATAGGCCAGACAGGCTGAACCACCCATATTCCGGTGTTGATCTCCTCATATCCTCACCTCCTTCTCTTCTCTTTTTATAGCTGTATTGCCATTGTTATATACATATAGAGCTTGGAAACACCTTACCTGGTGGTGTTGATTCCTAGCATCATCAGGAACGTTGAGGGGAAACGTAATAAGCCGCACAAATCCTAAGGATTCTAGAACCTGATGCTCTGATACCATCTGCGACACCCCACCCAATTAAATATCGGGAGATCAGTCATTTATTAAATTAAAATGAGATTTCCATTTGGTTCATTCTTAGCATCACTGTCGAAAACCATGTTAATTACTAATCACCTATTAGTTAATTAAGTCGGTGCCAAATTTTTATCTTTAATTAAATAGATTAATATATGTGGAATAAAATAAACTAATCCATACACACAATCACTGAGTCTAAAACAATACTGAATAAAAAAATAAAAGACTTGTCGAATAAACCATGAGCTATAAATCCCAAATCCAAATAATAATCCAACTAATAAATAAATAATCCAAATACTAAGTCTGAAAGTAAATGGGCAACACGCCCTAAATGACACTGAAACTGAAACTGACATAAGATTCCTAATCTATAAATAAAGAAACGATGTGTCTAATCCAACTCCTGCATGCATCCACATGTGCTGTAGCTGCGAGTGTAACTGTGGCTGGACATCTGAAAGGTTTTGAAAATATTTTCAGCAAGGGTAGGAACCCAAAATAATTTTAAAATATTTAGCAAATGATTAAGTTTGCAGTAATTAAAATACAGGAATACTTTTCATATTTAATCTAGTGTCGCACTCCCTTGAGATCATACTCACCCCCATCTAAAGTGCACACCTAAAACTTTCTTCCTAACCCTCATAATTGTACTACCCCATCTAACTAGCCTTGTTATGAACATTTCCTGACACACTACTCTAGCTCGAGTAATCTTACTATTGATTCATAAGTTATTTATCGCATTAGCTTAATTAATCATTTTTATTATATATTAACGATCCAAATCAGTTGCAATCTTCTAAATGGTTTTCCACAACATTTCAGATTTCCATAAAAAGTCCTAAATTCCAAATTGGGTTTCCCCGATTTTCATTCGATTTGATACGTAAATTAAATTCTCTAATCTGAATTTAAAAAACAAAAACTACTAGGATCGTACTATTATTCTATTTCCACAACACTAAACCATGTTACACTATTAATTAGTCCTCCAATCTAAACAACAAGTTTGATTTGTCCAAAACTCGTTTTCGTATGAGAACTCACTCCCAAAACGAACTTTTGATTTACCACTTACTATGATATGAATCAAAAATAGCAATTTAGATTGAAAGCAAGTTAACCACGTGCTTGTACTGATTCGCAGGGTCTTATTTCCTTTTGGGTAGACGATGATTTGACGAAGAACACACTCAATACTTGTTTTATTTGGCTCCCAAAAGCTCCCAAATTCCTTCCTCTATTCTTCTCTGTAGATCTAGGGTTTTCTATTTGAGTTATGGTTGCCTCTAATCCCATAACTTAGGTTAAATAATGCTAATCTAGAAATTAGGCTAATGGGCCAATCCCAAATGACCTGAACACTCCCGTGTGAGCCCGATTATGCATAAAAACACCCGAAGACCCAATTAATACCCCCGAGTACTCTATTCCGACTATCTCGACCTATCTGGAATCCACCTTGCAATTAGAATTGTCATCCGAGTTACTCTTTAAAATTTTCCAATTTTGACCTCAAAATACAACATGTGAAGTTTAAAAATAATCCGAATTAATTAAATCTTAATTCACTAAATCAATTAACTCCTCCAAATTTATGAAATCATATATCACCAAAATATTAATTAACTCTTCCAAATTAATAAAATTCGATATCATTGAAATAATTAATTTTATGTCCTCGAAAATAGGGGTATTACAGTACTGTGAGTTTTACAAGGACCATGGGCCCATGACTGACAACTTTATTGCTTTGAAAAATCCAATTAAAAATCCAATCCGGCATGGAAAGTTCCCCAAGTTCGTTGACAAGAAAAAAGAACGATAATCCAGGATGCATTCAGAATCTCCTTGTAGAGGAAAAGATGATAAGAAAATAAGTCGAGGCATTGATTTGGAAGAAGATCCAGATTTGCTAAAGAAACCGAGGGAGCCTAAAATTGAAGTAAAAATCATATCTTTTAACAGTCATATTATTGCAGGAGGAGATGTCGGTGGTGGAGATGAAGTAACTGAAAGAAAAGCCTATTTAAATGAAGCCAAAGTATGCTCCTATATTCGGCAAATTAATCTATCTGACGATGCTGATGGTCGACTAAGAAAAGTAAATAAAGATAAGTTGGTGATTGGTTTCTCCAAAAATGACCTGTTGGGAGTAATCTATCCATGTGATGATCCTTTGGTCGTCACCATGAGAGTACATGAGGTAATTGTGGCTAGAATTCTTATTGACAATGGTAGTTCAGCTGACGTCATGTTCTATAGTTATTTCCACAGTTTGGGATTATGCGATCGCAAATTTGAACCTTATCATAGGCCAATAATAGTCTTCTTAGATGAAAAAGTATATCCATTAGGGACTGTTAAGTTGGAAGTTTTAATCGACACATGTACATCTCGTAAAACTGAAAGGATCCATTTCTTCGTCTTAGATAAGAACGTATGATCATCTTATAACATGATCCTTGGAAGGGTAGACTTGAAAAGGTTTGAAGAAGTACCATCTAGTGTAAACCAGTGCTTGAAGTTCCCCACCCTTTATGGGGTCAGGGTATGCTCTTCATTTTTAATTTCAAGCTTACAATAATGAGGAAGAATACGAAGCCTTGATCACTGGTCTAGAGTTCGCATTGTCATTAGACACCGAGTAAGTTATCGCTCACAGTGATTCCCAACGGACCATTAACGAATTTCTCGGGATATATGGATTCAAAGGAGAATTGATGACAAAGTACCTAGAAAAGGCTTAAACCACTATCTCCAAGGTCTTGGTGGTCAAAATAATTAGAATTCTAAGAATTAAGAACGGTCGAGCAGATTCACTTGCTCGGCTTCCTTCAACAACTAGGATTGAATCGAAAAGGACCATTTTGGTGGAAATCCTAGTAAATAGGAGCATAAATGAACAATAAGTCAACTTAATAGCGGTTGATTTGGGCCCTTCATGGATGGATCCAATAAAAGGGCACATTGACAACAGATGACTACTTGAAGATCCAAAAAAGCCCAGGAAGTTGAGGTATAAAGTGGACAGCTACATGTTAGAGGGAGGTGTTCTGTACAAAAGGGGATTTACTGTCTCCTTACATCGATGTGTTCATCCAGCATAAGTACAAGACTTGATCAAAGAAGTTCACGAAAGATCATGTGAAGCCCACTCAGTCGAACGATCACTGATGCATCGAGTAGCCATGTAGGGATATTATTTTCCGACTATGAACGCAGATTGCTCTTTATATGCTAAAAAGTGTGATAAGTGCCACAGATTTACTGTTAAACATAGACGGCCAAGGGCTGCTTTTAAGCTGATCACCTCCCCTTGGCCCTTTGCCCTACGGGGAATCAATTTGGTTGGACCTTTGCCAAGGACAAAAGGGAGATTTAAATACTTAGTGTTGCCATAGACTACTTCACAGAATGGGTGGAAGCTGAGCCACTAGTTGAAATGCCTTATTAAAGGGTTTATAAAATTATATGGAAGAATATTATATGTCGATATGGCATGCCGTATGCCAACCCAATTTGACAACCAAGAGTTTAAGTATTATTGCACTCAATATAAAATCTAAAAGCTACATTCTTCCCAAGTCATCCATAATGCAATGGTCACACAAAAGTGATAAACAAAATGCTACTCGATCGACTAAAAAGGAGAATTAACGATACTAAAGGCAACTAGATTAATAAGATGCATAGTGTTTTATTGGCTTATAGAACCACGCTGAGGATAGATACTGAGGAAACTCCACACATGTTGGCATTTGGAATAGAAGCAGTAGTCCCAATAGAGATTGGTCTACCAGGTCACAGGGTGCTCAACTTTGACTCTCCCAAAAGTGATCTGATGAGGAGACTTGACCTGGACTTAGTGGAAAAAGTATGAGAGAATTCCACACTTCGGGTAGCCGCATATCAATAGCGTACTTCCAGGTTCAATAATAGAAGGGTGAAGTCGAGCAACTCGAAAGAAGGAGACTATGTCCTCAAAAAGGTGATCCATCAAGGTAATAAGCTAGAGGCTAATTGGCATAGCCCATATCATATTTATGTTATTGTCTGACTAGGTACCTATTGCATAGAAACACTTGAGGGGGAGGAGTTCAAGAACCCATGGAATGCCGAGTATCTTAGGATGTATTACCAATAAGTGTGAAAGGTTTCAATGAATATATAGATTCTATGAGCAATTTAATGATAAGTTATTAGTTTATCATCAATTTGCTTCCTTTCTTATGTTTTTTCTTTTTGGGGAGTATCAAAGATATGACAATATCAATTACAACTTCACGAAGATAAGCCAAGCCAAATCATGTCATGTACATGTATGACTTTGTCTTTAACAAGTCACAAAATAAAATAAAAGCTTCTTGTATGACTTACAGTCAAGAATAAGAAGTTTTATCAAACCAAGATAGGAAAGAATCCTAATAAACTTGGTCGCTAATGGTAACTAACTCAAATATTTCTCTTCTAAACGATAAGATCTGCTTGGACAAACATAAATGTGTTGGTAGATCCTAAGGTTGGATAACTCCAATTCGTCAAAATAAGTAATCAGTCAAGTATAATTGGTCGGCTAATAGCTGACTACCTAATCTCTATACTTCACCATTGACATGCCTCAAGTACATATGCATTATGTATTCATCAGATATATTCTTATTCAATAAATTAAGGAAGTTCATTATATCCTTAAAATAAAAATTACAGGATTAAAAATTCATTCGGTTGAATGTTTTCCCAGGACTTTCTCCATTCCTTCGAGGGGAAATCAAAAGTATATGGCTGAACTGTGGAACCTATATCTCTAAGCCTCTCACTCTTGCTGGAACTAAGCCTATTTATCAAATTTTGAGGTTGTATCAAAGTCTCTTCAGCTTTCACACCATAATAACCCAAGTATTTTCTTGACAGGCTTATTGGTATGGCATCAGTAGGAACCTAACTAGTATCAAACTTAAAAGGAGGATTTGGATAGTCAAGAACACCATGATCATACCAATACCATAAGGTATCTTTTATGGGAACCTTCAGAACTGTTAAAGCATTTTGTTAACCCCATTTTTAACCTTCATTCCTAGCTTGGTCCAGTTCATCTCCTATGTGGGCCAAGGCTTCATCGTACCCATTAATCCAAACTATTCTGGGTTGTTTGTGAAATTGAAAGGTTAGCATGTCAGCCATATCAAATAGTTTCTTAATGGTAGTAGTATGGTTCTTGATCATGGTTTCTTGGTCGGTAAGATTTTTGTTCATCCTTTATTTTTCTACAGTGGGCCGAGTAACCACCATTTGGCCATCTTTGGATTTTTTTCAAAATCTTATCTCTTCCCTTAACTGGGCATTTTCTTACTCCAAGAAGGATACACTTACATTTTGTCCAGTCCCTAAAGATTTATTCAAGACCTCCGGTTCATTTCTGAGAGAATTATTTTCACATTCTAGTAAGCCTGTCACTTCCCGAGCACTGATCAACTCAGTGTTCAATACAAATTCCCTCTTCCTGTGTGCTGAAAATATATCTTCAAACCTCTACTCAAAACCTCTCTCTTAGCTTAACCAAGCATACTTTGCTTCATAACTTTATTGTCCTCTTCCATTTTAAGAATTATCTCGGTAAATTACGTTGTTTGCTACAACTTAGTCAAATAACATGCAGATAAAGGTACGCTTCTATAACCTTATAGGTACGAATTTCCAATTGAGTCAATTTGTAGTGTTGGCTTAATTCCGAACAAAAATATTCGAGTCGTAAGATAAAAGTTTGTGACCTCAAGCCTATGACATTCGGGTTGAAGACGTAGCGACCAAGCCTAAATTGAAGACATCATCATTGCCGATTTTCATGCCATGTTTAAACATCACCAACATTTGAATTTTTCCAAGGTCTCTAAAGGTATGAATCCAATAATATATATATATATATACACACACACACATATACATATACATATAAGGACTTGGAAATTTATTTTGGGTTTACAGTATTTTTGTTAAATTTTTCTTTTGAATTTGTTATATCTAAATATTTTGTTCTCGGACACCTTTCTGTAGAAAAATCATAACTAATTCAAAAAAATCAAAAAAATACGAAACTGGCAGCCACGCGTTCTTATCAAAATTATCTAGATGCATGGCCTGAAATGTCGTTCAATAGGTCGTTCGAACGAATTTTTCATCTCGTTCAAACAAGATTCAAATGTCATTTGAATGAGATTTCAAATGAGATTTTTCTTTTTCGTTCTGAATTCTAGTTAGAAGTTTCATTCGAATGACCATGTTCGAACGACCTGTCAATTTTTTTGTGACAGTTTTCCGCCAGTTTTTTTTTTTAACTCCCCACTACCCCTACTTTGTTTTTACATGATTTTAATAGTGCGGGAACACAATTTTTCACTAGACTTTTCATAAATCTTAAGAGCAAATACACCTTAAGAAAATTCCCTTGTGTTTTATAAATCATTAACGTTTTATCCTTTAAACAAAACATAAGTTTTACACCCATATGTTTGTTTGATCCAAGTTCTTCATATATATTATTATTTGAGATCAATGTTTGGTGCCGGGTTACTTTTCTCATCCCGTAAAAGAGAGTTTGCAATGGAGGAGTTCGTGTTTTGAAGGTTTGCGATACGCAAGGGTGGAAAGGCCATCATTTACGTTACACAACGGTGAAAAGGCCATCGTGTGTGTTTGATGGTAGCTGAGCCCCATCGGTGGATTTCGAGACTACGGTGCTCCGTAGTTATCAACTAGGCGGAGGTTGAAGAACGAGAGAGCGTCAAGGCTTGAAAGACAGGTCGTTGTTGTAAGTTTTCTCTTATCGTGTCTTTTGTAAAAATACCATAGCTAGTGGACTTGTAGGCTGGGTCGTCTGAGGTTTTTCCCGTTGTGGATTTTTCTCGTACATCGCGCCTTGTGGTTGTGATTGTTTATTTTATCTCGCAAAGTCACTTAGATGGATCCATAGGTTGAAAAGATAAAATATGGCTTAAATCACAACTTTGGTTTAATTGTGGTGCTAATTAAGTTTGGGTAATTTTAGTTTAATTTAATTCATCTTGGAAAATTAATTTGGCAAAATACATGCTTAAGATTGTTTGGCATAATTTTAATGTGAATTGAATTAAGGTTATTTAATTAATATTAAAAGATAAATTCAAATATTTGTTCTGTGTTGTTTGAATTAATTTTAATTTTGGAGAAATTAAAATTTGCGAACTTTGATTGATAAATCAAAAAGAAATTTTAATTTGGAATATATTATGAACTATCCATCTTTACTTGATAATTTAAAATTGGCGTATCATAGCATATAATTAAAGAAAACCCCATTTTCAAACCTGATTAGAAGCTTCTAGGCCAAACAATTCTTTTAACTCATCCTCGTCCAATTCTTCATGCCCTGCTCCAAAGAGATGAACACTTATCTTATAAAGATCACTCTCAGTAGTGACTTTAATAGATCTCCTAGAGTTAAACTGAAGGATAAAATATGGGTAACCAGGAAACCAATTCGAAAAATATAGACATTTAATAAGGGGGAATGATGGATAAATTTATTAAATAGATGGAGAAAGGACTATTGTTCTTGATTACAATATAAATAAAACAAACAGTACAAAAAGATAAAGAAAATAAAAACTCCAAGACAATTACACCTTCTTCTTGTCTTAGGCCATATCTCCTGTCGATCGGGCCATCACCATAGAAGTCTCAGGCGCCATTGAAGACTCACCAACACCCTCCCCGTCTTTCATTTTTCATCAATAGCATGATGGGTACTAGGCGTAAATTGTTGGAAAAGGTCTGAATCAACAACAATACCAAGTTATTTAAGCGCAGATTCCCAACCATCCTTGAAGGAAAACCTTCTTATCTGGAAGGCAGTAGTGGTAAAAGTTTTATTCCAACCACGGGTATAAGCATCATATTTTCACTTTTTTAGAGTCGCTTTCAAGTCTTGAAATTTTTCTCCTCTTTGATGGTTGCCTTCCTAACATATACGATGTCCTTCTTTACCTGCTCAACAGCCTACAACTAAATTTGCCAATCTTCTTCATTTTTCTTGTGGGCTTCCATGCTAGCTTCCAAAGAACCTTTCAGACCTTTGAATGCCTCCTCAAAATCATTAGAAGACTCCTTAAGTTAGTCGTCCCTAATCAAGAGTTAATCATAATCAACCAAGAACTACAAAATTTGAAAGCCAAATGTGCTCAATATAAATAAGTAGTCATATCGAACAAAATATAAAGGGAACCAAGACAATTACCTGAGTCAAATTCTAGTTGGCCCTCTTCAGCAACCTCGCCCTGGACATGGAGGCAACCACTAAACTATCAGCCGAGAGAACCCCTAAAAAATCACACCGCTGGCCAATATAGGGTTCACTACCATAGAAGCAGCCTCAACAACAGTCTGGTCAGCTTGGGTTTTCTAAGCCAATTCCTGCTGAACAGTAAGTCGTTTCCTCAACCCCGTGCACTGAGGTTCAGTGTTCTTTATTTCTTCAGTAGTAACAACCACTGATTTCTTTAATTTTTTAAATTGTTCCATCTTCCCTTCAGTAAAAACTCAAGTTCCTCAGTGACCAAGAAAAAGCTTATAGTTACTTCATATCAGTCGTCAAAATAAAACATAATCAGTCAAAGAAGAATCAGAATAATGACGATTAAGAAGGCAATCAATCTAAATAGAAATCAAAAGATGTTCATTCGGGTGTGAAAGATACCCTGTTGGGCACAACCGAATGAGTTATGGAGGAACTCATCACCATTCCTCTAGATTTATCTCAATTAAAAAAGACCTTTTTTATCAGATCTAAACTGCCTAAATAAGATAGTGAGAAGCTTGTCCCTTTTTTGAGAATCAACGTTGACGTCTCTGCATGAAAACCATATGATCTTTCAGGGATCGATTCATAAGTTGCCTACTATCGGCTATACATGGATCCAAATGTCAAAACAATAAAGCATAAGCCAAGGAAGTTGTCACCCATAAAGTGAAAATCATAAAAGCCAAAGTCAAAATTATACTCAAAGATGGCTCTATTAGAGCTCCATTTCCTAGACTAGATATCCAATACCGTTGTGGTTAGGAAGAAGAGTGAGGATGAGTTTCATGGATGCATACTCTATCAAAGTTGGATCCATTATACTGGGGCTTTATTTCTATAAAGTTATGTCATTTGATTTGGAGAATGCTGGAGTGACCTATCAATGCCTCATAATCGAGATGTTTGAAAGGAAGATTGGTTCAACCATAGAAGAATGCATCGATAACATGATCTTCAAAAGCAAACCAGCAGTTGATAACATTAAGGACCTTACGAAGATATTCGAGGTCCTTAGGTAGTACATGATGAAGCTAAATGCCTCAAAATAAGTCTTTGGGGTTAGCTCTGGGAAATTTCTTGGATATCTGGTAACCCAGAGAGGAATAGAAGAAAACCCAGAACAAATCAAGGCTTTTTAGGATATCAAAAGGTAGAACACAATTAGAGACATCCACTTCCTCACCAAAATCCTAGTAGCCATGAATCATTTTCTTATCAAGGTCATCAGATAAATTTCGGTCGTACTTTTCGGCATTGAAGAAAGAAAGTTCAACCATCTAGAGAAAGTAATGAGACTAAGTTGTCAAAGGAATTTGACCTTACTTGAGAATTCCTCCCTTATTGTTAACTCCTGGAGATGGGGAAGATCAGTTCCTATATTTGGTTGTCTCATAGTATGCAACCATTACTGCATTGGTATGGTTATAAGATTAAGAGCAAAGACTAGTCTACTAAGTTAGCAATACTTTCCTTGAGGTAAATAATGTATACATACCTATTGAGAAGATGGTTTTTACGTTAGTAACGGAGACCAAAAAGCTTAGGCACTACTTTAACGCTCACACTATAATCATACCCACAACTTACTCATTGAAGGAGGCTCTTAAAAAAGAGGATCTCTTAGTATGACAAAGTGGTCCTTAAAATTGGCACAATTAGACATCAGATTTGATCCACGAACTATAATAAAAGGAATAGGAGTTGGGATCATCTTTTTCGCACCACAAGGAGGTCTCTCCAAAAGGCGTAGTCGAGAAGCCAAATCCAATTCTTAAATAATTAGCCATCAATTTAAATGATCGGGATTGGAAATTGTATGTTGACAGGGCATCCAACAAATGAGGAATAGGATTTGAGATCATCTTTTCACACCACAAGGATGTCTGACTAAGAAAATAGTCAGACTGGGGTTCAAAGGCTCCAACGATAAAGTAGAATAATGAATCTATGATACATGGTCTCCGAAAGGAGATCGACCCAGGAACTGACCAAATAGTTGTATATTGCGACACCAGATTAATCGCTAAATTTGAGCGGCGAATACGAGGCCATAGACTCTAGAATAATTGCATACAGATATAAGGCCAACATTATTCCTCAATAGTTCAAATCTTCTTTAGTGGATCAACTTCCAAGGAACAATAATATCCATGCAGACACCTTAGCTACTTTGGTTTTAGCCATTGACACTAACTTGAAGATGATAGTTGAAGTGGAGTACAAAATATTA